>OY720445.1:62971919-63451532 GCA_963082915.1 Dolichopus griseipennis
GCTGAACTCTAATTAAAAAGAACTAGCTTTTATAAGGCTTGAGTACAATACTAGGTAAGTAAATTTTAAATAATATATTAATATAAAAGAAATTAATGACTTCTCTACCAGTGCTTATTTTAGCATAACTGCCATTTGTGAAAATCTGTTTGAATTAAATTCAATAAGAGACGCCAGAAATTTATTGACATCAGAAACTATAAATGTTTCAAAACAGATAAGTAGAGTCTAAAAATACCTTGACTCCTACGAATTAAAACTTATACTAATAATATCACAAATTAGAGCAACAAACATAAGTTGCAAATGGCTTAAATTGTTCTAAAAAATTGCTAAATCTCACGAACAAATATTAATTTAATATATATATTTCAGTTTATTAATATATTAATATATATATATATATTTTTCATTCGAAAGTTTTACTTTTTGGATCTTTTTAAATATTTTACCATTTTTAAAAGTCTTATAAGTCTTCCAAATCTAATACTTTTCTTATTTAAATTATTTTCAAAATTATCTTTCACAAAGTATTATTTGAAATAATTTTAATTACTGTCAGCCTCATTGCTGGTAAATCAGATTTCGTTTAAATATTAAATATTGTTTTTTAAATCTTTAATTTAAAAAGTAAAATAAAAACCAAGGTAAATTATTTTCATATAATTTTTATCAACAAAAATATTTAAAAAAAAATTGTCATCTATTTATCAAGAAATAGGAAATAAATATCTTCAAGATATTTGAAGTAATTTTTCAATAAAAAAAAAATTAATTGAGTATCTATTTATTTCGAGGAAAAATTTAGAAAAAATTTTAGCAATTTATTTTAAATAAATTCCTGTAAAATCGAAATCGACTGATTTATTAGAATAAAAGTTGGAAAAATTGTCTTACCTTAAAAATACATGTTTTTGGAATAAAATATTTTTAATGTATCACAACATAGTATCCATTGTTGTATTGAAATACTTTTAAGATGTTAGATACACATGTATAAGTTATATATAAGTACTCTCCTTTCTTTGATGGAAATTGCAAAATAAATCGTTTGTTGATAAAAGAAGAAATACAAAATGACAAAAGAATATCCAAAAATAAAAAAAAATGTTAAGCAATTTATTATTAAGAATAAAAAAGCAATACATTATATCTTATATACTTTATGAATCATCATTTTTAGATAACAAAGTTTTAAGATTTTTTTTTTAAATCTGTCTGAAGAACCTGAATACAAAATAAACTTTAAGTAAGGTACTTCTGGCAAATAAGGCCTAGCTAACGAAATTTGATAAAATAATTAAAACTACTGAATAAATTCAATAACATTTATTTCATTTTAGTTAAACAGAATCTTATACATTAAAAAAAAAACATAACAGTCCATTCTGACTAGGAAACATAAAATTATAAGCATTTTAACAAAAATGCTAAAAAAGGCCTTATTATACTATGTTAGTATAATAAGGCCTAAATATTTTTTCATATATTTAATAAGGCAAGTGTATTTTTAAAAAACAAACAAAAAAAAATTCGATAACTTAAAAAAAATTGAACATATTACATAGTAGGTTTTGTTATTTATATCTTATATTCTAAAAAAATTAAAAAAAAATTAAAATTTTTTACTTAAAAAAAAACATTAATTCAGTCAAGATAATTTGTTTTTTTTTCGTTTTTTTGGTGGCATAATACAAAAATAGCTTAGATCTGGAAACACATTTTATATACAAATTACCAATATTTATTATTTACCTCTCGAAAAATATAAAATGTGATTAATTTTAAGGTTAATATTCGTTCTTTAAAAAAAATAATAATAGAGAGTTTAATAAGGCCTATAAATTTTTTTAATAGGCCTTATTAAACCTTTATTAACTATTTTTTATAAAATCTAAAAAACCACTTTTTTAATAAAATATTAATAAAATAATTTCTTTTGCTAAAGAAAGCAATCACAAAGTAAATATTTAACACAAAATAAGAGTAATAATTATAATTTTAGTCAAAATCTTACTTACTTTAAAAAAAAAAAAATTATATTATCACAAAACAAACGACTCTTCAAAATATAAACACAAATAATATCAAGATGGCTGTAGTGACATAAGTAATTTTTTTGATAGGACATTTTTGTACAATTATCAATGGATGTGTAAATCAATAAAGTACATTTTAACATTTTTAGTATGATTTTTGATGTTTAGGCCTTATTACCCGCTAGGCCTTATTTGCCGGAGGTACCTTAATGTTTAAATATTTGAATATCGAAAAATTAATGTGTATATATGTATATATATGTTAACTTACTTTAAAAGCTAACTTTAAAATAACAGGGGCACAAAAATCTTCTAAAAAATAATTTGAACCTTGATTTTGAATTCACCGCTTAAGTTTTTGCGAAATCAGAAACTAATATAATTTAAATATAAAGGGCAATAGGAACCTTTGATATTGTACCAATTAAAGAATAGCTTGCAATTCTTTCTATTTTCATTGGTATACTTATTAACCAAAATGTAATTTTAAAATAATCCCCCGCTAAATAATTTGTTTTATTGAAGGTTATAGGGGAAAACATAGTTCTAAGTGAATAGAAGGTAATGCATTTAAAATCTCCCAAGTACACCTGCGACTTGAATACTAATTGATTACCACGGACGAAAAAGATCCTGATGGAGCATATATACGCTATGAGAATATGGTCCCCGCGGATAATCTGGATATGATCCCCGCGGGGCTAACCATAATATGGAAAATCGTTTGAAACCTATTAAAATAATTTATAAGTATTTGATAAGTAAAGTTATTTATTTAAAAAATATAATAATTTTTGATATTCAATCTTAAGAGATACTTATCTAAAATCTTTACGGGTAAGTATATAGGTAATTCAAACACAAATTTTATTTGAGTTCAGATTCGTTTTAGTCGAACTAAATATAGCTTTATATAATATTAGATTTTAATTTTAGATACATCTATATAATATCTTTATATTTTTATATATAAAATATTAAGTATTATTAAATATAAAATTGACTTACCTTATAAGAGAATCCTTTCAAAATATCCTTTTGGGATTATCCTTATGTAAAATGATTTCGTTAATATCCATTTATTTCATTTTACGTTTTGATAAATTAAAAAAATAAAATTACACTACTTTAAAATTAAATTATACTACACACATTACTTTAATACCTATTTATTAAAATCACAACACATAAATACTATTTTATTATTAATTATATACCTACTACTGAACTTCTTTTTTTTTTAATTGCTTTATCTTATTTTATTAATTAATTAAATAATTATTTGACTATTTACACTAAGTACACATACACTGACACTTTCTTAAAAATAAAATTTATTTTTATATTAAACATTTTGTTTTTTTTTTTATATATAAAAAAAAATATTACATATTCATATTTAATTAAAATATTATTTTTTTTTGCATCTACAAAATATAATTAGTAAAACAAAATATAAATACATACTCCTTTAAAAAACATACCTATTAAAATTTAAACACCTTATTAATTTTATAAAATACACAAACTATAAAAACATATATTTATTTTAATTTTAGTTTTATTCTATTTAATAAAAAAAAACATTTATGTAAATTTTAACTTCATTTAATTATGTAAAAAATTTCTATTAAAATGACGAAATCAATACTATACTCTATAAAACTAAAAAATATACTTAATTAATATTTATTTACATTAACATTTTTTTAATTAATTTCAATTAAATTAGGTATAATTTGATCACATGTTATCTTAAAGTTTTCCTTTTATTTACAAAATATTGCATCTTAATTTATATAATATATAAAAATTATATATTTTATTTACATTACATAACATTCACTAAACAACAATTTATTTTTAATCTTACACATCTACACATATAAAACATTTCTATTATTTATTAACAAAACAATAATAACATTGTTTTTAAAAAACTTCGAATTTCGAAAATCAATCATATTTTCCAAAGCTCATCATTTATAAGAAATTTTAAGTTTATTTGTATTCTTTTCTTAAAACAATTACAAACACAAACACAATTATCATAGGCATAGAAAAGAAATAGAGCAAATAGTTTTTGTTTTTCTTATTCTCCTTTTGTTTCATTTCCGTTTTTTTCAAAGCGCGCCACGCAGTCTACAAAGTACAATACAACTATAGAATTACACTTTAAATGCATATGCAGGTATTGTGTGTACCGATTCCATCTCGTTTTTTTGTAAATTCCTTGTTCATGCATGATGATGGTACAGGTACTTTTCAAAAGTATTTAAATTAAAAAAATAATTTTATAAAGGCCGCCATATTAAATTTTTTAATTTTAATTTTTCTGGTTTATTACAAGGAAAATATAACTAATATTATTTGTTTAATTTAATTTTTAATGTTTTGTATAACTTTCACATATTTTTAAGAATATAAATTTATTATTTCTTGTATAAATTAAAAATTGTATTTTACTCTAATGGCGGCTATTTAAATTTTTTTCAAATATTTTTGTATTAATTTTATATTTTCACCGAGGCGCGGACCAATTAAAATTGTAACGAACACAGCGCACCACCGAAGAAGACTGAACTGGTTGAATGAAAGAGGATTTTAATTGGGATTTACGAATAACAGAGGTTAGCGGATCCTAAAGGGGAAATTGTTTAATAATTTTAATTGATCCAGTTACATTACATTACATAACTTACACAAACACAATACAGTAGAGGATTAAGTTTTAATTTGAAATTCGCACTTTATTTTAACTATTAACATAACCTTGAAATTTGAATGTAATAGAAATCAAAAGTAAAACAAATCTACTTAGATCAATTAGAAAAGTATAATAACAGTTAACAGGTTAAACTAAATGTTAACAATATTTATAATTCTATTTAATAAACAATCAATGAGAATCCTTATTTTATTACATTTAATGTACAAAATTGTTAACTTTTACATGTTAATTATAATGTTATTTTTTCAACAGTAAGGTTTTTGATTTTTATTTATTATAATTTTGAATTAACATTTTTAGGACATTTTGTTTTAGAATTTTATTTAAAGAAAATTTTTAAGAGGAATTTGAAAATTTCAGTTACGTACATATGTAAAATGTAATGTAGATGTGTTAACTGTCAATAATTTAATGTATAATAAATATTTGTTTGTTTTTGAATATATTTTACAGTTTTAATTTTTTATTTTATAAATTTAAATGGAAAATATAGAATTTTTGAAAATGAAGATATAAATTAATTTAAATAATTATAAGTAAATAGCAATTATTAATTTTATTATTTTACTACATAGTCCATAACATTGTTACATACATATTATAACATAATTTAAAAATTTATAACAGAATTAAAAAAAAATGTAAAAATAAAGACAAATTGGGATATTTTGAAACAAGATATAGAAAATATTAAAATGTGGACCCATTGTTTTTTAAGGTAACAGTGTAAGTATAATTTTAAGAACATGCTATCATGGATTTTTTAAAGACCTTATCAAAAGTGTTTGCACCAAAATTTCTAATCCAGTTTTTTAAAACTTTAAAGCCACGTGGTCACTTTAACACTTTGAAACCATGTGGTGGTAAGTAAGATTTTAAAATAACGTTCTGGGGATCAAATTACAATCAAAGAATTTAATAAACTTTTTAAATTAGTTAAAATAGTTTTAAAAATAATTACAGTTATTTCTTTATCAAAAATTAATTAGTTGAAATTAATTTTCATTCAAGTTCGTAATAGAGATTCCTACAAAAGTTGATTAACTGTAGGACCAAAAATCAAACAAAATTTTTGAAGTGACAATATTCAAAATTACAGCCTAGAACTTGTGTAAGTATGTAAGGCAAAGACAGTATTTACACACTTCACTTTTAATAAAATTCCTTGAAGACATACTTAAGTATTAAATATTAATACTATTAAATATTTAATTGTGTAAAAGTACTCCTAACTGACAACACCTGAACAGACAGAGGGTTATATATAAATAAATTAATATATCCTTAAATTTGTATTTAATAAGAGTCCATTTCTCCTAAAACTTACTCTTGAACTCAAAAATACATATATAAGTACAAAATTAGTTTAAATTAAAATAATCTTAAGCTTATATTCTGATTTTAAACAATAACTAAAAGATAACAAATAATTTAATTGAATAATATAACTCACAGATAAAGAATACCATATAACTCAAATACAAAATATTACAATATAAACAAAAAATAGAATTGTATCTATTGAAAATTTAAGACGTTCTACATGTTATAAGGCCTACTACTATCTCATGTCTAAATTGTATGTGGAATTCATTAAAATCAATTCTTATAACTCGAATATAATATGACCCTCTGTTCCAACATTTACCTATGATATAAACAGGCTTAATAGCGTAAGAGTTGAACAGTTAGCGCTTCAAAAGAAGATATGTATGCCTTAAACTTTTATTCTTTAATATCACAACTATTGGAGCATTGAGCCATTCGCATGAAAGCAAATACATTAAAGCAGGTTAATATTTGCCCCATTATATAGGTTTATTTAATTGTGTATAACATTGATGTCTCCTTCAACATACGATTCTAATATTCGTAATAATCATTATAGTAACTAAGCACATCTTCCGACACTGATATTCATTTATTTAAAGAAAAATCTGTTATTAAATATCCCGTTTTTATTTTAAAATTAATTATCCTGTATATAGTAATTAACAAGTAAAAAACAGCTTTCAGTATTAAATAAATTTTTGTATATTATTTGTTATCCGGAAACCCTTGTTAATTTACCGTTGTAATTTGGTAAACATGTAATCTTCAGGTCATTAAAACTGCTTAAGACAGATTAGTTTAAAATAAAAAAAATTAATTCAAAAGAAAAGTATATTTTAAATGGTTTTGCAAAATTAACCTCAACACTGTAATTATTCTTAATAAATCTTCAAGTTTTTTTTTTGGAATTCCAATTTTTTTTAAGAATTAGAACCCAAATTATTACTTAAGAAAAAAACCACAGGGAATTAATTCAAATCATGTAACAAACAAATGAATCAATTTGTTTGATAATTTGTTTCCGTAATATATAAGTAAGTATAGAGGATTTACCAAATCCCTCGGTAGATAATTACCATTGTAAAAAATTTGTGTAATTTTCCAAAAAAAAAAATATCTCCTAGATATAATCGCGAAATTACAGTTTAAAAAAAACAGTGAGCACTAAGTATGTTAACAATTTATCTATAAGAAATATAAGAATAAGAATTTGTTTTTCTTACAAAATACTTATACATTTATCCTTTTATATCCTTTGTCTTATACAAATATGTACCTTTGGATTATAAGATACTTTTATAGATTAGTTATATTAGAGTATGAATAATTCCTTACATAAAATAAATTTGTAGTTTCTTTTTATTTTTTTTGAAAATTCTTTTGGGACTCCCGTAAATTTCGTCTACATTTTTTTTATACTAAATTGTATGCAATTTTTTTATTGTAATTTAGAATAAGAAGCACTTGAGAAGGTATTAAAATAATTTTTCTATATAATCATTTTTTTTAAGTTTAAATAGGAAATAGTGTTAGACAGGTAAAAAAATGGGGTTTTTTTTTTTTACAAATTTACAAGTGTATAACAGAAGGAAAAAAAGCAAACCTAGGAACTCCATTTTTTTTTAAAAGGAATTTAACAAAAGAATTGTTGAATTTCCTTTGTAATTTAAAAAGAATTATTTGTAATATGCATAGAAAAGCACGTATCTGTATGTTAAGTTGTTCAACTATAAGAAAAAAACCAAGATACACTTTTCACTATACATTCTGTTAATCCGAATGTATTCAAGTTTTATTATAATTTAAAAATAAATTGTAGTCAGCTTTAGATTAAAATCTAGTGTAATTTTTAAAAAAGGAATTGTAACTTTAAATATGGTAGTTCACAATGAGAAAATCGACGTAGGGCAAAGAAGTCCAAAAGCTGAGAGTTGAAGTACCTTAGGTATACCAACGCAAAACAAAGTAGAAGTCTGGGAACCTTTAACTTTTGCAAAAATCAACGCTATAGAAAATATCACAACTTTTTGCAATTGTACTTGTCATAATAGTTGTATCTTAAATAAAGCATTAATATACTCTTTTCACCTGAACTTGGTCCTTTTTCACATTAAATTGGTATTCTTTTAATCACCCTCGTTTCCTAGGATCCAACAGTCAGATCCATATATTGAAAAAGAGCTCACATCGACTTTATAATACAACCCAAATATAGTGAAAAAAGTTTAAAATTTCAATCTGCTTTGCTTAAAAAATAGCCCCCAAAAATTTAGATGCCATTTTTGAGACTTAACTTTTTCCTTTTTTCAGATTCTATACTACAGAATTGAGGACCAGATTTTTCAAATTATGTCATTTCCACTCTTGAGTCTTAAGATACAATTTAAAAAAAAAGACCAAATTGATTTGTGAAAAGCCCAATTTCATTTGAAAATAGACTAATTCCACGTGAAAAAGGACCAAATTCAGTGACGCGTTTATAATGGCCAATTATCTTTGTTTGCTTTGTTTTGCATTCAGCTGTGAATAACTAGCTTTAACGTTTTCATCTAGTCTTAAATTGTATAGCTTTATATAAAAATCAGTAAAGTAATTATGTTTCAAACTTATTGGTTAACTAAGCCTTCTAATAACAAGTTAAGTTTTTGGATTAGTATACTTACTTTAAGAAAACTTCAAGCTCTAATTATAGCTTCCATGTTATAAAACTCATTATAAAACATTTGAGGTTTACCTTTTCCTTATACTATTAACATGCTTTTAGTGTTTACCTCTTTTTATAGAAATTGATTTTTGCTAATATGTACAAGTAATTTTAGTGATTCCCTTCAGGTTTCCTCACATTTTTCCCTTAAGAATATATCTTTTCACTTGTATACATTAAAGAATCGATTACATTATAGCAATTTAATATTTTATTTTCACAGTAAGTATTAGCAATTTAAAAAAATTAAAATGCATTTGCATTTTTTTATAAATTCAATGCTTATTTATATATAGTTATAAATTAAATACCAGGTTTTATAGGAAAATGTACATATATAGGTATTTTGTATTTATTTCTAATTTTATTCAAATTTTCAAAAGAATGGTTTTATTGTTATTAAATGCTATTATATATGCTATTAAGGGCTATTAAATTTTTGAATATTTATACTGAATGAAATAAATGCATGTAAATTATGTCCCAAAGGAAGTATGTACTTAAAAAATAACTTTCTAAGTTACAAAAATGGTATAATGGGAGCTTTTTACTTTTAAATAATAAAAATTAAATTATTATTTTTAAAAAATATTGTAGAAATGCAACATTGTACAAATAAATGATTGTTCATGTAGGAATTATTTAGTTTAATAAAATTTTGCATTTTGAAATTTGTAAAACAAAAGAATTTTATATCTCAAGGAGCTGCATAATTCACAGAAGCTACTTTAAAAAACTTATTGAGAAAATATTGAATTATACTATTGTTATCCATAATTTTAGTTAATTTTAGTTAAGAGCTTAACGTGAGCTCAAACAATCTTAATAAAACACCTTAAAAATAAATTATTAAATCAAAAATCTTCTGAATCTAATCTTCCAAATTCTGGAGTACTCCAGGGAGGCCAACGTTTATATTTTATCAATTGAAGATTTGACTACTATTATTAAACATTATATAAGTTTATATACGCCTATAATATGAAAATCTTTAATTAGCATTACTCATGCAAGTGATTCTGTACTTCTTGAAGAAGATGTTAATATCTTCTGAAACGGCTGGTATATTGTATAATATAAGCTTAAATTTTGGAAAAAGTTTTCCAATTACTTGTACGAGTAGCTTATCTGCTATTTCTATTAGTTATCAATTCAACTGTGTGCTAATCAATAAATGATCTCCGTTTAATGATATTCTAATTCTCCTTGGTCTTGAAAAATATCTTGGATCAAATTAACCTTTACAAATCATATTAATACAAAAATTTAATATAAAATAGAGCCAATTCAATGTTGGGTTTTATTAAAAGGTTATCTAAAGAATTCATTGATCTATATATCTTAATATAATTATTCACATCTCTAGTTCGTTCGAATCTTGATAAGGCAGTTCCGTTTGGCCGACAATGTATATTGTACAGAATTAAAAAAATCTAAACTGTTTTAAAGAATTTTCTTAGATTGGCTTTCCGTAACTTGCAATGGGCCAATCCATTTAATTTACCATCTTATTTGAACAGACTTAAATTAGGTTTCATTACTTCTATATAAGGAAAGATTATAGCTGATATTGCATTTATTGTAATTGCAACAGGGAGAAACCATTAAGAAGAGTCTCAATTCATTATATTGTATTAAGATAAATATCTACATGTCCTTCGATACATTTAATTATTTTAAATTTTAAAAAGTACTATATATAATTGTATAAGTACTATTCCATAAATATATTATTAAAATTATGCACTAAATATAACATGTGTGATGCAACTAATTTTCTCAGTAGATAAATTGCAATTTGCAAATAAGTTAATTTTTTACATAATAAGTAATCATTATATTATTCATGTTTCCATAATATTTATTTACGGATTACCTTGCAAATTTAACATATAATTAACAAACAAATAATAATAAAAATTAAATATTTACTTTTCTAATAATATAATAATAAATTAACTTATAACTAATTATTATTTAAGTTACAGATCATTATATTTTATGCAAAAGTAGTGAAGCTATTATGTGTCAAAATCGTGAGCCTTTCATTTGTTTAAAAGTGAATATAAAATTTTTCATAATTAATTTTGTATTTACAAAACATACTTAATATTATTTAAGCAAATATCAGTATATGTAATTTTCATTAGTTATATTTGTTAGTTTCATTTCAAATAGTTATGAATTATCATAAAATATTATTATATCACAAGTCATTGTATAATTTATTCAACAATTTGTATCCACAGGTATCCATTTGTCAACAATTAATACTTTTAGATACTTTTCCAGAACATAAATAATTGCACGATCTTTGGAAGATTGTGACTCACCTTACACCAAAAGTAGATCAAATGAACTGATTTCTTAATGGCGTATGGATATGACCAGATTAGTGATAACTCTCCATTCGCTAGTAGGCACTTAATTTTGCAGCCGAATTGGGAATCTCTTACAACAACTTCTGTAGGAGCTAAAAACAAAAGTGAAAATATCCAGCATCATCTTTGCAGATATTCATCTCTAGCCAGATTCAGAATTTTCTCACTCAGTCAACCGTTCTCCAACAACTTTAACAAGCTTTCAAAACGCAAAATTAAATAAATTATTTCTTATTTGGACTCTACGGTTGGCTTATAAATACAAATTACGTGTCCACACTTTCTATTTATCAATCTAAGTACTTTATTATCAATAATATAGAGAAACCAAACTTATTTATCAATTAAAAATAAACCCATCAATATTAATAAATTTTATTACATTGTAAATATAATTTGTATAATTATTAGTTTAAAACTAATTATTTAATTAAAATTAGTATCATATTGACATTACACTTTTAAAAGGTTTATTTATTCGGATTTTCCATTATTCAAATGGAACACCTGAGCCCTTAAGATAGAAGCACTTAAACCTTAACCAAGTTATAAAATTAATTAATATAATAAAAATGTTGTAAATTATTATACAAGATTTTTTTTTAAATATTTTAATCTTAAATTAAATATTGTACAATTTCCTTATCAAATCTTGAAAACAATTATTGAACGTATTAAATATCTTTATTAATTTTAAATATATATATATGTATATGTATGTATGTAATTAAATAAACATAAAATGTGTGAACGTTTTAAGTGTCATTCATTTCCATATTAAAAATCAATAAAAATAATGGAACAAAAAAATTGCACAACGCCGTAAAGTGTATCTTGAGCTTTTAATAGTTAAAAATAAAAATAAATAACACAATCTAAGCGTTTGTTAGTTTATTTTTTAATTGAATTGATAAGCTCCAAATAAACTTATTACTTATATACCAAATAAATAAATAAATAAATAAACAAACAAAGAATAACTATCCATAATCTTATAAATATTAAAAAATAGTTAAATTGAATGGAAAATGAATTAACAAATCAATTTCCTTGAGAAAAAAATTCATATAAATAAAAGCGAACAGGTTAATTGAAAATTTACAAAGTCTTATAACAGTATAAGACAAAAAAATTTTAACGAATTACAATTATATATGTGGAGATAAAAAAAAAGTTAATTAAGTTTAAGTTAAACTTCAATTTTATGAGGTATTGCCTACTTATACAAAAATTTGACATTTTTTTTAATAAGAACTAAAAAAATTTTATTGGTAGCTGATTTTAAAGAGAAAAACTCCACTTTAGTTTTATTCAATAAAATTTTAAGATGATTCAAAATCAATCTTAACTTAAGAGTGAATCAAAGCTATTATATAGGTTCTCTTTTAGATCATGATAACTCGATTGGAGTACACTTTTACTAAAGCGAAGAATTTATATATTCTTTGAAGAGCCATAATTGGTCTTGAACCTGTACCTTGGTACAGAAAATACTTGGTCTTGATTATTACTAAAAAATTAAGCTTGACGTTAGTTGAGTTAAGTTTTGGTATAGTCTACAACCAACTAGTCACAAATTAGATTTGTTTGAAATGTGGTTCAATTTCATGTGGATCCATTTTGGTTTAAAATTACCTAATCCGAATATAGAGTAGATCTTGATGGAAAGTTCCTATCTTAACTATTCCTGTCTTATGATTTGCGCTAAATTGTATTATTGTAAACTGTATTAATTGTCAACCGACTAAACTAATTGCGAAATATTATATAAAACTTGCAAAATAATTTAAAATAAAAAAAATTAAATCATGTTTAGATTGTTGAACACAAATGATATTAAATATTTAATGCTCACATTGTTAGTATATTGTAAAAGAAGATACTAATAAAAACTTACTAAATATTTTAAAATATTTATAATTAATGTTTAACTTCAATTGAATTTTGTACTTGATTTTTGATATTTTATAATATGTCTATTTGTCTGCTGGTATTTGTTAATTTTTTAAAAGTATAAATGTCTGAAAATCAAAGCTGCCAACTAAAGTTCGATTCCCGCACATTGAAGTAGAGATACCGCATTTTTTTATTCATTCTATGACGACGACGAGCACGTCACTGTAACGGTGTGGTTTAGGACTAGGACTAATATCGACTAATGCAACAAATGTGAGAAAATTGATTCAGACACTTTTATAGAAAACGGAGGGACCAATGCTTTTGCAATTTTAATTGTTGAACTTGGAATAGAAAACGTATTATTCAAAAAAAACTTTCCAAGCAAATAGGTTTGCTCTTAATTGTTGCAATTATTAAACTTAAGCTCAGAATTAAGGAAGCTTGAGGGATTTGCAATGAAAGTTAGGGAATATGAATATAATGAAGATGAACTCTTTTGCTTGGTTTTAAGTAAAGGAACAAGTGGATAGAAGAATAAAATATTAGAACTTATCAAAACAGGATCTGTACGAAATATTAAAATTCAGAAATCCCCACCAAGATAAAATTCGGTAAATCAAAAATCCTAAAGCTAAAATCCGCAAAGCCTTTAAAAATATTTATATATTTAATTATATGCAAGATTCTGAATTGGGAGAGATTTTATAGTTGGTTATAAAATCAGAGTTGAGTTGTGGAGTTTAGTTTTTTTGGGATTTAAGCTTTGGAGACTTTGCTTTTAGTGATTTTGCAAAATTAATTATCGACCCCAACTATTAAGACGAAGAAGTGCTTTCCGAATAAAATATAAAGGAAGCAAAATGACTTATACTAAATGAAACTCTATATATAATGAATAGCGTTAAATATTAAATATAAGATAACTGATTGCTATATTTAAAATGATTAACAAATTAGAAAATATTGTAAAATAAATAAATAGGAATGGTTTAATGAAATTTATACATTTGTAAAAAAAAAAGTTATACAATTGAAAAATATTTGTAAAAAAATCTACTGGTTATTAAACACACATAATATTATATGTACGGTCTTTCTTATTTTGCGCTTTTTGTTTGTTAAAGTTGCGATTACGTGATTTTAGCAACCGTGTAATTTATACATAAGTTATTTTTGTAACATATAATGTCATCATCATACCAATCATTAAAACTTAACCATATATATAAGTAATATTTAATTAGAAAATATATAGTTTTTTCCTTACTATTTCTTACAAACTTTTTTAAACAATCTTAAGATGATAGAATAGATATAATTGTCATGTTTTAATTTTATAAGATGACATTTTTGTTTTTTCTTTAACATATTTAATCAACGCTTTATTAATCAAGTTATAAAAGGTGTTGAAAACGCAAAACTTGTGTTTTATATCTAAATATAAAAATTTTATAATTATTTAATAGGAAGTTATCAAACTCGGTTTTTGTAATTGAAACGACTGGCTGTCAAAAGACTGATAAAGTTAAGATATCACTAATTTAATGTGTAATTAAACTTAAAAAATTAATTGGAAAAGTAAAATAAATTTTTGAATTAAATTTGTGCAGTTCTTATTATATTGTATTAATTTTGCAATATATCTCAATATATTTGATTTAAAAAGTTAACTAAAATATCACAATCGAATTCCAGAGCTGGTGGCCTAATAAACTTCTAAGTGAAATATGACAGTTTCAAATTTGTATATGGGAATCATTGAGTAATTAAACAACTCACGAGAATTGAACGATGACTGAAGCTATAATCTTTTCTTCTTTACTTTGTAAGTTTATTTTAGTTTTTGTTATTTTAGAAAAAAAAGCTTCTAAATAGGATTTATTTAAAATTTGAAAAATAGGTTTCGCTAGATACAAATTGCGACAAGACTTTACACTACACTACAAATTTAAAACTTTTAGTTTCTGTTTGAAAAAATGCGGTTTTTATTACTTCTATTCAACTTTAAAAGACTTGATGTTGTTTTTTATTCTATAAATTAAAATAGAATTGTTAGGTAAATGATTCTTTTTTTAAATTATCAACCGCCGGACGACTCAAACCACCGAGGCGAAAGTACACCAAACACAAAGTCTTGGCTACATTTTCTATGATTTTGTACGACTGGCATGGATTGTTAACGTAAAATTGATATTTTAAAATTTAAAACTTTTAAATAATCAATGACGTGGTAAATCAAAATTAATTAATATTTAATTCTTTTAATTCTAATATTCAAGGATTGCGTTGGCTCACTTGGTTCATCTCACCATACATAAATGTCCCACTCCATGATCGCATAAAAAAATTATAAAATAATTTTTAATTTAATTTTTACAATTTTCAATTTGGTATCTTTATTTGATTTTAACAAGGGTTTCTAATACTGGAAAATATACCCTTATTAACCCCCTTAACAAATCAAAAGAACACGTCTATTTCTAAAACAAAAACAAATCATCAAATAATACTTATTGAACTTTCATATTCAATCAACTAAATTAAATCTCATTCTTCCGCAAAATATAAAAGTTTGAAAAATTTTTTTGCGTATCTAAAAACTTTCCACAAGCAGATTTTTTCCATGTATTTTCAACCCGTCTCATTTCATTAATAACAAAAATTTGGAAATTACATTGAAATATTTGAATTTTGGATTCAACGCAAGCAAAACATAAAAATTTCATTTTTAGTTGGGAGGATGCACGATCTGGATTCAAAATCTGTTATGAGTAGTGGAAAATTATTAAAACGTGCTAGGTTTTCCTATATACTTAATGTGTAGTAATAATGGAGAGGCGTCAAACGGTTTAACGCGGAAGAAGTTCACATTCACATTTTTTATAATAGATCCTTTTAAAATTGTCAAATATACAACTACACAAGTACTTTAATCGTAAATGTATATTATCCTAAATATATGTAAACATATTTGGGAAGAAATATCTACCATAAAAGAGGAAATTAGAAAGGCAGAAAATTATATAATTTTACTTTAATGTACTATTAAGCGATAATTTTTCAAAAAATTGGAAAATTTAAGGAAATATTTTGGTTTTTTACACATAATTTAAAATTGTTTACACATATGAAAGCATGTAAGATTTGTATTTTAAATATTTTTGTTAGCTCATAAACACATTTAATCGCTTTATTTATATTTAATTACTTAATGTTATTTTTATATTTAGTTCTGCCAATTCCTATCTTTCAATCTTTCCTTCGGGTGTATCCGCGAGTTCTAAGGGCAAACTCGTGGCTTACAATGTTCTATTTGATTGATTGAAAACGTGTTGAAAACGAATAAATATTTGTACAGAAGTTTATAAAAGATTTCAGTGTCAGATCAGTTAAAAATTTCTCCAGTCAAAACTTATTACATGAAGAGGAAACTTTTTCAAATAACAATTTGCTTAGATCTTAAACATTTTTTATGTCTTTAATTAGGTCGTATAGGATTTAAAAATTAGTTGAAAAATTATAAGGATTACCTTCATACATAGCCTAACAAAGGTAAAAAAATTGTGGTTTGGTTACTCATATCTAAAATATATAAACGATTAAAAATATTGTATAAAACTTAACAAATGCTAAATAGATGGATTTTTTTATGTCTATTATTGACACTTTTATTTGTAATTAAATTAATAGATAAAAACGATTTTAGAATCAAAATTAAAATAAATATTATATATAGGCTAAATATTTTATACATATGTTTAAAGATTTACTAATTTTTTAATCAAAATATTAATGAAAATAATAAAATAATATAAATTAATAATATAGTTATAAAATAAAATACACTTACCATTTTAAGATTATTCTTGTGTTAATCCATTTACAATTTGTATTTTTCTTTGTTTTAGCACATAATTAATTATATTGAATATAAATATTAAATAGGTACCTTAAAACTTAATAATTAATAATTAATTTAAAACTTATATATTATACGCACATATTTTTATTAACTAAATATTTAAAATAATTTCTATTATTTTGCACTAAAAAATTGACATACCTATATTTACTACTAAATATAATATATACTTTTAATTAATACTACTTAATAACTACTACTAATTAATTTAAAGCTTTACTTAAACTCTAAGAACATGAATGCCCATTTTATTTTATATTTTTTATGATTTTTTTTTTTTATTTTTAATATTAAACAATTAACAACCACGTTATTATTAAAAAAAAATAATTAATATATTTAATAAACAACACATATTTAATTATGTTGAAAATGAATACCTTGGAACTACCTAATTTCTTTGTAATTTAAAATTTAATAATTAATTTAAAACTTATATATTATACGCACACAAAATTTTTTACTAACTAAATATTTAAAATAATTTCTATTATTTTGTACTAAAAAATTGCCATATATTTATTACTAAATATTAAAATATTTACTTTAAATTAATACTACTTAATAACTACTACTAATTTATTTAGAACTTTACTTACATTCTACTAAGCATATGAATACCCATTTTAAATTACATTTTTTATGATTTTTTTTTATTTTTAATTTTAAACAATTAACAAAAACTTTATTATTTAAATAAATAAAACTTATTTAATTAAAAAAAATAATTAATATATTAAATAAACAACATACCATTTTTGATTTAAATTTAATATCTTTTAAAATAAACTTTTAAACTTATAGATACAACACTTTTAAAATAAACTTTAGGATTTTAAAAAATTGCAAATTGCATAAATTACAAAATTTACCCTTATTTCGGATATTTAATAAAAATTATAGATACATATTAACTTTTTATATTACATTAATTTTATATACATATTTAATAATTTTTACACATTTTTTTATAAATTTCATTTTTGATTGAATGATACTTTTTCAAGAATTTCCAAATTCTTTCAGTTATTAAATATTCTTTAAATATTAAGTAATATTACATATTTGACAATTTTTTTATAAAAAGAACTGTAATTTAAATTTCATACCCACTTACATTATTAAAAACTATGGGTATAATTATTTACATATAAGTAGGTACATAAAATAATATTTAAAATTTTATTAAAACAATGAAATATATAAATAAAACAAAACAACATTACATAACATTAAAATCACATAGAAGTTATTTTATTTTTAAAATTTTAAAAAATGTCATCTATTTAAAAACATGTTAGAACATGTCATTATTTCAAATTTGAAATAACCAACTGTTATTTCTTTTAATATTTTCTTATATTACAAATACATTCAAATTGATTCCTTCTTCTCTAATTCCTAAATCCAATTCAATGAAACTTAATTTAAAAACCTTTATTTCACTAACCCATTAACAAATAAATGATACAAACAAATATTTTTTATAGTATGCGTTCTTGTTTTCTATTTCATTTTTTCTTTTGTTCCTGTTTCATTTTAAGTTTTTCACGAAATCGCATAGGAAAGATTAGAACTTTTAAATGTAAATTTTAAATGTATTGCATATGCGTGCATGTATTATAAAAAGCCTTTATTCCAGGGTACGCCATTTTGAATTTGAAAATAGTTTAAAACGAAAATAAGGTACAGGTACAGTACATCCAAAAGTGAAATTAAATTCAAAATTTTTAGAATTTCCTCCATTTTGAATTTATAAATTATTATTTTTAACGATAAAATAATACTTTTTGCATTTTTTAATTATTATATTTTTTATTATTAAACGTTTTTTATTTAAATTAGCATATTTTTAAATTATAAATATTATAATTAAATTATATTTTAATTTTAATGAAATGTTTTAGTTTTTTTTTGACCGGACATTTTTAAACACGATCCGACAATACCGCAAAATGAAATAATTCAAACTTTCAAGGTTCAATTCAACCTTCCAGTTCCCTAATCCCACTTATCCCACATGTATTAAACACTGCATACTTTCAATATGCATTGGAATTTGGAATGGAATTGAATAATTTAATAATAAAAAGTTTCTGTTTAACTGTTTTAGGCTAGAAAGCTACATTAGTTTGTGAGTATGTAGGTACCATTTGCAAATCTATGTTCCTTATTTCCTTATAATAACGAAGTAGAACTTTTTTTATTTAAATATAAGGAAATTCGTTCAATTCTCACATATTATATAAATTTGCAATTATCATAATTAAATGTATTAGTAATTATTAACATGTAACATTTCTCCATGTTACTGTAATGTTAATTTATATAGTTAAAATAAAGAACTAAAATTTTTAAAAATATATTATTTAAATCATTAAAATGTAATTAATTTTTATTTATATTTTGTAATTAATTTTTATTTATATTTAATTGATTTATTAAAAAAAATTATAATTTAAAAAATATAAATGTATATATACGTACATATGTATGTATTAAACAAAATAACTTACCACTTTAAGGGTTTTCTTGTTTCAGTTAATTCCATCCAATATATTAAACAGCTATGTGTATATACCTATGTATATTAAATGTATTTTCACTAAATATTATACTGCTTAATTCCTTTAAAATAATTTATTTTATTTCATTTTTTATACCTTTTTTATCTAAACTAAACTTAAGATTGCTTTTAAATTAAAACTTATACCAAGTAGGTATGTATATATGTAAACATGTCGAATCTTGAACATTTATTACATATAATATTAACTATTGATATATTATGTAGGTTCATATTATGTAATCACTTTAATATTATATTTTTAATAATTTAATAATATTTTCACTTAATAATTTATTTTAATTTTAATACATTCATACTTATGTACCTACAATAAAAACTTAATGCACAAATATTTTCAAAAGATATTTTATTACATATTATGATGTATATATGTATTATACCTATGTAGGTACAAACATTACAATTAAATAACAATTAAAATTAAAATATACATAAAAAAGTAAAAACCTTTAATTAAAATTAATTATTAAAATTTTAAACTACACACTTCCAATTATTCATGTTTGATCATAATTCATGACTTTTAAAATATTATAATAAAAAAAACAATTGAAACGAAATAGAAATACACATGTAAATGCCAGATCTTACTCTGCGTCTACATATGCAATAGAAATAGCAATAGAAATAGAAATAGAAATATTTATTGCAAGTGTAGACGCTTTATGGTTATTGCTTGCAATAGTTGAACAATATATTGCTGCAATAATTGCTGCAATATATTGTAGCAATATTTTTGAATTTTGACAGAATCAAAATGGCGGAATCTGAAATATTTATGTTGATGGTAGACGGTAGTTACGTATTGTTTTATAATTTTGACTAATAATAAAAAACAGTACACATATTTGTTCAAATGAAAAAAAATTAAATTTATAAAATTAAAAAATTTAATTAAAAATTAAATAAAATTTAAAAAAAAATTAAATTAAATTAAATTAAATTTTATTAATTTTTAATCCGTTTGTGATTTTGAATTTAACTCTACAATTTTTGACAGAATTATGGCATGCAATAGAAATATAAAGTTCCCCACACAAGAAATATTATTTCTATTTCAATTTCTATTTCTATTTTTATTGCAGGTTTTATTGCATATGTAGACGCTCTGTTAGCACAACACACATATAAATGATTTCCCTTTTCTATCAATATTAGAAAATTTCCTTTTTAAATAAATTCCAGGAATTTTAATATGAAAAATAAAAACACAAATCGACACGATACACACACACATGAAAACTAATAAAACTTTACGCATATTTTCTTTTCTATTTCATTTTTCTTTTGTTTCGTTCCGATAGAGTTACTTCTTAATTTCAAATTTACATACATGAGTGTTCGTGCGTACATGTATTAGACAGCCATTTTGGTTTTGGAGACTACTTGTTGCAAAAAGGTACAGGTACTTCTAAAAGTATTAATAAAATTATTATAACAAATTTTTAAAAAAAAATTCAGCCATTTTGAATTTTAAAATTTTTAATTTTAACAATAAAATAACAATTTTTGCATTTATTAAATATTATATTTTTAATTAATAAAAGATTTTTTATTATATTCAAATATTTTTTAAATGGAAAAGTTAATAGTTTTATAATTAAATTATATTTTATTTTTTCATGAACAAACTCCGACATTTTTAATTTTTTTTTTATTTTATTGTCCGAATATTTAAATCTTACCATCCGTACGCCACGCAGTCCCAAAATGAACTGGACCGAAACAATGATCTTCCAAAATTTTCATACTTAATTTGGCAATGGGATAGAATGGGAATTGAAATTTGGGAATTGGTTTGATTGGACTTGAAAATTTATCAAACTACATTGGTTTGTGCATATGTTTGTCTTGTAAATTTGTGGTTTTTCTAGTGAAGGGGAATTTGTTTCTTTTTTTCTTAATATGAAACTTGGAAGCATTTTTATTTATTAATTAATTCACAATAGGCTCAATACTGGCATTTGGCACTTGGCAATTTCTATATATTTCTAACATTATCTCATTGAATTGAAATTAGGAATTGAATATTGGAAATAATCCTTAAGTTCGAAAATTATTAAAAGCTATTGACATTTTTCATTTCTATGTGTTGGTGTTTAAAGTCGAAGTTGAATGAATATAAATGAATTTTTATACTTTATTTGATTATTTAATTGTATAATTTTCATTATTTAAAAAAATATTTATTATATTTAAATAAAAATGATATATTTAAGCAATATTTTATATTATTTTATTTAACAATTTATTTCATCCCTTTTAACATTTACGTATACTGAAGATTTACACATATGTATAAGATTTTTAATTAACACTAACATAACATAACATAACATATAATAAAAATAATAACATTTTAAGTTTCTTTTGATTCTTTAGCATTATATTAATGTTATTTTATTTAAAATTCATGTATATATTATATTATATATTAAATATATTATATATTGCATATATATTATATATTAAATATATAAAATATTAAATACTAATCCAAATGTATATTTATTACATTACAATTTTATAAAATTTATAAAAAAATGGACATGTTTTTTAGATTTACAAAATTATAAAAAAAAAAAAATTTTACCTATATAATAATTTTATTACATCAAATCTATTTTAAATTATTTAAAAACTTTAATATATGTACTTTTATTATAACAGACATTTATTTATTTTCTTTCAATTGCATTAAAAATTCCCAGTTTCTATGTTTTCTCCCAATTATGAATTCATGCAACAGGTTTTTTTTTAATGGCTGTTTGTTACATAAGACAACAGGTGTGTATTTAACAGTATATTACAATACTACCCCTTCATAACTTCAATTTTCTAATTATCTATATATATATGTATATGTATATATATATATATATTTATTATACCATATATATAAATAAATTAGTATCGTATATCTGTTTGATTTTAAGCGCGCCACGCAGTCTACTGTATATAATGTGCATATATGTATTCGGTTACATAAGCTTTTTTTTTTGGAATGAACATTTCCAATAATTCCAAGCAAGGAACAGATTCTTTCAAAAATTAATAAGTATAATTTTCATAATTTTCCTTCGATCTACAGTGATTGGACTATTGGAGACTTTGATTAAAGTCTCCTTAAAAATAACAGCTGAAATACAACAAAATTCCAAAAGGGATTAAAGGGGAACTTTTGTTCCTTAAATGGATGTTATTATTTAACATAGAATTTAACATTACAGTATACAGAATAATATGTAATATTTAACAGAAGGATGGTGAATAAAATAAATTGCCTTAAAATATGCAATAAAATATTAAAAATTTTAGAATGTATAAAATATTAGAAAATTTTGTTAAAATGTTTAATAATATGATTTGCTTGCATTTTTAAAGTAAGTTTGAGTTTTCTTTTTAATTAAAACTTGTCTTAAAAACTATTTTGAAATTTAATACATAAGAATAAAGTTATTACGAGTAGTTATAGAATTTGTTTTTACAAGTACTAATTTTATTGTGGTGAGACAAAATTTTTAGTGTAAAGTTCTAGTGTAAAAAATCTAGTAATATATAATTTTTTCACTTAGTGAAAGTCCTAGATGCTTAAAGAGACGATAAGTTCCAAGTTTAAAAATGCAGAATTTAAGTTTTTCATAAAATTT
Source organism: Dolichopus griseipennis (assembly GCA_963082915.1). NCBI lineage: Eukaryota > Metazoa > Arthropoda > Insecta > Diptera > Dolichopodidae > Dolichopus > Dolichopus griseipennis. Next base: position 62,995,168 of record OY720445.1, read on the forward strand.
TGTTTCTTAGTGAAATTGCAAATTTTTTTAAAATTTTAAGGGCGGTTTTTTTTTACATTCAGGGTGTTTTTCTTTTAGTCAATGGTCTAGATGTCTAATAAGGCCATTTCCCAAGCTGTAAGTTTAAAAATGCAGAATTTAAGTTTTTCATTAAATTTTGTTTTTTAGTGAAATTGCAAATTTTTTTAAAATTTTTAAGGGTGGTTTTTTTTTTTAAATTCAGGGTGTATTTCTTTTAGTCAATGGTCTAGATACCTAATAAGGCCATTTTCCAAGCTGTAAGTTTAAAAATGCAGAATTTAAGTTTTTCATAAAATTTTGTTTTTTTAGTGAAATTGCAATTTTTTTTTAAATTTTTAAGGGTAGTTTTTATTTTTAAATTCAGGGTGTATTTCTTTTAGTCAATGGTCTAGATACCTGATAAGGCCATTTCCCAAGCTGCAAGTTTAAAATTGCCAAATTTAAGTTTTTCATAAAATTTTGTTTTTTAGTGAAATTGCAAATTTTTTTAAAATTTTTAAGGGTGGTTTTTTTTTTTAAATTCAGGGTGTATTTCTTTAAGTCAATGGTCTAAATGCCTAATAAGGCCATTTCACAAGCTGTAAGTTTAAAAATGCAGAATTTAAGTTTTTCATAAAATTTTGTTTCTTAGTGAAATTGCAAATTTTTTTAAAATTTTTAAGGGTGGTTTTTTTTTAAATTCAGGGTGTATATCTTTAAGTCAATGGTCTAAATGCCTAATAAGGCCATTTTCCAAGCTGTAAGTTTAAAAATGCAGAATTTAAGTTTTTCATTAAATTTTTTTTTTTAGTGAAATTGCAAATTTTTTAAAAATTTTTAAGGGTGGTTTTTATTTTTAAATTCAGGGTGTATTTCTTTTAGTCAATGGTCTAGATACCTGATAAGGCCATTTCCCAAGCTGCAAGTTTAAAATTGCCAAATTTAAGTTTTTCATAAAATTTTGTTTCTTAGTGAAATTGCAAATTTTTTTAAAATTTTAAGGGCGGTTTTTTTTTACATTCAGGGTGTTTTTCTTTTAGTCAATGGTCTAGATGTCTAATAAGGCCATTTCCCAAGCTGTAAGTTTAAAAATGCAGAATTTAAGTTTTTCATTAAATTTTGTTTTTTAGTGAAATTGCAAATTTTTTTAAAATTTTTAAGGGTGGTTTTTTTTTTTAAATTCAGGGTGTATTTCTTTTAGTCAATGGTCTAGATACCTAATAAGGCCATTTTCCAAGCTGTAAGTTTAAAAATGCAGAATTTAAGTTTTTCATAAAATTTTGTTTTTTTAGTGAAATTGCAATTTTTTTTTAAATTTTTAAGGGTAGTTTTTATTTTTAAATTCAGGGTGTATTTCTTTTAGTCAATGGTCTAGATACCTGATAAGGCCATTTCCCAAGCTGCAAGTTTAAAATTGCCAAATTTAAGTTTTTCATAAAATTTTGTTTTTTAGTGAAATTGCAAATTTTTTTAAAATTTTTAAGGGTGGTTTTTTTTTTTAAATTCAGGGTGTATTTCTTTTAGTCAATGGTCTAGATACCTAATAAGGCCATTTTCCAAGCTGTAAGTTTAAAAATGCAGAATTTAAGTTTTTCATAAAATTTTGTTTTTTTAGTGAAATTGCAATTTTTTTTTAAATTTTTAAGGGTAGTTTTTATTTTTAAATTCAGGGTGTATTTCTTTAAGTCAATGGTCTAAATGCCTAATAAGGCCATTTCACAAGCTGTAAGTTTAAAAATGCAGAATTTAAGTTTTTCATAAAATTTTGTTTCTTAGTGAAATTGCAAATTTTTTTAAAATTTTTAAGGGTGGTTTTTTTTTAAATTCAGGGTGTATATCTTTAAGTCAATGGTCTAAATGCCTAATAAGGCCATTTTCCAAGCTGTAAGTTTAAAAATGCAGAATTTAAGTTTTTCATTAAATTTTGTTTTTTAGTAAAATTGCAAATTTTTTAAAAATTTTTAAGGGTGGTTTTTTTTTAAATTAAAGGTAAATATTCTTTTAGTCAATGGTCTAGATGCCTAATAAGGCCATTTCCCATGGTGTAAGTTTAAAAATGCAGAATTTAAGTTTTTCATTAAATTTTTTTTTTTAGTGAAATTGCAAATGTTTTAAAAATTTTTAAGGGTGGTTTTTTTTTAAATTCAGGGTGTATTTTCTTTTAGTCAATGGTCTAGATGCCTAATAAGGCCATTTTCCAAGCTGTAAGTTTAAAAATGCAGAATTTAAGTTTTTCATAAAATTTTGTTGCTTAGTGAAATTGCAAATTTTTTTAAAATTTTTAAGGGTGGTTTTTTTTTAAATTCAGGGTGTATTTCTTTTAGTCAATGGTCTAGATGCCTAATAAGGCCATTTCCCAAGCTGTAAGTTTAAAAATGCAGAATTTAAGTTTTTCATAAAATTTTGCTTATTAGTGAAATTGCAAATTTTTTTAAAATTTTTAAGGGTGGTTTTTTTTTTTAAATTCAGGGTGTATTTCTTTTAGTCAATGGTCTAGATGCCTAATAAGGCCATTTCCCAAGCTGTAAGTTTAAAAATGCAGAATTTAAGTTTTTCATAAAATTTTGCTTATTAGTGAAATTGCAATTTTTTTTAAAATTTTTAAGGGTGGTTTTTTTTTTAAATTCAGGGTGTATTTCTTTTAGTCAATGGTCTAGATGCCTTATAAGGCCATTTCCCAAGCTGCAAGTTTAAAAATGCAGAATTTAAGTTTTTCATAAAATTTTGTTTTTTTAGTGAAATTGCAATTTTTTTTAAAATTTTTAAGGGTGGTTTTTTTTTTAAATTCAGCGTGTATTTCTTTTAGTCAATGGTCTAGATGCCTAATAAGGCCATTTTCCAAGCTGTAAGTTTAAAAATGCAGAATTTAAGTTTTTCATTAAATTTTGTTTCTTAGTGAAATTGCAAATTTTTTTAAAATTTTTAAGGGTGGTTTTTTTTTTAAATTCAGGGTGTATTTCTTTTAGTCAATGGTCTAGATACCTGATAAGGCCATTTCCCAAGCTGCAAGTTTAAAATTGCCAAATTTAAGTTTTTCATAAAATTTTGTTTCTTAGTGAAATTGCAAATTTTTTTAAAATTTTTAAGGGTGGTTTTTTTTTTAAATTCAGCGTGTATTTCTTTTAGTCAATGGTCTAGATGCCTAATAAGGCCATTTTCCAAGCTGTAAGTTTAAAAATGCAGAATTTAAGTTTTTCATAAAATTTTGTTGCTTAGTGAAATTGCAAATTTTTTTAAAATTTTTAAGGGTGGTTTTTTTTTAAATTCAGGGTGTATTTCTTTTAGTCAATGGTCTAGATGCCTAATAAGGCCATTTCCCAAGCTGTAAGTTTAAAAATGCAGAATTTAAGTTTTTCATAAAATTTTGCTTATTAGTGAAATTGCAAATTTTTTTAAAATTTTTAAGGGTGGTTTTTTTTTTTAAATTCAGGGTGTATTTCTTTTAGTCAATGGTCTAGATGCCTAATAAGGCCATTTCCCAAGCTGTAAGTTTAAAAATGCAGAATTTAAGTTTTTCATAAAATTTTGCTTATTAGTGAAATTGCAATTTTTTTTAAAATTTTTAAGGGTGGTTTTTTTTTTAAATTCAGGGTGTATTTCTTTTAGTCAATGGTCTAGATGCCTTATAAGGCCATTTCCCAAGCTGCAAGTTTAAAAATGCAGAATTTAAGTTTTTCATAAAATTTTGTTTTTTTAGTGAAATTGCAATTTTTTTTTAAATTTTTAAGGGTAGTTTTTATTTTTAAATTCAGGGTGTTTTTCTTTTAGTCAATGGTCTAGATGCCTAATAAGGCCATTTCCCATGCTGTAAGTTTAAAAATGCAGAATTTAAGTTTTTCATAAAATTTTGTTATTTAGTGAAATTGCAATTTTTTTAAAAATTTTTAAGGGTGGTTTTTTTTTAAAATTCAGGGTGTATTTCTTTTAGTCAATGGTCTAAATGCCTAATAAGGCCATTTCCCAAGCTGCAAGTTTAAAAATGCCAAATTTAAGTTTTTCATAAAATTTTGTTTTTTAGTGAAATTGCAAATTTTTAAAAAATTTTTAAGGGTGGTTTTTTTTTTAAATTCATGGTATATTTCTTTTAGTCAATGGTCTAGATGCCTAATAAGGCCATTTCCCAAGCTGCAAGTTTAAAAATGCAGAATTTAAGTTTTTCATAAAATTTTGTTTTTTAGTGAAATTGCAAATTTTTAAAAAATTTTTAAGGGTGGTTTTTTTTTTAAATTCAGGGTGTATTTTGTTTGAGCCAATGGTCTAGATGCCTAATAAGGCCATTTCCCAAGCTGCAAGTTTAAAAATGCAAAATATAAGTTTTTCATTAAATTTTGTTTCTTAGTAAAATTGCAAATTTTTTAAAAATTTTTAAGGGTGGTTTTTTTTGAAATTCAGGGTGTATTTTCTTTTAGTCAATGGTCTAGATACCTAATAAGGCCATTTCCCAAGCTGCAAGTTTAAAAATGCCAAATTTAAGTTTTTCATTAAATTTTGTTTTTTAGTGAAATTGCAATTTTTTTTAAAATTTTTAAGGGTAGTTTTTATTTTTAAATTCAGGGTGTATTTCTTTTAGTCAATGGTCTAAATGCAAATAAGGCCATTTTCCAAGCTGTAAGTTTAAAAATGCAGAATTTAAGTTTTTCATAAAATTTTGTTTTTTTAGTGAAATTGCAATTTTTTTTTAAATTTTTAAGGGTAGTTTATATTTTTAAATTCAGGGTGTATTTCTTTTAGTCAATGGTCTAGATGCCTAATAAGGCCATTTCCCATGTTGTAAGTTTAAAAATGCAGAATTTAAGTTTTTCATAAAATTTTGTTTATTAGTGAAATGCAATTTTTTTTAAAATTTTTAAGGGTGGTTTTTTTTTTTAAATTCAGGGTATATTTCTTTTAGTCAATGGTCTAGATGCCTAATAAGGCCATTTCCCAAGCTGCAAGTTTAAAAATGCAGAATTTAAGTTTTTCATAAAATTTAGTTTTTTAGTGAAATTGAAAATTTTTTAAAAATTTTTAAGGGTGGTTTTTTTTTAAATTCAGGGTGTATTTCTTTTAGTAAATGGTTTAGATGCCTAATAAGGCCATTTCCCAAGCTGCAAGTTTAAAAATGCAAAATATAAGTTTTTCATAAAATTTTGTTTTTTAGTGAAATTGCAAATTTTTTAAAAATTTTTAAGGGTGGTTTTTTTTTAAATTCAGGGTGTATTTCTTTTAGACAATGGTCTAGATGCCTAATAAGGCCATTTCCCATGCTGTAAGTTTAAAAATGCAGAATTTAAGTTTTTCATAAAATTTTGTTTTTTTAGTGAAATTGCAATTTTTTTTTAAATTTTTAAGGGTAGTTTATATTTTTAAATTCAGGGTGTATTTCTTTTAGTCAATGGTCTAGATGCCTAATAAGGCCATTTCCCATGTTGTAAGTTTAAAAATGCAGAATTTAAGTTTTTCATAAAATTTTGTTTATTAGTGAAATGCAATTTTTTTTAAAATTTTTAAGGGTGGTTTTTTTTTTTAAATTCAGGGTATATTTCTTTTAGTCAATGGTCTAGATGCCTAATAAGGCCATTTCCCAAGCTGCAAGTTTAAAAATGCAGAATTTAAGTTTTTCATAAAATTTAGTTTTTTAGTGAAATTGAAAATTTTTTAAAAATTTTTAAGGGTGGTTTTTTTTTAAATTCAGGGTGTATTTCTTTTAGTAAATGGTTTAGATGCCTAATAAGGCCATTTCCCAAGCTGCAAGTTTAAAAATGCAAAATATAAGTTTTTCATAAAATTTTGTTTTTTAGTGAAATTGCAAATTTTTTAAAAATTTTTAAGGGTGGTTTTTTTTTAAATTCAGGGTGTATTTCTTTTAGACAATGGTCTAGATGCCTAATAAGGCCATTTCCCATGCTGTAAGTTTAAAAATGCAGATTTTAAGTTTTTCATAAAATTTTGTTATTTAGTGAAATTGCAAATTTTTTTAAAATTTTTAAGGGTAGTTTTTATTTTTAAATTTAGGGTGTATTTCTTTTAGGCAATGGTCTAAATGCCTAATAAGGCCATTTCCCAAGCTGCAAGTTTAAAAATGCCAAATTTAAGTTTTTCATAAAATTTTGTTTCTTAGTGAAATATCAAATTTTTTAAAAATTTTTAAGTGTGGTTTTTTTTTAAATTCAGGGTGTATTTCTTTTAGACAATGGTCTAGATGCCTAATAAGGCCATTTCCCATGCTGTAAGTTTAAAAATGCCAAATTTAAGTTTTTCATAAAATTTTGTTTCTTAGTGAAATATCAAATTTTTTAAAAATTTTTAAGTGTGGTTTTTTTTTAAATTCAGGGTGTATTTCTTTTAGTAAATGGTTTAGATGCCTAATAAGGCCATTTCCCAAGCTGCAAGTTTAAAAATGCAAAATATAAGTTTTTCATAAAATTTTGTTTTTTAGTGAAATTGCAAATTTTTTAAAAATTTTTAAGGGTGGTTTTTTTTTTAAATTCAGGGTGTATTTCTTTTAGTCAATGGTCTAGATGCCTAATAAGGCCATTTCCCAAGCTGTAAGTTTAAAAATGCAGAATTTAAGTTTTTCATAAAATTTAGTTTTTTAGTGAAATTGCAAATTTTTAAAAAATTTTTAAGGGTGGTTTTTTTTTTAAATTCAGGGTAAATTTTCGTTTAGTCTATGGTCTAGATGCCTAATAAGGCCATTTCCCAAGCTGTAAGTTTTAAAAATGCAGAATTTGAGGTTTTCAAAAAATTTTGTTTTTTATAGTGAAATTGCATTTTTCTTTTAAATTTTTAAGAGTGTTAATTTTGTTGTAGTCAATGAATAAAAGGCCATTTCGCAAGCTGCAAGTTGCAACTAATTAATTATCTTCTAGCATAGGAAATGTGGTACTTACTCTGAAATGTGGAAAGAACTCCAGTCGAACAAGAAAACTACTAAAATCTGAATTAATATGTAAAGTATGTAGTACATACGTGTATTAAATAAACTAATGTATCCAAATAAGTTAAATTAATTTATGCATATTATCCGGATGCATATTATTTTCTTAATTATTTTATCATTTATTTAATTAACAATAAAACCTATTTATGAGCAGATTAAAAGTTTCGCAACCTAGCACTTATACGAGGTCCTCATCTGATATTACTCGAAATTAATGGAGACCTAAGAATGGGGGTTCGCCAAGAAATGTAGTATTTTCTCTAACCTCAAGTAGCTTTATTGCATTGGTCTAGTGGTTGTGAGTTATATGGTACCAAAAGCTTAATACTCGTATAGATCAAAATAATATTAGAATTTACTATCGTCATTGGAGTTCATTGTCAGAGGCTTCTGATTTCTTTTACAGTTTATACAGTACATTATTATTCTACTGTGGCTTAAAATCAATTCCTAGTGCAGTTTAAAAAATTAACATCTTACGACCATTTTTGACTTGAAAACAATGAAGCTTTAGAACTGTAACTACTTATACTTCATTAGTTTTAAATCCATTTTTATTCATATATTTATAAGTTTTTAATTTAAAAAACTTTAATATATATATATATGTATATATATATCAACTAAATAATATTTTTTGGACACAGGGTATAAAAGATAAAATAGACATTAGCATTCAAAAAAAACCTAGAATTGATAATTCAAAAAAATATTAACATTACATACATATATTAAATTTTAAATTTATATTGCATATAACTCGGCTGTTGCATAATAAGTAATCGCAATAATCTGAAAGTGGTGAATAATTTTAGTTCTAAAAATTATATTTAGGTGAATATTTAATTACTTATATAATTATTTTTATTATTTATATAATTAAATAGAGGATTAGTATAAATATATTATTTAATACCTAAAAAATCCTTTAAATATTCCATGTATAAATGTATGCAAATATATACATTTATAAAACTATGAAAAAAAAACCCCTATTTCCCCTCTGTAAATAATTTCCTATGTTTGCCCTTAATTATTAAAGTATTAGAATTTTTAATCGGAATGAAACATCAACCCAAGTCCAACACCCTATGCAAATTGTAGATTGTAGACTTTTCAATATATTCGTTCGGTCATGTTTTGTATTGTCTTTTGTCTTCACTGTTATCTGTAGACTTTAATGTTAGAAATCAGATCAACTAAATTAGTTCTTGGTTTAACTTAGTTTAGTGGAGACTGGAGCTTGTTAGTGCGTAGTCTCGCGCGGTGTTTAGCTATTGAATATTGAAAATTAAAATGTCCGAATAGTTTTAAAAAATTATTATTTTTTAATGAATATTAACAATTAAATATTTTATTTTAATAAAAAAAAATCATTAATAAATAATTCATTTTTAATTACAAATAAAAAGTGTTTTTAAATAGTGGTTAATTATATTAAAAATATTTTCGAAAAAATTCAAAATGGAGGATATTTATTCCTAAATATTGAATTTAATAATTTATTAACTTTTGGAAGTACCTGTACCTTTACCTCGGAACGAAATTGCCAAAAGCCTTATTCAAAAAAAAAAAAAAAACAGAAACAAGTTAAATTGAATTGAATACATACATATGTATATAAATGCACGCACATAAAAGATTGTATTTTGTAGACTGAATGGCTGTGTTCTGTAGTAGACTGCGTGGCGCGTTTAAAATGAAACGAAACAGAATAGAACTTTGAATATAAGTTTGAATGTATTCTATACTAGTGTTGAAATACATATATATAAAACTTTATAAACAAAAAAGTTTATTGAATTCCCGATTCTTGGAATTTATGGAATTATTGAAAAAGGAAATTTGAAAATAATTCAAAGTATCTACATATGTGTATACATATCTAACTACATAGTAAAAATGTGTTTCATTTGTTTTTAATTAAATTTTTTTTTAATTTAACAGAAGTTGCCTTATTGGTTTGTGAAATATTTTTGATTATATAAATACATGATTATGTATGTATTTATAAAATGGCGAAGCGGTTTTCGAATTGAAACAAGATTGTGTGAGTGATAAATTTAAAATTAATGTTGCCTGTAAGTTCTGTGTCCTAATAAAAAATTTGTTAAAATTATATTGAAACAGCAGATTTAAAAATTATTGCTTTGGGTTGCATTGCAGCTTTAAAAATATTTATTGGAAATGATAGTGTTTTTTTTTTTTGACTATTTTTCAATATTAAGTCGATTTAAATTTGGTAAGTTATTATTAAATTATTTTCATAATTTCTTTTATTTTTGAAAGTACTTGTACAGACTGTACCCAATCCGTAAAAGGTAAAAATGTTTAATTCGTGAACTTTCGATCCTCATAGACTGCATGGCGTGCTGTTGTGAGTGTGCGTTAAATGTTTTGTTTCTATGTTGTATTTGACAAACATAAACTTATTGAATATAATATATTTGTTTATATTTTGTTGTTGTAGGATTTGTTTATTATTGGATTTGTTTTGTATCATCTCATCTCTATATGTTCGAATTCGAACCAAAGATTATCTGTCTGTAGAATTTAGATATTGTAGTAGTTGTATACATATAATATAATAGATAGATAATCTAACTATGAATAGATAATCTTTGATTCGAAATTCGATTATGTAGTGGTGATTGGCGAAGTGTGGAGAATATGTAGAATGGTGATAAAATAAATAGATTGGCAATAGGTATGCATACACATAGAGATTTTTAAAGGTTAAGTTAAATTGATAAAGTTTGATTAATGATATTCAAAGGAAGTATGTATTTCAATGTATGTAATATCTTATGTATGTATGTATTTAAATATAAAGAAAAATTATGAAAGAATCAAAAATTAATTATTGCTAAGGAAGAAAGTGAAGTTCTTTTATTTAGAATTTGTTTAATAAATTAAATTTATTTTATATAGGTGTATGTTTGTATGTAAAAATAATTTAAATAATGTATTATCTATAAAAAGGTACCTATAGCTTAAATCCTTTTTATAAAAGTTAAATATACTTGTAATTTATATGTATTATATGTATGTTTCGGATTATTATGTAGTTTGAAAAGATGTTATTTAAAAGAATTTCATTTATTAATAGGTATTTAAAATTTTTAAATTCAATTTTTTTTTTTTTTTAATTCTATAGAAATAATAGGTAACTAACCTATAATAGGTCCACCTATCTGACCAATGGCGTTGTGGTAAAGACGCCGCCTTTCATGTGGAAGGTTTCGGGTTCAAACCCCGGTCAGATCATATCTAATAAAAAAAATATCGTAAAATTGTAACATTATATCGTAATATAAAATAAGATTTAATAAAAATATATAAATAATTCTTGTGTAAGATTATAGATGGCGCACAAAGTTAACCTTTGTGCATTCATATTTCATAACCTTATACAATAGCTACAGCCGAGTAATCAACGACTTAGTGAATATTATTATAATTAAAGAAACTGAAGTCTAGTTTAAAATGAACTTGGTGAATGCCCTATACTCCTAGTTCAAACTTTTGTTTTATATTAAGATATTTTATTACTTATGTATGTAAATATATATTTTGTAGGTACTTACAAGAAGGTACTAATACCTATGCCTCCAAAAATTAAAAAATAAAATAAATCTACCAAATACTAAATAGGTTATATACCTTTAACTTTATATTAATTAAATGTTATGTAAAATTAAGTTACTATTTCTTAATAATATGTATAATATTAATTTAAAATAAAATTATAAAACATTAAATCATGTATATAATATCATATGATTGAATATTTTAATAATAGATACAATGTATACTTAAATTCAGGAGATATTAAATTAAATATTAGATTGTTTTCATAATAAATTACCAATATTGCAGAAGTAATCTAAAATAAGTAATATTATTTTTTTAATTTTTTAGAATCAGTAGAATTATGTACATATTAAAATTGTTGGATATTTAACTACTATTTATCATTGGGATTGGGAAATTGGAAGAGCACTTCATGATGATTGTTATTTTTACACGTTTTATGTCCAGTGAATTTAATTAGAAATTATGCGATTAATTACCTTATTGGTTTTTATGGATTTTTTTCGAATGCACAGTTATAAATCAATTACAAAAATAATTAAAAAAAGCGAAAATTTTACTTTTCCAATTCAAGAAGATCAATAACTAATTTTTAGAATAATAATAATGATCTTTGTATTTTATTAAAGGATCATTTCTATTGAAAAGTGTTACCGACTCTAGTGGAATTCCACAAAATTTGTTGAATTTTATGGTTCTTGTGGAACTTTTTATGGAATTGGATTTATGTGAAATTTTAGTGGAATTTCATATCAAAGTAAAGATTTAATAATTTTACTCAATTAAATAAATTTTATTAGAGAAAATGATAATTAATAAGATTTTAATACTCAATTGTACTAGAAATGGTACTTATAATAAATATAAATAAATATAACATAATAAATTAAACTACAAAGTACTAAGTATGTATGTACTATTTATATTTAAATTTTTTTTCTACTTTTAGCAATTCAATGTATTGGAAAAAATTGTTTGAATTTAAAAATTCCGTTAATGGGCTATTTAAAAAAAACTAATTTAAAAAAAAATTAATAACCTGATTTTAATTCTCTCTTTTTCAAATTCATGTGTTGAAAGAATCTTTAGTTAATTGCAAATTACCAAAAACCGATCATAAAAATAAAATTGGTGCAGATACTTTTGCTGCATTATTTTCAACTCAAGATGATTGTAAAAACGAAAGAGGGCTATTGGATTTCTAAAGGAACGGAAGGTTAATTAATTCAAAAGTATTAAAAAATATTAGAAATAACCTGACTAAATATTTCTTTTATTAATGAATTAAATTAATTATGTTTTGTGAAATTTTTAATGAAATTGTGGAATGAAATGAAAGTTTTTAGTGATTTTTTTTTTCAGAACCAATTGGCAGCACTGTAAAGTGTGAAAAACTAAGTTCATTGTCATAATAAACCGTTCTAATTCAATAAATACGTTCTTAATTCATTGGCATAAGCGCTCTAATAATATCTTTTATATTAATTATATTATATGTTGTCTTTTTGATGATCACGAGAGCCCTTATTTTTGCAATACGTTTACAATAAAAAGAAGGGCCGAAAATAGACTGTATTAAGCCTGAGACCCGGAAAAATGAGTCGCTTAAGTAAAATTTATCATTACTTGATAAAACAAGTTTACAAAATATATCATTACTTGAATAATTACTTAAAGTTCTATGTTACAAAACTTTAATTTTCAATTTTAAATAAAAATTTATCGCAGCTTCAATATAAACGTATCTTCATTTATACATACATACAAATTAATAAATTTTCAAAAAAATATATAGGTAATCGGGTAATTTTTTCAATGACCACAAAATGCATAAATATTAAATTACTAATATTAAAATAATCAATAGGTATTGAACATTATTTTCAATATACAATACTACACATATATATGTATTTATAATAAATTTTAAGGATTAAAAAAATAGTATAATTAAAAAGAAAAGTTCTCATAATTGTTGATTCAACAATAAAAATATACTTATATATTAATTTATTCCAGTGTTATTTATTATATTCGAATATTAATATTAAAAAAAAATGTGGTTATAAATTACTCTGTATACCTATTTATTATTTTACATAATATAATATATAATATTTATTTTTTAATAATATAATTTTGTAAATTATGTGAAATTTTTTAATATTAATTTTTTTTTCTAATTGTAGGTACATGGTGTCTCCAGACAAATTACAAGATTGATAGCATGAATTATGGAAATTTATATTGATTCTAATACTGACATTTAAATATTTAGTAACAATTAAGTAATTAACTTTAAGAAAATTGTTTTTTGTAATGAATTGTGTACATTTATAAGTACACCTTAAGAATAATTGAATTTTAGTTATTAAATCAAGAAACAATGTATGCAATTTTAACAAACACGTTCAAGGTTAGATTAGTTTAGGTTAGTACAAACTTCAGTTAAAGATTCAATCAGAGAAGTAAGAACTAATTAAGGCCCTGCAAAATAAAGCCCCCGGGATATTATTTCCCGTTTAATGAGAAATAACGCCCTGGGGTATTTTTTCTCATAGTAATTGAATAATAGAGCCCCGGGGTTTTATTTCTCTTCTGAGTTGAACTACAATTTCTGTAAGAAATAAAGCCTCGGGCTGTTGTTTCTCTTTCAATTGAATCTTCAACATCTTGAGCAATAAAGCCCCGACTTATTATATGTCATTAAATGTGTAGTAAAATCCATTTTTGTAATTTTCAAACCTGAATAACTTATATATAAGTAAAATATTAGATATAAAACAATATGTATTTAATATTTATATATTTCTTTATGCGAGATTCTATACTAGGAAGAATATTAAGTAGGTTAAAAAATCTAAGGGAACCTTTTTTCCAGAGTATTAATGAATTAATGTATGCAATACTTTGATTACAACATCTGGTTTGTAAGTGCAATTTGTAGTGTAAATGTAGTTTATGTGTAAAATTATTATTCGTTTTTTAATTTCGGAATAAGGGAATACCCCTGATTTCGATTTCAGCTCCAAAATGTGTGCTAATTATTTTTGATATTATAGTTCAAGAAAATCTGTATATATTCGTACCCGTCACTGATGTAATATAATTAATATTAACTTTTTACTAAAAATATATGAAACCATTGTTGTTTTTTCATTTGCAATTTCAATTGAAATGGGAAATAATTACCCGGGGCTTTATTTCTCAAAGAAGTCATAGTTTAATTTAAAAGGGAAATAAAAACCTGGGATTTGTTTCACATATTTCGAGGGCTTTATTTAACAAATTACAATAAGAAAAAAAACCCCAGGGCGTTATTTCTAATTAAATGGAAAATAAGAACCCAGGGGCCTTATTTCGCAGGACCTTAATTCAGGTCACCTCAGTTATCATTAACATATTGATTCATCATGTTTATAGATGTTAAAATATTAGCAAATTTTTAAAAATAAAATGCATTAGTTAAGTGCTGTTCAGTTTCTAGTTAGTTTCTAGTAAGTACGTAATGCTTAAAATTCTAGAATTATATTCTAAATGTGAAACCATGTTAAAAGAAATGTAATTGTACACAAGAAACCCATGACTAAAATATGTAATATTCATTTACTTTAAAAATAAACTATGTAAGTAAAATTAAGTTAATAGGAGTTTTATAACCCTCCTCTTCCAGATTTTAAAAAACATTTTAAATTCATAGGTACTTTTTTCTTCTAATAAATATTTTGTCAAATATAATTCATAATAATTGTAAAGCACCCTATACAATTTAAATCATATTTAACTGGAAATTATTTCATAATTTGTAAAAATAATTTCATATAATATTTAGTGCCTAGATTGGATGTGGTTTAAAATTATATTTTATTTTTTTTTTTTAAAAAAAGTAGTATTTTATTATTTTTTTAGTAATTATTATAATTAATTTTGAAATTGATATTCGGAAATTAACATAAAATTTAAAAAAAAATTAATAATAAATTTAAAGAAATAAAATAAATTTCATTTAAATGAAATTTATAAATAAATTTAGTAATTTTATACATATAATTTAATTTAATAAAAATCGATTTTTTATATAGAATTTTTTTGAACTTTGTAATTTTAAGCGCTTATAAATTTAACAACAGAAAATTCAATTAATTTAAATCTTTTACAATTCAATTGGTCAGATTCAAATTAAGTTATGGCTTCATTCAGTTTTTCAAATTAAAGTGTGTTTTGCATTGTTAAGTCAATTTGTAAATGAAAATTATTTGAATGTAAATAACATTTTGGGGAATTTTAATTACAGCCTTTTCAAAATAAAGCGAGATTCCAATTAAGAGTCCAAGTCCAATTTAAGGGTTTAATTAGTATAGAACAATTTTTAGTACTTAAAGCTATTTTTTCATTTCCTAATTAATTTACTTTAAAAAAGAAATGTGTAAAACCATAATTAGAATATTTTGAACTTATATCTAATAAATTTAACATTTGTTAAATTAAATACTTAAGTAAACTTTTATTTAATGCATAATTTTTGATGGTTATTACGTTACAATTACATATTGGTACTGAAATAGAAGGTCATTGAAATTTAAATTTTTATATTAAATGTAAATTACCTTACCTAATATAAACATTGACATTCCTAGCCCTTTATTTTATTTTTATTTTATTTTACATTTGTTGTCCTATTGTAGCTATAATAAATTTGTATACAAGATAGAATTCCAAATAGAATTAAAAACTAACATTAAGGTGTGAATTTTATGTTATAAAAAATTAAATTTTATTTGATGTAATGTTTTAGAATAAGTATATATATGTATATAATATAATTCTAATCATAAGTAATTAGCTAGTAATCAGTATATTTGTATAATATTTAATTTCTTGAATCATACATTTAAATGGACATCATGATAATAGTCAAATGTTGTATATGGTACCTTTATATAAAAGTAATGTATATATAATTAAAATTCTTAATATTTTGGTCAAATAGCAATGAAAATATCAAATTTCTTTTTTCTTTTTTTGAATTTAATGTATTTATATTAAATTAAATTAACATTTTTTTAAAATGTAAATTTTTATTTAAAAGTTTAAAGCACCTAAAAGTATGTAAATACATATGAAGAGTGCAGGCAAATAACAATCAATGTCAATTTTTTTCGAAAATGCAATATGGGTATCATTGGAAAGGCAAAAATGAGATCTTTCGTTCTATCAACAATAAATAATGTAAAACCAAACGAGATCAAAGTTTTAGCCTGTTCAAAATTTCCTGTACAGGGAAAGAACAATCAATGTCACAGTTTTAATGGAAAAAACAATCAATGTCAGTTTTTTTTAATATGGCAAATTTTGAATTGTTTTTATTGACTTGACTTGACTATTACAAATAAAAATGTTCTAACGGGAATTTAAAATAACATTTCCCGTTCGAGGCCATAGTTACATGGAATGTGACAAAAATATGGGATTAATAAAACAAAATCTTAAAATAGAATTGCCTGATGAATGGAACGATCATGTTAAATCTTCACGGGTCAAACCCTCGCCCTTTGTCATTATTAAAAGTAAACAAGATATTTTCAAAAACTGGGGCAGTTATTTGGAAAATAATCATTATAAAAAAAAATCTCCATTTGCAACGAGGCCAATTTCTGAAATCTACATAACAAAGGAACACAGTCGGACACTCCAATTAAGAAACACATATAACGGCCCATGGAATTCGTACATAATCAGATATAAAAATACTGGTAACAGTTCACAAAATTTAAAGCCTTCTTACACTAGCCTAATTCCACTTTCATCTGGAAAATATAATGATTTAATGGTACCTAAAGAATTTTGCAGAGACGAAGCGGTTTTTTGAAGCACTGCCGCATTCGAATCAAGTTTCGGACACAGACGATAATAATTAAGCAAATCCATACGTTTTAACGTTATAAAAATTTAAACTTAATGAATTACTTAATTTGAACTATTTATGTTTTTATTTTTTGTTAAATTATTTTTTGTTATTTTATTTAATTACTTAATTTGAACTATTTATGTTTTTATTTTTTATTAAATTATTTTTTGTTTGATTATTTTTTCCTAAATTTTTAATATTTGATTGTTTTTTCGTACAAAACTGAATTTTTTTGAAACTAAGTTTTTTTTTTTGTAAATAAAATAAGAAAATATTAAATTATTTTAATTTTTTTGTATTGTATTTCTTTAAGAATAGGATAAACATTAATTATGAAGCTTGTTTACAGACACTTTCAGAACATTTTTATACGCAAGAAGTCTTTGAAAATATTAATTGAATTTTCTCAATTTCTAAAAAAAGTGACGTTGATTGTTATTTGCCTGCACCCTTCATATGTATTATGTAATATATATAAATTATTTAAAATTTAATATGTATATGGATATTATATAAAATAATGAAAAAACACGCGAAATAATAATGCAGGTAATAATAATTATATATTTTTTGATTTTAATTGTAACTTAAATTAAAACTTTTTGCACGTACCTAAACCATTTACAAAACTTTTGAAATATTTACTGGAACAGTTACTTAAATAATGTAAAAGTAATATTTAAAAATTTATTTTAAAAGAGTATTTAAATATTAGAAAGATCTATAGATAAAAGAATAGTTAAAGATTTATTTTAAATATTTTATTTTTAATTACAAAGTTTATTAAGTTCAAAACAAAACATTAATAGTAGAAATCCTAGGGGTGTTAAAAAATTTTAGTTTTTTATTTTAGAAAGGACTAAGTTTCTTAGATAGAAATCTGATGCTATCTAAGATAGTGTTTTGTACAAATGTGAAATATTAAATCCTATTGAAAATTTATACTTGTAGATATGTAAATTTATCCTTGTAATTAGGTACTTTGTACTTCCACATTTTGCTCTATTACACATAATTAGGTATTTACTTGTAATTGTTCTATTATTACTAAAACTAGTATGTGTATAGGTACTTTCTTCCCTGTTTGTACAATGAGTTAGGTGCTGAACATATTTTATTCTTAAAATCAGAATTGATTAATATTTTTAATAAAATCAGATTTAATCAGATTTAGATAAAATCAAAATTATTGTATGAATGTAAACATATTAGATATTATACTTAGATGTATCAAATTTATATTTGTCATACGTTCATTAATTTTATTTCTAAAAAAATAGAGTTAATTCTAATATCATTTTAATTTAATTGAAAAATAAAAGTTTAAATAGGGGCTGTTGTAAAAATGTCAACCCTACAATTTGCCTATACTGATGCGTTGATTAAAAATATAAATTATTTGCACCTTATAATAGAAATATTAAATTATTATACTCTAATAAATATAATATTATAAACTCAATGTATTCTTATATTTTAGCATTGTGAGTTATCTTCATATTAGTTATCTTCATTTCGGTAAATTCCTTTCTATCTTATTTTACCACAAAAATCATTACGTCAGATAGACTTATCATTCTAAATAATCAGTCTCATTCTAAGATTTACACAATTTACAAGCAAAGCAGATTAAAAGTTGGTTATAGAAGTTTAGCATTTGCAAATAACCTTGACAATGAATATCAATAGTACATTTTCGTTATTATTATTCAAATATCTGACTGATTACAATTATTGTGAATATAATAAAATTAAGTAGTTATTTAAATATACAAATATTTATGTTAATTTTAATCTTATCTCATACAATAATAATAAAGATAAAATATTCTAAATAATTATCTTTTTACTACCAAATTTTTTTTTAAAATTTTTAAGATAAGGGTTATACAATGCCACAGTTTTACGTTTTACTTAATAAATAAAAGAAATGTGAAAGTAATTAATCAACAATAGTTTTTTTATGCAATTCTTAGTCAAACTTTAAAGGTATTTGACTTAATTATATTTTTAGGTCTAATTGTGAGCATATAATATTTTTATTAAAAGTTCGCCAATTTTCAAAGAACACGTATTTTAGTTAGAATAAAATAAAATACTGTCATATTCAAAAGATATTGTTCTATTGAATGTACAGTAAAGATTTTTCTACATTAAAATTCCTTTTTAAAGACTTGTTCTTAGTTAAGATTGTAAAAGTTGTCAAAATCTTCAGTATACAGTGTGACAGTTAATCGTGGGATATTATCTCCGTAAAGATATAAACACTGTTCTTAAAGATTAAAAATACCAACAGAAAAAGTAACATAAAAACTGGGTTTAAAGAAAGCTTGGGTTTTTTAAGTTCATATTCATTATTTTGTAGATTTATTTGATATAAAATTCAAACTATATAAGTTTGTAAATTAATTTGTTATATATTTTCAGTAATTGTTTAAGTATAACTTTTGCACTTTTAAAATTTACTTAAACTGTAAAACATTTTCATAGGTATGAAAAAAAAACAGTTTCATGTAAATTTTACTTTTCGGGCCATTATTGTGTCTGATTCCAAATGATTGCGTATAAATAGATTTAATCATAAATTTAATCTGTGTAATATTTGATCGTGTAACTAAGATACATTCATCTACTTTTACATAAGAGTCTTTATTGTCTAATTCAGAAGTCAATTGATTAAGCAGAGTTTTTGAAAAAGATAGGTAAACTCTGTAATAACTTTTTGCAGTATAATGACCAGATACATAAGTAAACAAGGGGTTAACACCTATTTCAAAGTGCTAAGTGTTGATTTAATCCTCTACCCTAATTATATACTTTGTATCAGTCTTCATTTTAAAAAACAAAAAATTTATTATGTTATGAAGCGGAAAAATATTGTTAAATTACATTCTAGTTTATTAATTGATACAATTTATATTTTAATTAATTGAATTTAATTAATTTATATGTTATCCTAATTATAAATTTATTTTTCAAAATTTAGTTTTTCATTTAAAACGTGTATAAAATAAAAATTAAGCTCAGAAATTCATTCCCAGATACTGTAAATAATATCACATACACTATAACAGAAATACTACTTTTAAGCAGATATTTTGCAAATTTTTACTAATATTTAAAAAAAAACAAAGAAAAGAATCCTAAGAAGTTTTAATTAAAATATATTAATTTTTTATATTTAAAAATATCCAACATTTAAAACTAAATCACATATAAATTTTATAATAAAATAAATCCAAAAATTGATTGAAGGAAAAACCTGTAAAATAATTAACCTGTAAATTACAGCAATTTTATACATTAAATGTAATAAAGATTCCCATTGATCGTTTAAATAGATTTAAAAAAGAAGATACACATTTAACATTTATTTTGACCTGTTTGATGTTATTCTACTTTCCTAATTGATCTAAAGATGATTTATTTTACCATTGATTTCTATTACATAAACATTCAAATTTCAATGTTATGTTAAGGAGTTAAAAGATTAAGTGCGAATTAAAGCTTATTAGGTACTATACTTTATCCAGTGTAATGTAATCTATTATGTAACTGTTACAATTTAAGAAAAATAATTTCCCCTTCATACTCGACTGTCATCCGTAAATAATTCTCATTTTATTTAACCAGTTCACTTTGGTGACGCGCGGTGTTCGGAAGTAATTTTTTAATTGATCCGGGGATCGATGATATAAAATTATTACAAAAAAAAAAAATATAAAAAAAATTAATGTCCGCCATTAGAGTTATATTAATTTTATATTTTATTTAAAAAATAATAAGTTTTTATTTTTAAAAATATGTGAAAGTTATTAGTAATATTTAATATTAAATTAAACAAATGAAATTTGTTAAATTTTCTGGGAATTAAATAACAAAAAATTAAAATTAAAAAATTTAAAATGGAGGACATTATAAAATATTTTTAAAATTTAAATAGGTACTTTTGGAAGTACCTGTACCATCATCATGAAAAAGGAATTTACAAAGAATAAAATGGAAACGGTACGAATGAAAATGCGTGACGCGCTTTGAAAAAATAGAAATGAAACAAAAGGAGAATGAAAATAAATTTTACAGCAATTATCTCTATTTTTATTTTTTATACCTACATATAATAAATGTGTTTGCGTTGTAATTTTTTTTTATGGAATTTGTATAGAGAGAAACTACCCAATATTGAATATAAAAATAAAGGAGTAAATTAGTTTAGAAATTAGAACGGGCTTTGGAATACATAAGAGAAATTTTCATTTTAATATTTTCTGATATATTAAGAGAAAAATTTTTATATTGTATGTGTAGGTGAGTTGGATGTAAATAAATTGCATATTGCATATTCGTTTAATTAAAATAATGATCATTTGAATGTAAATTGTTGAATAATAAAATATTAGGTAAGGGGGATTTTTAAGCCACTGCCCATTGTCCAATGATAATAAAAGTTGTTGAACGACTTTTATATTACAACAACAATATATTGATAATAAATGGAAATTTTATCAAATTAAAGGAAAAGTTTTGAAAGTTGTAATATAACATAACATAACATAATTATATAATATGAATAGTTAAAAAATAAAAATGTTAATTTTGTCTGTTTGGTAAATTTTGTTAGATATTAATATAAAATAAATAGAAATTTTAATTACTGAAATTGTTTCTAATAAAGTTGTAATAAAATAAAATAAAGTTAAAATTAAATTAATTTGTTTTTGTTTTTTAAATAAAATTTTTTTTTAATTTTTAAATAAGTTCAAATAAAATATTTTCATTAAAACGTTAATATATAAATAATATTGTAAATAAATAATAATACAAAAATAAATTTAAAATTAAAATAACAAGTGTTTGTGTTAAATGTTAATAGGGGTTAAATAGTTAATAAATTTATTTTTAAAATTAAAATATAAAATAATGTATTATAATTAAATATTAATTGTAAGTTAGTGCTTGTATTATAAAATGTGTTGTTGTTTGTAAAAATTATAATATAATAATACAGAAGTGCAGCATTGTATTGAAGCAAAATTATTGAAACTTAAAATGGAATAAAACCTTTTTAATAAAGTGAACTCAGAAGGATATTTTTAAAAAGGATTTTCTTATAAGGTAAAATATAATAAAACATTTTAAGTAAGGTGAACACAGAAGGATATTTTTTTAAAAAGGATTTTCTTGTAAGGTAAGTGGTTTTTTTATTAAACAAAATAAATTTTATATAAAAATATAAACCTTAATTTTATACAGTTAAAATCTGCTATACTTTTTTTAACTAATTATAAAAATTCAGTATTTCTACAATAACGATCTTGAAGTCAAATGTTTAATTAATTTTTGATTAACTGCTTAAGAATTTAATATATATACATATTTAACAAATTAGTTTTCAATTAATATTTAAGTTGTGACTCTTTGTCTAATGACATTGTTTGTTTGTTCTATTTATTCATTTATTTAATTATTTGTAGTACCAGACAATAATAAATATTGCATGATAGTGTTAATCCTTTGCCTATTTGATGTTTGGACTTCTTGTTAAATTATTTTAATATACACTATATTTTTTTATTAGATATGATCCGACCAGGATTTGAACCCGAGACTTTTCGGTTGAAAAACCGCCACTTTACCACTGAGCTATCGGTCAGTTATATTGTTCTAAAAGACGTTGCTGTGTAAACAGTAAATTAAACTCATATTAATTTTTGTAACATTTGTTAATTTTTATAAAACGTTTTTATAAATAGTTTAATATTTTTATTTCCATTTATTCAATAATTAATTTTAGAATATATTTTACCGGATTTTGACTGTATCTTTTTATTTAAAAATTGTTCCTATAATAAATGATTATTTTTTATAATAAATTAAAAATTATTTAATTTTCAAAATAGAATAAAAAAAAAATAATTAGTATCTATCTTTAAATTAAAAAAATTAATTAGATAAATTAATAAATGAAAAGAATTTAAAATTAAAAAGTAGTTTTTAATAAAATGAAGAAAAATTATTAAATTTAAGTAACAAAATTAAGCGTATATATATAAAAATAAAATAATTAGATGAAAATTAAATTTAAAATTAATTAAAAATGGAGAAAAAACCCATTTATACAAGATAAGTTGAAAACAAAAGAAATTTTTAAAGAGGGTAAAAGGTAAGTTACTTTTAAATTTTTTAATTTTTTTTATATAACATTATCAACCTAGTTATATACATTAAAATCTGTCATACTTAGTCTAAGTATAAAAATACAATATTTCCACTATAGTACAATTAAAAATAAAATTAATGTAAATAAGTATTGTGTATATTTTAATTCATATTTTGAAGTTTACTGGACCCCAAGCTATTAAATTTTTGCATTTCGCGAAATGACTCTTGAAAAAAAAAAAAAATTGGAGATGAATTAGATTTAAAGATTGAATCTTAATCATTTTAAGGGAATCTTGCGTTTTAAAATATAGTTTGTCTTAAGTGTTTTTAATTCCTTAGAATTCTTAGAAAATCAAAATTCTTTTAGATTTTACCTGAGGGACAAATATAGATTTATATGTGTATGTCTGTATTTCTAGAAAAACTTTTTAACTAGAATGTCTCGTAATCTTATTATTTATATTTATTCCATTTTTTAGTAATTTTTAAATAACTCTTAGTATATGTGGCATAAGAATTTAGTATTTATTTTGCACTTGAATATAAAATATACCGCAAAGGTGAAAATTATAGGTGATGGTGATATTATTATACAATGTGTAATGTGCTCAACACTTCAATATCTAATCTAATAAAAAAAAATTGGCATGTAATCATTTAAATTATTTATGTTCCAACTAACCCGAAAAATTTAACAATTCGGAGAAATAATAAACAAATATGCTTGTCAAATATAATTTTTTTGAGGCTTTCATTTAACCTCTAGTATAGTTATCGAAAATTGATTTATTGACGTTTCAATTTATATATATGATTTAATTAATTTTAGAATTTGGAGAAATAACATATGCGTTCCTAATAAATATATTGTCGGATATCAATAATTGTAGCTTTGAATAAATTTTTTTTTAATCTTCATTAAATATAAAAAATTGATTTATTACCTTTCCAACTTATATGTGATTTAATTTTTTGGATTAATTAAAAAAAAAAAATATATTTAAAAATAACAGATAAAGTTATTATAAAAGAAATAAAGTTATTAGTCATTAGATAAGTTAGTCATAAATAGATTTTAGAGATAAAATTTAATTAAAACAATTTATTTTCAAATCTATGTAATAACCAAACTTAACACTAAATTTTTCATATCACTTAATTTATACTAAATATGAAAAACTATTTATCAGATAATTTTTATGTTTAGCATAACAACAAATCGTATTTAATTACATATAAAAGTAAATATCATATGGGGGTTTTTGAAATTGATAAGATTTAAACTAAAAGATTAAAAGATCTCTTACTAATAATCCTTTTTAATGGGTCTTTTTTTTACTGAAGTTCACTCAAGTGAACAGAAAATCCCATTGAAATAGAATAGAATATTAATGGAATATAGAGTCGATCACGATATCATTCGTTGCCTTTTATCCACAACATTTATTTAATATATGTATATTCTTATTCTAGAAAAAGGAGAACCCTGATTTCGTAACCTAAATGTTTCTTTAAAAATTCTTCTAATTATATTAACACGTAACTATATGTTTTATTTTAAAATTCTCATGGACTCACTTCACAAAGGTCATGAAAAGGTCAAAAGTCCCATGGAACTTCTTTTGACCCACTTCACAAAGACAGAAGTTCCATGGGATTTTTGAAGTTTCAATGGATTTTTGACCATTTAATTTTTGACACTTATGTCTTACTGTGGGAAGTCAAAAATCCCATCTGAGTCATTTCAAAAAGTTAAAGTCCCATTGAATATCTGACACGTCACTTTTTGGAATAAGCAATTTTTGGATCTAGCAATTCAGGAGATCAATGAACTTCAATTAAGTTAATTTTTCAAAATTATATTTGGGACTTCAAAATATAGATTTTTTATTATTGTATACAGGCAACGGTTACTTCAATAAATGCATTAAGAGTTTCTCAATAAGTGTTTTTATTTAAAGTGACATTTTTAAAATTTTAAAGCAACATTTATATTTTTCTCATTAATTAGATTTTTATAATTAAAGATTCATGTTTTAAAGCCCATACATGTATATTGTAAATTGTTCAAAGGTCAGTAAAAGCATCACATAAAATCTATTAAATTTTATAATAAAAACAATTAAAAACCAAACAAAAAATGTGCTGCCATTTTAAAAAATTATTATTACCTTTTTGTTAAAGTACCGTTTCTTGTTAGGACATTTTTAAAGCACATTTTTATTTTGAATAAACTTTAATAGAAGTATGACTTAATTGAATATTAGTTTAGAATGTATAAAGTTTTAACAATCCAGTGATAAAAGCTCTTTGTTATTAAAGAGCTTTGGTTGTAAATTTCAAAACTATAATAATTGAAAATTCAAGAGTATATTTGTGTTATTTGATGTCAAATACTAGGAGTGAGTTCCAAGCCAAAAGTAGCAAGTGTACAACTTATAATGTAAATGCAGAAATGTATTAATATGATTCGAATTTATATTTCCCAAGTAACAAACATTCAGCCATTTGAAGTTAAGATTTTACACAATTGTAAGAAGCTTAAAATATTTATGCGCCACTTTAAAATTCTTATTTTTTTTTTAACTTAAGATAATTTGAGGATACATTACAATTTTTCTGCAGTATCCCATAGTTAGCGTTAGATTAAAATATTATTATTATTATTAAAAATTATATATTTCGTTTATATTCTCATTATTTTTATTATTTTTATTATTATTGTTATTATTGTGTCCATGCTAAATCAAAAACTGTCTGCTTCCTTTTCCTTTATTACTCGGTTTCTTTCTCTTTCAGTCTACGAAATTAATTTGTTACTTTTTTTATTGTGTTTTTTTTTAGTCTTTGTTCCTATATTACTTGTGTATATGTCAGTTTGTTTGTTCGGCATGTTATTTAAGTTTTGATTTTCCACTAAATTTTTTTATTTTCTGAATTTAATTTAGATTACTTTCAGATTTGTATAAAAAAGTTTAGTTGTAAATTTAAAATTTTTATTTCAAGAGCTTAAAAAGGCTAGAAACCCTCTCAAGATATTCGAAAAGACTAGAATTTTGATACAACAATTGGTTTAAAATTTTAATTCTAAATCATTTTGTAATTAGAATTAATTGAACGCATTAGACCAATATAATTTATACTAAATTCAGTCCCACTAAAACAAATACCTTTCAATTTGTTACAAGCCTCAATAAAAGTGTACAGTTTATTTTTATAGTGCTTAATAAACAATGAAGGGCTAACAATTTTAAGGGATTTTTAATAAAATACCTAGCAATAAATATAAGATGGATTTTTTCATAATGTGGTTTGCATTGTAAAGTGTGTAAAGTTTGTTACTCCATCCGATTCCGTAATCCAATTTCGTCCATCTATGAAGTCTTTTTTTCTTTTGGTAAAAAATGCATCCATACCAAATTTAATTAAAATCAATTGTAATTTTGATGAATTATTAGAACTTGAAATTTCCGAAACTTCTAGAATTTCTAGAGATACGAGATAATAGAATCAATTTACGAAAGCTACTTTTAATGGGTATCCAACAATATTTTATGTACAAAATTTGAACTCATTCTGACGGTTTCAACTTGCGATTTCTCGGAAAGTCTTGTGTTTTTGTATAAGAGCTTTTTGATCCTCTGGTCCGATTTAGCTCATTTGAATTTCTCAGACTGATTACAAACTTATGGTAGATTCAAAAAGTGTCATTATAGGTTAAATGAATACAATATTGACAAACAAAATTGCATTAGAGGTGTTGAGCGCTCTTTGCATTATCCGAACACTCCATTTAAGATGAAACTCTTATTTTTGAATTTGCCGAATTGAAAAAGAACTAAATTGAATTTGATTATTACAGCAGCGTAAACAGTTTTTAATTTATTTTAACTGCTTTTTATTTTAGTAAATTTTCTCTTACGTTTATTCATTTTCCTTGTTAACCACATTCATAAAATTGTATGTGTATTTTTTTTTTTAGAATACCAAACTTTAGTATAAAAAAAAACGAAATTTCATTTTATTGTTATTATTAGCATTTATTGCAAGGTTTTATGATTTTAATGAGGTACAATACCTGGCACACTATAATAATATATTTTATAAAAAGATTTTATTTTGGAAATTCCCTCACCTGCTATACCCCCACAATTATTTGGTTGAATATTTTACTTGTATTATTTGTATAAAATGTACTTTTAAGAATTTATCGTGGGCTTTTTCTTCAAATAAAAAAAAATATTTAAACAAAATTATGACATTAAAATTTTTTATAAAGGGTGATAGAATGGCGAAGGACGATGGACGGGAGAGAAGGGAGAATGTAAAGGCAAAGAACATATAAAAGCAGTCGATAGGGTTTTTTTTTATTTGCAGAAAGGAAACAGGAAGTAGGAAATGTTGGTTTTTTTTTTAATGTTATTGTATTTAACATTGTTATCAAAGCAATTACATAACTTTTTATTACGTCATATTGTCGTTATATATGTTTTAGTGCTCTGTTCTCTTCTGCCGCCCCATTCAGTCAGCATTGTAAAGGAAAGCTTAAGTTGGTTAGCATGTTTAGTATTTTTTTATTACATTTTTAGTTATTTAAAAATCATTTCATTTCTTTTTTTTTATTTTGATTTATTAAAAAACTTGATTAAAAATTAAAATAAAAAATTTTTTTAATGGATTTGTAAAAGTGCTTGTAAAAGTCATAAAAGAAAGTATTAATTTAGCTGCTTTTGGATGTTACTTGGTAGTTAGTTAATGTTTTTATATTTAAAATCAGTGATAAAATGAGTTTTCGGGGTATAATTTGTTAAGGTAATCAGATCGCAATGGGTGTCAATTGAAATTTATATTAATGAAATATGTAATTAAAAGTTTATTTAAATAGAAATGTAAGGCTGTTTTAGATAAAAAACAAGGAAGAGTGTAGTAGAGTAGACTGTGTCAACTCTGAGATACCCGTATAACCGTAATATAAACATTATATCCTCCGGTTAACTATTTTGGGCAAAATTTAAAACATACAGCTTTATTAGGTGTAATGCACATATAAAAGAAGTTAATGCTCCTTATTAAATTTTAAAAAAACTATAGGAGATGATTAAAAATCATAATTAAGGTGGCTGGCTTATATTTTGGAACTTTTTGTAGTAGAGTTTTTTTTCAATTAGATTATTCATTTGCTATTGTTGGTCTCAATGTAGCAAAAAAGTACTGTATAAGAAGTTGTATAAAATATTAATAATATAACAAGTAAAAAGGCTTAAATTATTATATTAAGAGGATAATTAAGCAAACTCTTCCAACATATAGAGAATCTTAGAATCAATTGCCGTGGTTGAGCCCGGTATAAATACCTATTTTACTGTCAATTGAAATCAAGGAGTTCAAAAGCGGTTCCATTTTTATAGCTTTATTTAGTTTTCGTAAATATATTAGTAAATCATTATTAAATTATTGAATAAGTTATAAATTGACTAAGTTAACCTAATTGTGATTCGAAATACTAGATATTTTAGAATTTAAGCGTTTAGACTTAAAATGTTTTTATAACAGAATTATTATGTAATTTAGAAACGTACTTCTGTAAGAAAAATACTTCTGTAATTTCTAAAAAGCTCCCAATTTGCCATTAAACTTAACCATTTGTAATAAAATATCAGATATTCATTAATTAATTAATTATTATATTTTAAGTTATGTTTGTATATAAAACGAAGTTGTATGGCAGCTACTCGAACCCGTTGAGCAAACTGACTCAATTTTAATAGTACAAACCGTCTCTTATACAACAAACGACTCTTGTACAACGCACGCACGAGTAGAGCAAGAACGACTCTTATACGACGAAATAGAAAAAATTCTCAGAATCCTGTACTCTTAATTTTTTTAAGTTTTCATATCAGTATATAAATTAGTTTCGAATGTTAAACTTTATGATTTCTCAATTGGAAGTTTAAATCAAAAATTTTGTTTGAATTCTAAAATTATTTCAAATTAAAGGTAAATAATACTTTATGAATGACTCATAATATAAAAATTAGTACACCTTTTTTGATTCACTTCTAAATTGTAATTTTAATTTTAATAAAAAAAATTATAATGGTAAACTATGATGGCAGTTATAAGCTTTTAAATAATAATAAACAAAATATATTGCGAAAGGATAAAAGTCCAGATTTTGAAATCAAATACGAGTAAAGCCGAATTTTATTTTTACTATAAAAAATTTACTGAAGTAAATGTTATAGGAAACATATTAAAGTTGAATTCACTATCCAGTGTGATCTTTCTTCCAGTGTGATTAAGTATTTATGTATTTTTGAATTAGAAGCGATTTTAAAGTTGGTTTAAAAATTTGATTTTCGATATGGCTTATTTTTTATATTTCTATTCAGTTTATAAAGTCTAAAGTCCCGGGGGTCTTGGCTCACTTATCGGAGTTTTAATTTTTCGGCTTCTTTTTAATTTTTGACTTTATTTTATGCCCGGTGGACTTATGACTACGGGACATTTTTCAACTCGTTAAACTCGTATATATGAACAAAATATTAAATTTAGTTATTATGTTCTTATTTTATGTATTTTAACAAACAATTTTAAAAGTTTAATATTTATATAAGAGTTTGGTTGTAAGTAATCTTGTATTTTAAATTAAAAAAAAAATTTATATCAAAAATTATAATTAAAATTTAATTAATTAATGCGTTTTTATTTTATAATTTTTTACTACAATAAAAAATGAAATAAAGATTTTTATTATGAGTTTTGGTCATTTTTTATTATATTCGTACCGTTCCATTAAATTGATAATGATGGACTTTAATTTTTTAAATTTAAAAAGTTATCTCTTTATTAAATGGTTTTGCTTTATTAAATAGTTCTTACTAAGTAACTTATGTTGATAGTATATTGAACCCTATAGTAAGTTTTTGTTTAATGTGCGTTAATTTTAGATTAATAATAGTAAAGTAGTTTCTTTTTTAATGTCATGCTTCTTTAAAAATTGATACTAAAGAAATTTAGTATTCGTAAGTTGGTTCTGAAAATCTTTTGGAGTTGAAAATTATTATTTTATTAAACGAAATTTAAGATTTAATGGCTCACCTAAAATTGAAAGACAATATATCCCAATAGCTATGGGCTGGTCACCACAATATCACAACAAAAATCTGCTATAAATGCTATGTACTATTTTAGCGAGTATTGTCTCACTTAAAGTGAGTCTTAATGCCCTAATAATTTTCAACACTAATTTGTTTGGTGGGTCATTAGATTTTGGCTTGTTTGTTCATGATATACTCAAAATACTCAAAAAAATTATCCCGAATTGTTATGTCCCTTTTGTAGAAGTTTTATTAGACACTCTTTTAGACTTATTAGTAAAATATATTTTGATTAGTATAATAAATAATATTATCTAATCAATAAATTTAAGTTGTTTATTTAACAGAAAGTCTTATTTTTGGTACTTATTTTTTCTTTTTGAAATATTTTGAGAATTTTTTTAGATGGATCCTAAAATCCCACATTATATCGTTTTGTCCCATTTTGACCCATAAGATCAAAAAATATCAAAAAATTATTTGGATGGTATGTCCCACCAATTTAAGAACATTATGACTCACTGATAGTAAGATATAATGCCCAAATTGAATTTTTCCCTAAAGGGAATTAGAAACAAAGGCCACATGACACGTTGCCATGCGTTACTCAGTATCTAATTGAGTTTTTAATTGAAGTTGAAGGTGTGCGTTGCTCCGTATCTCAATGAGTTTTTAATTGAAGTTGATTTTATTGAAAAAAGTTTAAATATTCCCAACTTGACGGTCCCATAGAGGTAAATGGTAAGAAATACCCAAAGCTTTAAATAACCCAAAAACATTTATATACAAAAACACAAAGACTGAGCAGTTAGGAGACTTCGTTATACAAACATTCGCTTTGGGACATATAATTTTAGCGTATCTTGTATTTAAACATAATTTATTAGGCAAATATAATCCATTAAATTAATTTCTTATCCTATATTTAATTGCTAATTTTAAATTACTTTTAAATTTTTGAACAATTTCTTTATTTTTTTAATATCAATAAATTCTAATTAATTTAATGAACTGATTAAGAAAATTTCGTATTTAACTTTAAATTGATTATCAACATTTGTTAATTTATAATCCATGATAATTAAATTCTTAATAATTAATGGAACAAATTTATCAAACAAATAAAATTCTAGGTATTAAATAGAGAAATATATTTGTTTAATTAACATCAATTAAAATTTTAATTAAAGTAATAAAAACTATGCTTATTCTCATTAAATATTAATTGTGTTTAATTAAATATTTTAGTTGATAAGTTTTTAAATATAAGTTCTTATTATTATAATGTTCAAAGACAAAAGCTTTTAAAGATAAAATAGGATTCTTAATAATAATATTAATGAAATAATTAATTAAATTAATGATTATTTAAAAATTAATTACTGAATGTACTTAGTTATGTGTGCGTTATTTGTATTTTGGTTTGAGGCTAGATAATTTAAAAACTTTGTCAACTCTGGGATACCCGTAAGACCGTAATATAAACATTATATTATCCTCGATTTATTTTTCGATTCTGATCCGATCCAAACACTTGAGTCTATATCAACCCCCCTACTTCTCTGCTTAACAAACGTAATGGAAAATTGAGTATACCCTTTTGACTAAAAGTCATACGGATATAAAAACCTAAAATTCCAAAGGTATTTTCTTAAGCTATATGCTAAATTTCCTAAATTCCTAAAAACCTTTTTACATCCTTATTTTCGAAATTAAACTTTATGCTTGAATCACAGATCCCAACCTGAAGTTTGATTAAAAAAGGGTAGTGGTTTTGGTGAGTTAAAACCGCTACCTAATACTATATGCACAGTTCCAATTGTTAGTTTTTGAAGCTTTCCATTATATAAGGAACTTCTCTCCAAAAATTTCCAGGTCTTCAAGTGTTAAGATGAGAAGTATCAAAAATGGCGCAAAATTTGTTTTTCATATAACGGTGAAGTCAAGGTACACGCATTTATTTTGGTATATAATGGTTTTTATATAATGCAATGAGTCAGGGAAGTTTGTTAGCTTGTTCCTAAAAAATCAATTTAATTTTTTAAAAAAAGTATCTATGTTAATAATTTGTATATATTTTAAGAATTTTTAATTTTGTAACTGAATGTAAATATCACAATACCAAGAAGGCAGTTTTTCAAAATATTTTTATGTCTTTCAGAATTTCTTCCCAAAATTATGAGTTACTTAAATCAAAATTGTAATGGATTTTGAAACAGTAATTATAAAATATTTTATTAATTATTATGTTATTAACTTTCAACTGAAGTAATAGTTCAACTAACTATGATTAAGAAATCAAAATACTAAAATAGTCGTTTACTCCTGCATATACTGATTTTCAATTTTATAGTAAGAATTTAATTAAAGTACAATAACTATTTTTTAACAAAAGATTTTGTAGATATTCTAAAGTATTTGTGCAATTTACGTTCTACAATTACAGTAAATGAAAACCCAATTTTTTTAAATTATAACTTAAGAAGAAGAAAAAAATATCAAAATCTTTTTTTAAAAAATTAAAGAATAGTTTCGAATACTGTTTAGTCATTTTATTTTTATGCAACAAAAATTAAAATTTTCATTGTGCAAATCGTTGACTACATTAAAAAGGAAATTTTTTATTCAAAGAATTCTATAACGAAATTCTTCGAACGTCATAAAGGGAATGTATATAAATGCCCCATTTCTAAAAAAAATATGAAATTAAACCCCAAAATATGGTCCTAACTAATTCACAATCTTGCACATAAATATTTTGTTAGAGAAGAATTACCTGACTTTAACTCTAAAATTTCTTCTAAGTCAGAATCTCACACATTTCTATACATAAAGTTTTTGGAAAAAGATAATACCTTGATTTTGTAAATAACTTTAAAATCCCATTTAATCCCATTTAAAGTTCAACTCTAAAACCCATCCTATTTTTCTGAATTTTGTTGTTTGTGCAAATGTTATGATCCTTTCATTTGTATATGTCATTTATTGTAATAGTATATGCTTCCTTAATTAATGACATTTTACAATTGAAAAAGAATTGGGGAATTATTTTAATTTTGGGGTTTATTTCATTTAATTGTGTGAATATATTATTTTGAATTTGGGGTATTATTTCTTTTTTTTGCAGAATTATATTTTGATAGCCTCTATTTGAGAAATACTACGAACGGAAAATACTACGCCTACGCATATGCAATTATTAAAAATTATGGAAATCTTAAATATCTCTTAATTTTTATAGAAACTTGTTAATATTATAAAGGGTGACATATAAAAAATTTTATTCAAGGAAGTAAGATTTATGTTAAGATCTTGTAAATAATCAAGTGGCTGAAATTTCAAGAAGGAAATAACTAACTTGACAACTTGATATTTGTTTCAAATTCAGATTTAAGTGTATATTTGCAATGCATATATGATAATTTTATTATATATGTATTATGATCTCTCTCGGGCGCTATTATTGCAAGCGATTTTTTTTAGAAAAATTTAAATATAAATGCGGCCTTGGTGGTCTAGTGGAAAAGCATTTGGATTATTATCCGATGGGGTCAGGGTTCGATTCCCTGTCAGGTCATACAATATTTACTTAAAAAAAAGTTAATGAAAAATATTTTTTCTTTACAAATCTCCATGGTGACCAAATTTAAATAGCAAAATATAAAATATATGATATAATATAATATAAAATAAATAACATTACTTATAAAATAATATTGCTGGACCACATTTGGAAAAAAAACGGTCCGTCAATTTGAAAAGGCATTGTAAACACTTGGAAATACTTAATAAATAAATAAAACTGCTATACAGTTACTTAGTAACAGAAACAAACGATTTCAATGTAATATTTCCAAAACTACTGTCTATGTGTATGCACCCTTATTCTATTGTTGAATCACAAATTTTCAATTATAAAATATGTAAAATGACATTTTCACTTTTTTAGTTTTTATTAAAAAAAAAGCATTACAAAAAAACAAACAAAAAAAAGTGGAGTCAATGAAAAGAATCTGCAATACCGTTAATTTTACCGTTTTTTGTATTATTGTGCAACTTTATGTTGTTCTGAATTGGAATTGTTACAAAACACAAAAAAAAAACAAAATTAGAAGACAATAACCTTAAAAGATAACAATAAACTAAAAAATTATAATAATAATAAAAGTAATAATCATCATAGTAGAATTGTAATTCTTTTTTTGTTGCATTTTAAATTACGAATAAAAAACAAACTCACTAATAATAAAAAACTATAATTGAAAAGATGGTGAAGGGGGTGGAATTTATAAAAAATGTGTTTTACCAAAGAATGTTTACAACTTTCAAAAAAAAAAGTCAAAGGACGTTTTTTTTTTGTTTTTAATATTAAAAAATTTTTCTCTGTAATAACAATTGGACAAAAAAACTTAATTCCATCCCTGTATTCTGAGGTTTTGTTGTTTTTGTTAAAAAATGCTGTCATTTTTTTTTTCAATTGTCATTACAAAGGATACGATACTTAATGA
This sequence comes from Dolichopus griseipennis, assembly GCA_963082915.1. Lineage (NCBI taxonomy): Eukaryota > Metazoa > Arthropoda > Insecta > Diptera > Dolichopodidae > Dolichopus > Dolichopus griseipennis. Next base: position 63,029,365 of record OY720445.1, read on the forward strand.
AAATTTAAAAACCTTTGGAAAAAAAGGAATGGTCTAGAAGTTGTATAGTGTATTATAATATACATATATATACAGGACTTTGGATAGGAGTTTTTGCTGTATTAAGAAGTTTGAATTAAGTGTAATACAATTTCAAGCTTTAATAAAGCTTAAGTTTAATGAGACTACAACTTGAGTCCTGAATCAACTTGAGCTATGAAACTCTAACTTGAGTCCTGAATTATGAGCTCCATATATTGATAAGTCAGAAACATCTTTTCATCAAACCTCATATTTACATTAATGAATAAAGCACTAATGTAGACTTCAAAAAGATATTTGCGTTATACAAAAATTAGATTCTACTGTTACTTTAAAATCGCTGCTTGTTGTTCATTACTTTTGAGTCTTTTGAGTCATTGATTTTGTTGAGGAACACAATTAGGTTTTAGAATAAACTCTGTTAAAATATTCTAATTCCTTGGCGGTTACAGTGTTGAAACTTTAAAAATATTTGAGATGTGTCAATTAAAGTGACTGTAAGGACACTCCACAATTCTTTAATATCCTTTTGTTTCTAAAAACTTAACTCCTACATTCTTAAATGTGTGTAAACTATCAAGTTTTTATTGAAGTTTTTTTTAGAATAAATTCATAGTACAACATATAATCCTATGCTTTTCATTGATTTATGGATTTTTATTAGATTGAACGGCTTTATTCAGTTTAATCCTTCTAATAAGGCTTTACCTATCATTGAGTCGCGCACATGTAATAGATTCCCGAAACATACGAAATTAATAAAAACTTGGAACCACATTATCTAACCCAAAATTATATGCAAAGAGGTTGGTTAGGGCAGGGGGTAATAGGTAATAAGCCTATTAGGTCTTAATTCGCCTTAAAAGAGAAATAAAAGGTAAATTGAGAAATTCCACGAATTAAACAAAGGTGGAAACTCTTCTTCTTTTAAGGGCAGTTCGTAAAGGGTGGGAGAGTAGGGGCCACAGCAGCAGTGAAGAGTAAGTCGAAGGGAGGACCCACGGGGTTGATTAGAATAATTTAAAATTGCTTAAAACTTATTCAAAATATTTGGATCTTATAATCGGCTACAAATTTGAAGGCCTTATTTCTCTCCTACCGTTAGTTAGTTAACAAAAAATATCTAAAATATATTTTAGAAATGATTGTAAGTAATTTCTTTTTTTGTTGTAAACTCTAATTTTGTTGGCAGTCTATACAATAATGACATGATTTTGGGTTTTTTTTTCGATTTCAATCTTTTGATTCGTTTGGTTTTGATTATGTCACAAAGTATTTTTTTGTACTTTGATTTTGTCTGCATTTAAAGATTTCCTTCACAGTTCTTTTCTTTGTTTGATTATTTTTTATTATGATAGAATTCACTTCTAGGAAAAAAAAACCATTAAATTGAAATAATAGAAATAGTCATAATATGCTACTGTAAGTTGTTATCTGCAACTCTTATTGTTAATTTAAAAGAAATTTTGAAGTATGATTCTTTTGTTTGATTGTTTTTTTGCTTTTTATTAAAAGCCAAAGTAGTAGTTGTTAATATATTTTAGCTTTTGCTTATTAAAAATTATGTATTTAGTGTACAAAATACAAATTCTTGGGTACATTGTCCTTCTTCTTTTCATAAAATAATTGAACTTTAATAATGTATTCAGGTTTTTTTTTTTAAATTTATTACTTTTATAAAAAAAATTTGAATTCGTATATTGTAAAATTAGCAAATTGAAAATGTTTTTACAAAAAAATTAAATACGTAATATAAAATGATTGAAATGCAAATGTAAGAGTGTTTAAACTGTCATAAAAAGGGACTTTACTATTAAACTAATTGGTGTATACAATTATTTCAACTATACCAATTAAGTATTTTATTATAATTCATTAGATTCGTGAATTCTAAATAAGACTTTTCAAATTTACACTGGATATATGGTTTTAAATACCAAAAAATCTAGTAATGGTCTGAGATTCTTAACTCTATTAGGTATTTACAAAATTGTGTTTGATTATGCTTTAGAGTCCCGAAGCTGTTGATTAAAGAATTATAGATATTGCACATTTTTTATTTAATATATAACGATATACATAATTATAATTTTATAAGTGAAAACTATGACGGAAAACTCCAATGCTTTTATGAATATTACCTTATCAGAATGTAAGCGCTAGATCTTTCGATTGAATGGATGGGGTTTTAAATATTACGCTATTAGATATGACTATGGTTCATTTAACAGAGATAAAAATTTGTGAACACCATACTATGAGGCAGATCTGTATAATACTAAGTAAAATGGTACGTAAGTACAGTTTCTAAGTATAATTAACTGATACTCATTACTTTGTCAAGTACTAGTATTACTTAGATTTTGATAACTTCTTTTACTCATTAAGTAATCAAGTTATTAAATTTTGAATTTAATTTTTTTTTGTAATTATTTTTTGATATTTAGTATATTCGAGTAACTAAGCACCAAAATTCTGAAAAATTCTTGGTATTTCTTGGTACCAAAGATCGGAAATATTTCAGTATTAAAAAATAATTACAAAAGTAATTAAACTCAAAATTTAATTATTCTAAGAAGTACGAGTATTTTTATTTAATTCTTTTACTTATACATACTTACATTTTGTAAATATATCCAAATTTAAGTAACACTAGTGCTTGACAAAGTGATCAGTATCAGGTAATGATACTAACAAACAGTACTTACGTTCATTTTACTCAGTATTATACAGGTTCAGCTCATATTAGGATTTTGGCAAATTTTGAAATGTCAGCCTGAATATCACTAGTATCTATATTAGTGGTACTAATAATTAAACTGGTACTTAAAATATACAGGTCTGCTTTGAGAAATTAGAGCTACCTCTGTAGCTCTAGGACTACACTCTCAACCCACTTCGTTCCAAAATTTCCTTTATCCTCTTAAGGATTTAAACCTTCGATTTAAATAATCATTTTCTAATTTTTTACATTTCATTAATGACTTTTACCTTCAGTGTTTAGCTTAGAAAAATATGAATCAAATTAAACCGGGTTGGACCGCAAATATTATTAAGGACGAAAAGGATATTTTAAAGTCTACTTGAGATATAATCATTTAGCACTACGAATGTATCTCATTTTTTCAAAAACCCCATTGTAACCACCTAAAAAAATACAAAAACAAAAACAGTGTAATACATATAAAAATTTTGTAATTAACTTATTAAAAACTATTAAAAAGAAAATTTTAAGTCGACAAGATTTAAATTTGAAAGTAATGAAATTTGGTTTTTATTTTCACACAATCAAAATAAAAACTTGGTAAATTTTGCTGCTATGAAATGGAATTTTTAATTTATTTTGTTTTGATAGAAAAAAATTCTTTATTTTGTTTTTATTTTTGTTTTTATTTTAAATCAGGATGAAAAATTTATTTACAAAATGGAAAAACCAAAATCCTTATGTACAAAAAATTCCAGGACAACAGGATTACTTTTGACACAATAAACATTTTAGAAAATTACTATTACCACAATAGTAAAAAAACAAAAAACAACAACAATAAAACTATAAATAAAACTAATTTTTCAAAAAAAAAAATGAATAGAGAAAAATATAAAACCAAAAAATCTAGACTTAGAGAATTTAAAGGATTTCAGGATATAAAATTTTATATATGTATATTTTTTGTTATTTGTTGGTTTATTTATGTATGTGTGACTTATTTACTTAATTTGAGAAAACAATTTATTTAAGGATTAAAATTATAAAAAAAGTTTTAAAAAATGAATTAAAGTTGTTTTTTCTTTAGAATTTATCATTATAAATTTATATATATGTATATATATATATATCTTGTGACATGCAAAACGGAGCTAAAACATAACTGGTCTGCTTTATACTTCTTTAGAGTCAAATACAATAATCTTAATTTAAACTAATAATCAATAAGGTGATTTTACTCTTTACAATTAGGCGCCTTGATGTATGCAATTCAAATGTAGTTACAATGATGATAGACTTTGATGATAGGCAATGCTTAATACTTTCTTAGAGTCTTATACAATATATGTAAACTCATAATCAATAACGTGATTTTACTGTCCGCCATTAAGCGCCTTGATGTATGCAATTCTATATATACTCTTTAAATGATGATAAAGATTATTAAAAAGACAGCAATATTTAATTTTTTCACCGAGGGACTTACAATCTTTTATTCTATTATTATTGAGACTGAAGAAAAGCTGTAAAATATAAGCGGCCTTAGTTGTGCAGTGGGTTAGCATTATTTAGCTTATTGATCAAAGAGTTGTGAAAAGATGAAATAGTTTTAATATTGTTAAGTTTTTCATATAATTTTTTAATTTGGATGGAATATATAAGAGGGTCGAATATAAAACTGAGAGAAAATAAGAAATTTGAGACTTTTAATTTATAGATTGATAAAGGTTAAAAAGATAAATATTATTTATTATATTATTTTTATCTGCTAAGTACTGTTTGTGGAAATCTCCGGAAAGGACTTATGTCTTGATGAATGAGCCAAACTTGGTTTTGAATTAAATTCAAATGTTTCAAAATATAACAAGGAATATTATCGGACTTTATTTTTCAGAGAACTTTCAGCTTATTCCTTTACAATATACTCTCCGGGACTTTTGGCTTAAAGTCGTATTGCCGTACAATCCTAAATAACATATTTTATGATTCTCTCATTAAAATTTCTTATTTTTATAAATACCAGTATTTCGTCTACGACATGCAGACTTCTTCAGCGGCGGTGTAGGTAAACTGGAATTTGTTAAAATAAATAATTTTAGTGAAATTAAAAGGACCTCTACTTACTTGTTTTTTATTTCTTTCATATACATTTCACTCAAACTCTCAATAATATATTAAATATTCATTAAATATTTTTTTAAAAAATTTTTTTTAATAAAGTTTGATTTTTTAAATTCTTTAACAGCTGATTTGTAAATAACAAAACTGGGGTCCTAAAAATGGAATGAGGATTTAAAATTATGTAAATATTTATTGGGAAGTAGACATAACATCTTTCAATTGTGAAATGAAGTTATTAACTCTTATTGAACTTTAGAATTGATTGTATGAATTGAGTAGGTCTATTAAAAATATTACCAATATATAATTCCCGAATTTCCTTAATATGTTATGTCTAATAAAACTTCATATTATGCTTTTATGTAACTGTATATTAAAAATTAGTCTCCTTTTTTCTATCATGAGCCATCCTGGAATTATTACAAAAACAAAATTTTAAAAAAAATCCAGGTTTTATTGAATACTTCCTGAAAAATCTAAAGAAAATTAATTTCTTTTGTTTATGTCAACACAACAAATACTCCAAAAAGAAAAATTAATTTCCATTTTTTTTTAATATTTTTTGGATTTAAGGGATTAATGTTTTATATACACACATAAATATTATTTTTATTTATGTTTTTATTGTTTTTTTTTTTTGTTTAATAAATAAGCAAAAAATGGCAAATATTTTAAAAATATCTTTGGTTTTTAGCTTTTTCTACATTTTTTGGCATTTTTGTTTTTGTAAAATATAAAAAAAAAATCATATTTCTGATTATACATCCTTTATTCACCAATCCATCAATATTTCACAATTTATTGGAATAGGGATCAAATAATAAAAAAAAACAAACCTTTAGGGGTTTTCTTTTTGTGTCCTTTCTAATGACAAATCAAATAAATCAAATCAATAAAAATGAAAGGATCACAATAAGAAAAACAATAAATGAATAAAAAGGAAGTAAATAGGGTAGTGGAATGGGTGTGTAACACTTGACAAAATTCAGATGTCAAAAATTTTGTCAAATATTTCTCTTAATAATTTTACAGTTAATGAAAAACTTTTTTTGTTAACTTTAGTTATTTTATTTAATAGGAACACCTGTATTTTTAGAGTAACAGAATCACCCTGTATCTTTTTTGAGATACAGGCTGAATAATTTTCATTTATACCCATACCTGTTATAATAACTTTTAAAAAGTTTCGAAACCTATAAAAGTTCGCGTAAATTATTTTCACGTTTTGAGCTGCATTTCGAAGTTAGAGATTGCCAATATTAGTTTGACATTTCATCCCCTACGGAAATATGGTGCATATATGGCAGCAGCAGTTTCATTTTTTGAAAATTAAATCAGAACCATAAAATTTTCCACAAAACATGTTTAAATATAGGTAAAATATAAAATTTGCAATACAGGTCAGGCAGCTTTCCATAATTTTGATTTAGTAAATCTATTTTTTTTAAATCACGTTTTTGAAAAATCCCGTTTTTAAAGATTTTAAAGTTGGATACAAGATCAGAATCTAAACCTTTTATCAAATTTAACAAAGGAGATTTTCGAAAAATGAGATTTTCAAAAACAAGAATTTCTAAAAATGAGATTTTCAAAAAAGAGATTTTCTGAAAATGGGATTTAGTAAACTTAGATTTCCAATTCAACCCCAAAAGCAGATGTAATAAAAAGGTGGGTTTTGCTATCTGAAGTTTTAATTCAAATTATAAATTTTGTAAAGTAGATTTTAGTAATTTTGGTGTTATGTTAACTGCTCCCATACCCTGAAAACATTTATTTATTTGAACGATGATTCAAATAATGAAGTTATTACCGATTTTTACAGTCTTAAAGAAATAAAATAAATAAATTTTGTTTTATTTTTTGGGGTCCAATAAAAGTCATAAAAACGTTGTAGAAAGATTATGATTGTCATTTCAATATTTGAAGAAAAAAACAAAATAAAAACATAAATCTGAGTCAAAACAAATGAAATTTAATCAATAATGGTTGGATTATTAAATGTAGTATAGATTAATAAACCAACTTATATACAAAATGTATCAAAAATAATATTTAATATTCATTATTAAATTATAAGTGGCAAATATACACAAAATTTTTTTTATTTTCCTAAGGGAGGAAAAACCTTCAAAAGGCTTCTGAAAATCATATACTCCCGTAGTGTGAGATTTGACTTCACTAAAATAGCCTAACTCCGCAGCCAAAATAATGGAATGCGCAGAATTGCGGCTGAACAGTAGCGATGAGACATAAATGGTTAACAAAGGTATTTGAATTTTTTAAACCATAGTGATTAGGAAACACATGGTGGCAATGTGCTCAACAATTTGGAAGTGCGATTTTATGAGTTCCTATAATTCTATACTCCTGCTTAAGAATCCCAGACTTTTTATGTCATCTTTTGCGACTTAAAAATTATATGATCATTCTAAGCGAGTTTTTCATTTATTTTGAATGCTTAGGATTTTAAAGGACTCGGAATTTTGAACGTTCTCATACCCAAAGGAAATGCAAGATGCAGAATTTCTTCGATTAGTTGATAACAGACAACTTTGGGTTTTTGAAGTATTAAAACTTACCGTTCCTCACTCCTGAATTATTGAAAGGTCAGAACTTGAAATTTTGATTCGTTCATTACTTATCGATTTTGATGTGACATCAGTACTCTCTCAAAAAAGTAATAACAATCAAGAGTACTGACATCAGCTAAGCTATGAATTTTGTTTGACATATAATAATTATACATACTCAATTATCTATATATACTTTATTAAATGTATAGTAATAATTTACAAAAATCAGTAAATAAGTAGACAAATATTACAATTACTTGTAAAGTAAATTAAAAATACATTGATTTTTTGTTTTTCAATAATTGTACAACGCAATTTTAAAAGAAGTAATTGGGGTTAATTCTATATTTAATATTAGTTTTATAATACATATATAATGTTTAAAAAATATTCCACTGGGTCATTACATTATTATTATTAGTTAATTAGTTTTAAGTTCATTATTTGATATTTATTTTCTCATTAAAAAGAAAATTGAAATAAAATTGGACTTACTTTGGTATGGTCTAATAATTGTCAATCCAATTTAATTAAAATAAGAATTAAATAAAAATGGAGGTCACAAATATGGTTTATTTGTATAATTTATATACGAAAAAGTAAATAATAATTTGATTTTAGTTATAAATTTTTGAATAACAATTCAAGTTTTAAATATTGTCAATCTTTCATATATTTAGGTTCTTGTTGACTTTAAGTATTAACTCAAATTCTACATTTTAAATTACGACCTTTTTCTTTGATTTATTATTATAATTAATACAGCGAAATCTCTGGATCCTTTTGGTAAGTACTTTTGAAAAATATTAATCACTTAATAATAATTTTTATTTTTAGAAATTACACGGGCTAGAAATAATAGAAGAATAATAACATCTTATTCAAAGCAATTTCAAGCACACGAAGATCTGATAGCAGCATAAATGCTGTATACTTAAAAGTAAAATAATTTTATATTTAATTACAAAATTTTTCATGAAGATTAAGTAACTGTTATTTTACTTTTAGACAAGTCTTCAAGCAGTTGAAACAAAAATAGTGCAATTTGTATAGCTTTCAAAATGATCAACTAGATCTCTAACTTAAAAAAACTGCAAGAGATTTTCTGAGTCTTAATTATGTCTTTGGTAAAAAGAAACCTCTAACAATCTAAGTTTTATATACAAGTATGTAAGCATGTTGTATTTGTTTTTTGTGTAAAATCCCCTAGCTAATGCAATGTAATAAGTGAGTGGATTAGGCTTTTCTTTTTTTGGATGGGGCAGGTATATGTTTTATATTGGTTAATATTGCAAGCCTCTATTTCTTTTGACTGTATTTCACTTACCTGCATTTCATGTATCTGTATTTTCATTTGCGTGAATTTCATTTGCCAGTATTTTGCGGAATTATTTCACTTTCTAATTCAGAATCCCACATATACATATATGTATTTTGTGTATAAAAAATATTCTGGCAAAATCGTAAAATCCAAATTTTGTAACTATTATATTAATATATATTTGCAATAATAAAAAACTTCCCATAAATGGGGCTGCCGCCTCCAAACTTCTGCTAAACAAATTATTGCAACCCTGCTTTTGAATCCAACTCTAAAATTTCTCCTAATTATCCATAAAATTATAAAAAGATTTATCTAGGCAATTTTTATGTTATATGGGAGTAGTATATTGAATTATCAAAATGAATTTGGCCTAGGCTAATATTAATGAAATTCAAATAATTCTGCAAAATACAGGCAAATGAAACTACAGGCATATGACACGCTCCCGTTTTATATTATGGTAACAACTATTACTTAATGACATAAATTATAAATTATATTTTTTTTAGATCCGATCCAATCAGAATTTGGACCTGAGACTCTTTGATTGAAAGGCCGACGTCCTAACCACTAAGGCACCAATCGGTTAGGAAAATGATGGATGGAAATAAATTGTATACTTATGTATTAAATTTTGCGAATAATTTTAAACATGTTATGGATATTTGGGGGACCACTATTTCCAATCAAAAGGAGGAATTTAAGAACAAAATAAATTTAAGTTCATTATTCTTAGGGTGTTCGTTCATATTAGATGAAAGTTGGTAGATAGGGCCATGATTTATTATTTTTCAAAGGTTAGATGCTCTTGCAGCGTCTTGCTTTCAGCACATTTGCACATCAATTTTAATCTCAATTAATTTTAATTAAAATTCTTTGTAAATCTAAAACTCATTAAGTCTAAAGTATTGATACTATTCTAATTATACCTTAGATGAAATGTTAAATAAGTATGAAGTCCTATAATTCAGATATTAAATCCCAATTTAAAGTAGCAAATATTTAAAGTACCACATCATCTAAAAGCCAAACTTTATATTTGATTGGAATGATTTATAAATTAAATTTTGTTTTTATTATTCAAAATAAACAATTTTTGCCATACATTTTGTTTATTTTATTCTTAGTTTTTCTTGGCAAATTTTCAAATTTATTCATTAAAGCATAATTATATGTTTCAACAATAATTAATGTTATATTTTACTAGTACAAAACAAGAAAAATAATAGAGCACATTACTTACAACATAATTTTGAGAATAATAGAATGTTAGATACTTTTATTGGGTATACCAAAAAAAATCTAGACACTTATAAGTATTCAAAAACTATTGTAAAGTATTCAAATACAACTTTTATTATTATTTTTTTTGAAAAAGGAAATTTCCATTTTTTTCTTATTCCATTTTCAAATGATTGCCAAAATGGCATCTCCAACAATTTAAATTCATTTGTTACCCCAAAAAAAACTCAATCCCAACACAAAAAAATAAAAGATGAATAGTTTTGTTTTTATACATAATTGTTAGACAATGAACCACATTTAAAATATTTATATAGATTTGGATACAAAAAGGTTCATTCATATATGTATATGTATATATATATATTTTTATGTTTAACTTTAGGATTATATTGTTGTTCCAAATGATAAGCAGAATGGAACAACAGATGTGGTATATTGAATTCATTTTATTTACAATTTTTATTTTTGCTCTAATTCTTCAAATAAAATTTGTAATACAAAATTCCAGAAAAAGGAAACAAATCTTAAGAACATAAATCTATCTATTATCCAAGAATTTATTTAATATAAATTTAAATAGCTGGATAAGTTGACGATATGAATTTTTCAATAGGTGGATTGTGATATATATATACGCATTATTATGACTGATCACTCTGAATTAAAACGGTTTTATCTTATCTATTACTTGTAATTCTGATTTCAAGTCATAAGACCGTTTAATTTTTCCTACAGAAAATATTCCACAGGCTCAACTTCTTCTTCGACTTCATGAAGCAATTTCTGTGAAAAATATTAAATCATTTCAAATAATTGACAACACAATATTTCCTTTTTAGCACGTTTTCAAAAGATTTTGTAAAAATGGGTCTATATGATTTCACTTTGTCCGTCGCTATGTCTGTCTGTCTGTTCGCATGTTAACAAAAACTTTTATACCGTTTGAAATAGAGAGAAGTAATTTTAGCTAGGGAGGAATACTTAAAAAAAAAAAAATTATTTCATGAAAGAACTTTTTTCTGTAGCCCCGTTCGTTACGGAGCTGCAACCCTCCAAAATTTAAAAAATAAAATTCTAAAAAAATTACAAATTTTAGAGAAAGTCACAATTTAATTTCTAAAACCTCAAAATTTTGTGCGGGGGAGGAGGAGTAAGATCTTTGAGAATCGCCACTAGCTGCTTAGTGAAAATTTTCAAAACCGAAGTTGCGAAAAGCTATTCGGACTAAAAATTTTTCCAATTTTATAAATTAGTAACTTAAACTAACCATAATTTCGAAAGTGTGCTTTTTTAAAAACTCTTGGTTTTTTTCATTACTTTTTTATTAAGTTATTGTGCTAGTTAGAGATCTATATTAACAATTTTAGGACGTGGATGTATATTAGTACCCATATTTTTGAAAACTTTTTAAAGTTTTCGGTGATATATATTACCTTTGCCTATTAAGTTCTCTGAGCAACCTTATTTAAAAAAGGGATTATCGGAATTCATAGTTGAATTCGAAAATTCAAGCAAAAATGTTTTTATTTTTTTAATTCGTAACCTGTCCAACAAATTAAAGTCATAAAAATTTCATGACATTTTTGTTTTTATTTATTTTTTCTTAATCTTAAAATTGAGAACTTTTAACTTTGCAAGTTACAAAGATTCACCAAGGGATAATCAAATTTTTGAGGCTCACGTAATACATATATGTATAATTCACAAATTTCTTCAATTCTTTCTATAATACCATAATTTTTTTTTGAAAACTAAATTAGAAAACAACTATTTACTACCAACATAACCAAATTTTTCGATATTTTCCTAACCCTACTGTGTCTGGCTTATGGAAATTCGTTTGTTAGGCGCAAGTCTACAATATGGAACCAAATTCCGTCCAATGTGTAACCTAAACTTGGTAACTCGTATGTGTAAGACTTAATTAAATTAATATTAAGATTTTCTCCTCAATATTCCTTTCCCCATCCCCTATAATCCAAAAATCTCAAACTTCCCCTAATACCAAGATCCTTCTTTATCCCAATTCCTAAAACCAAACTGCACATTTTTTTTCCCACACTGTTTTGTTGCGTTAGACTCGGAACCAAACGGCACAGTTTCAATGGGTTGCTTTCGAGCTTTCCACTTTCTCGTTAAAAGAAAAAGCTTAACAAATTTAAGTAGACATGACGTTAATCATTTTTTCATCACGTCAGTTTTAATAATTGGCGGGCAGTTAATAAATTCAAAATTACCTTGAGAGACCCTGTTATTTCACCAAGTAGTTATTAGCACGATTTTTTTAAGTAATCCTACGAATTTTCTTTTCAAATCCCTAGATGAGTACAATATCGAAACTTAAAATATACATATAACTACAAAATTTTTCCTTTAAAAATCCATACCCCTATACATGTTAACAAAAACCAAATTTATTACATATATAAGTACTTATAGTATATGAGTGAATGACCCAATCCGCCCAATATACAATTAATTATTCTAAATTATTGTAATAGTTTAGTTAAAGATTTATTTGTGATAAAATGGAAGTGTTAATTGTTAACCGTTATATATCTTGTAATTTTGGGACTCGTTTTTTATTTTAAATGAACACCTTAAAAAAAGGATAACAAAAGGATAACGAATTTAATATACTTTACTATCCACTATAATTATGTACTAAGCAAATAAATATTTTTTTTTTGAATATACTTAAAGGTTCGTTGGGCTACTGTTTTATTTTTGAGGAAATATTTACTAAAAATAAAATATATATATATATAAAATTGATTTTGCTTTTTGAAAATTTCTTTTCAAGTGATGTGAAAATATTTTAGTGGGTTTTATATGGAAGGTTGTAACTTGTAATTAATTTTAAGTAGTTTAATAACACATCCTATTGTAGTATTACAATAGGTTAAAACGATGAAGAATGTAGTAGAGTAGACGGTGTCAACTCTGGGATATCCGTATGACCGTAACACATACATTATATCATCCGGTTAGTTACTTTTGGCAAAATTTCAAAAATACCAGCTTTATTAGGTGTAGTGTAATGCTCATATAAAAGAAGGAGTTAAATGGCAGCTACTCGAACCCTCTCCAGTAGGCGAACTAAATTTTGCAGGTACTCGAACCCGTGGACCAAAATGGCTGGATTTCAATAGCGATGGCGGCTATTGCATAAAAACGAATTTGTGAAAATTTCAAAATCCTAGCTTCTTAATTTTTTGAGTTACGGATAGATGTGCAGACGGCAGCTACTCGAACCCTCTCCAGTAGGCCAACCAAATTTTGCTGTAACTTTGGTCATTACACTAAACTATTTTTGGCAAAAATTCAGACACCCAGTTTCATTAGGTGTAATGTAATGCTGTTGTATGGCAGCTACTCGAACTCTCTCCAGTAGGCCAACCAAATTTTGCAAGTACCCGAATCCGTGGACCAAAATGGCTGGATTTCAATAGCGATGGCGGCTATTGCATAAAAACGAATTTGTGAAAATTTCAAAATCCTAGCTCCTTTATTTTTTGAGTTAACGTGGTGACGGACAGACGGACGGACGGACATACATAGCTAAATCAATTTATTTTTCGATTCTGATCCGATCCATATACTTGAGTCTCTATCTACCCCTCCTTCTTCTCTGCGTCACAAACGTAATGGCAAATTTAGTTTACCCTTTTAACTAATAGTCATACGGGTATAAAAACGGTTTCAAAGTAAAAGTGCAAAAGAAAAAAAGAAATTTGGGTGGGGATGCGATAATGAGTTTGCTTAATTTTTTGTTAATTTATTGTATTTTTAGAAAATGGTTTAATGGAAAAAATAACATTATTTGTTGTGTGAAATTGGAAAAAGGCATTTTAACTGAAAAACTCATATTTTACTGTTTTTGGGATTTTTTTAAATAAACACTTAAGAATGGAAATATATATAAAGGTTTATGGGGTTGAACGCATAAAATATTATAATTAAAATAATACAAATAGTGCCACATAAATAACATATGGTTTTTTTTAGGAGATAGGAGGCTCGAAAGAATTGAATATCTAATCAGAATAACTTTTAAGTAAACTTAGTTCGTTCTAGAAAATAGTAGCTATAAATATTGCTCCATTTCTTAAAAAAATCCGAAGATTTCTAAAAAATAGTTCTAAAAATCATCTCCGAATTTCCTTAATAAGTAAAAATAATAATATTAATTCTAGGTAACCAAAAGATTGTCTGACAATTAAGAAACAACATTTGGAAGCCTTCAATCAAGCTTTTATAATTTGAGATCAACCTAGAACTTATGGAATGGAATTTTTGAAATTAGATTTCCACAAGAAATTAAAGAGTCATCAATTAAAGGTTCTTGGATAGATTTGTTGTATCTTATATTTTTAAGTTAGTTACTATTAATTTATATAGTTACTTATAATTTATATAATCTTAATTTACTCCAAGATATCAAGAATTTGCTTAAGGAAATACAATAAAAGTTAAATCTAAAGACACTTTGAATTCATCAGTTATATTAAGCTGAGTAAGAATTTGAATTATATAAAAAATTTTTTCTATTGTAAGTATGCGGTAAGTTTTTAAGAATTAAGTGTAAACTTTATAAATTTTATTAGAAATAGTTAATAGCAATAAGTACACATATATATTAATATGTATATCTAATTAAACTTATTTTAATTTTATTTTTTTCTCTCTCTTTTGAATCATTTTAGAAGGCAGACATAATAAAATTTGGTTACAACAGTATGATCATCTTAAAAGTTTAGTTTAATATGCACCAGACCATGCATAATCAATATCGATATCATTTATACACAATAAAGTACTTCAGGTATTATAAATGATTTAATTCGTTTTAAATACTATAAATTTCAATTATCTGATTTAATTTAAATTTCAATTTTACAGGTTAGATTCAAATGAAATTTAAGATTGTTTTAAGTAATGCCGAAATAGCCCACTACAATGATTCGAATAAATAATTCGATGGTTAATTGATAAGTTTTGATTAGAGACCTACAATCCTACTTACAGCCACCCTTCGAAAATATTCTTATAACAAAATGATTTTTACTTGATTAAGTTTATGATTTTAACTATTTATAACAAATTGTTATTTTCCAATATTTCTAATGCTTTTTATTTTTTATATTTTAGGAAGCATAACTACTCATTTGAGCAGCACAAAATCACAATACTCACCTTGGTTAACAGCAACAAGATATACTAATATGAAAAAGGAATGCTGAATGACTGTATATAATGATAATGAAAATACTTTAGAAATTAAGTGGCATAGGATAAAGAAAGAACCACCCTAGAGAACAAAAAGAAAGCAAAATCAATCATCATTATCAAAAAGTCCATACAGACCTTTAATAGTTTTAAAAAAATACTTAACTAGTAAAGATTAAGGTAAACTAACTTAGTATTGCCAGATCAAAGTAGTTTTTGTTTTTTTTTGGTTAAAATTAAAAGAAATAATTTCTTAAAATATAATTATTGAACTTATGTACATATATGTAGATATAAGCACACGAGTATATTGTATCTGAAGGTCTTAAATTTTTTTTATTTTCTTATTTGCAATGTTTTTCACTTGATTTTGTTTTGCTTTATTTGATTCGTTAATGAAGTCTGGTCATTTGTATGTAAAGTTTATTTCACGCACTATTTATTCAAGGTATAATAATTGCCTCCGGAAAAGAAGCCATATATACATGTTAAAAATTAAAATGTATCTATAGATTTATATAGATGTATCATTTTTTGTATTGTAACATTAAATTAATTTTACTTGTATTCATATACTAGATAATATAAAATATGTTTGTAGGCTAAAAATGTACCTATATTTAAATACCTATATAAATGTAATGTACCTATATTTAAATACTTATATAAATATAATAAAGCATGTAACATGTACGTGGTCAGGTCAGATTAATTAATAAAATGATCAATAAAAAATAAAAACAGAAAAATAAAAAATGATTAGAAACTTTCTATACAATTTATATGATGTATTTTATATAATATACATACAACATCATCATTATTTAAAATTTGAGGATTATTCGGAATTATTAACATGTCAGAAACAATAAAACATTTATCTAGATGATTCTATATAAAAAAAAACATTTAAGTATTGTAAATATGTATAAAATGATTTTAGATAATTTTTTGATTGAATTTTCATAGTGTACTTTAAAAAGATTTTTAAAGGATTTTTAGAAAATACGTGAACATAATTTTGTTGCATTTAAAAACACCTTCTGGGGACTTAAAATTAACATTGCATGTAACATACTTTACGTATAGATATTGAAAATTTGATGAAATTTTATTTAATAACATGTATTGATTTTATGTTACACATATGTATAGTTATATTTAATGAACTTATGGCATATGATTTTCTAATCAGTAGTAGTTTTATTTATAATTATGTAAAATGACATATATTAAACTAAATGAAATCTGTGTTTATTTAATTAAACAATACTGACAACATTTAAATTATGTCCTGAGGAATTTTTAGAATTTATTCAATTAAAAATATTGATAATTTTTTATTTAAAATAAATTTGTATTGAATAAAATTTCCATAGATCGTGTATGGAAAATGGTATTTTAATGTTAGTATATTGAAAGTTATTTGTAAGATTTTCAGAGGTTCTATAGTTTTAAAGAAAGTGAAACCAGTTGGAAAAGAGCTTCTTTTTCGTATATGGCAATTATATTAAAATTAACAAGGTTTAGATTATTGATTGAGAATGCTGGATAAAGCATAATATAGAAAGTTTAGAAAATAGTTTTTTTCCAATTTTTACGTTTAGTGTTAGTCATTAAATGTATGAATGAATTAAGGCTATTATTTTTTTAAAAAGTTATCTAATGCACCAATGCTTTAAAACTTTTAAACAAACGTAAGTTGATCTAAAAAGGTCGATTGCTCTGCATAGTGTAAACTCAAATAAATAGTTTCTGAAACTTTAAATATATAACAAACCGCTCCAAATTTTAACACCATATTCTGTACACGTTTAATATTAAAATCAAGTGTGTTGAAAAATCATTATTGGAAAATCAACTGATGAATAATTGATTCGTAGATGTAGTAAGACTAATTTTGTTGGTCAGTTATTTCAAAACTTAGGATTCTCAATGTCCCATAATGTCCTAAATTTTAAAAAAAATTAACGAACTAGGGGAATATTCAAATTAATTTTTTTTTATTAAAAATTATTTAAAATTTGTTTTTGGTGCATTATATTTATGTTCACTTAAACTAATTGCTATAAAGTTTATTTTGTTCTTTAAATATTTAATTTACTCAGATAGTAAAAAATAATGAAAGTAAAATTGTTTTTATAAGTTTTTAAAAACAATAAAACAATTCGCGGAACGCAAACTAAAACTGTTTCTCTTAAAAAGATCTTATTAAAACTTTTTTATACCCTACACCTATAGAATAGGTAAAGGGGTATATTAACTTTGGTATGGTGTTTGTAACCACCTAAAGGAAGCGAGCTAGATATGGAAAAGTATATATATTTGTGATCAGCGTGACCGCCTTAGTCGATATAGCCATGTCCGTCCGTCCGTCCGTCCGTCCGTCCGTCCGTAGGCACGATAACTCAAAAAATAATGGAGCTATCTTGATGAAATTTTAACTGTAGGTTACTAGGACTGAAAGTACGGCGGGGATTGCATATGGGCGAAATCGGCCCATGGGTTCGGATTCTGGACCTTTTAATCGATCGAAGGGCTAACGAACATATATAAGAAATCACGATAACTCAACAACTAATGACGCTTTCTTCATCAAATTTGTGCTGTAGGTAACTAGTAATGAAACTACTTCGGGGATTCCGTAAGGTCGGGATTGGACCATGCGTTCGGAACCTAGAACTTTTTGATCGAATTTAGGCCAAACGAGCATAATTCCGAAACCAATGAAGATAGAACCTCCAAATTTGGTATCAGGGTGTCCCCTCCTATCTCCTAAGTGTCTTGAGAATTTGGGTCCCATTGGACTACTGGGTCGGGGACCAGCCACACATTTCCGAAGACCTTAAAACATATCTTTAAAATTAATAAAGATAACAACTTGAAAAAGTGTAGAAGCTTCCAATTTGCCACAAGGGTGTTCTTTACTATCTCTTGCGTGTTGCCTTAATTAGGGATCAATTGGAGTGGTGGTTCAGTACCCCTCTCAGACCTCCCAAGTTTTAAAAGCTTATAATCGAAATTACTAAAAATAGTTACTTAAAATTAAGATAGATCGTTTAAATTGTGTACAAGTGTTAACTAGTACTATAAGTAAAGCGCGGGCTGTATAAGGGCAAAATCAGCCCATGGGTTCAGATTCTGGACCTTTTAGTCGGGGTCAGGGATAACGAACATATATTAAAAATCACGATAACTCAACAACTAATGAGGCTATCTTCATAAAATTTGTGCTGTAGGTTATTGGTAATGAAACTACGGCGGTGATTACGTACGGTGAGGATTGGACAATGGGTTCGGAACTGAGAACTTTTTTATCGAATTTAGGCCAAACTAGCGTAATTCCGAAACCAATGAAGATATAACTTCCAAATTTGGTATCAGGGTGTCCCTTCCTATTGCGTAAGTGTCTTTGAATTTGGACCCCATTGGACTAGTGGGTCGAGGACCAGGCACTCAGTTCCGAGGACCTTAAAGCATATTTTCGAAATTAATAAAAATAGTAACTTGAAACAAATGTAGAAGTTTCAAATTTGGCCCAGGGTGTTCTTTACTATTTCTTCCATGCCCCCCTAATTTGGGATCATTTGGAGTGGTGGTTCAGGACCTCTCTTAGACCCCCAAATGTGTAAAAGCTTATCATCGAAATTAATAAAACTAGTAACTTAAAATTAAGATAGAACGTTCCAATTGTATACAAGGGTTAACTAGTATTGAAAGTATGACGGGACTGCATATGGGCGAAATCGTACCATGGTTTGGGGTTCTGGAACCCTTGAAAAGTTCAAGGACTAACAAACATATATCTTAAAACATCATAACTCAAAAAATAATGCCGATATTTTGATGAGATTTAAACTCTAGGTTACTAGTAATGAAAGTACCATGGGAATTGGTTCTGGTTGAGTTTAATTTCAAAGCCAAAGAATATATTTCCTATGTCCTATGTGTCTCCGAAATCTAGACTTAATTGTAGTGGTTCAGCTATATTCAAAGGTACTTGCTGCATTTATGTAAAATTTATTTGAATATTTAAATGAATTATATGAAAAGGTCTAAATTTGTAATTGTATTTTAGAAATACATTTATTGCATATTTTGCGTTTGTAAGCTTTTCTATTAGGTATATAAACTAACAACTTAAAATAATTGCAATTTTTAAAAATTTGGATTATTAAATATATTATGCTTTGATTATCTTTTTATCACAAAATTTAATAATTAGAATTTTTTCATTTTGTAATTGAGTTGCAATAAATATATTTTCATTTATTTCAAGTTTGCTTGTTTTTGAATATTTTTAAATAGACAAATTAGTAAGAATTTGTAATATTTTTTAATAGATAATATAATTAGAAAATGTTTTTAGTATTATAAAGTTAATTTGGTTAGCTATGTCTTACGATCAAATTAATAACAGCTTTTATGGTGTTAAAATGACTTATGGATATGTCCTTAAATTTGAACCAAATAGGTGTAGGGTATTTCTAAGTCGGTTGCACCGACTGACTGTTTCTTTACTTGTTTTTATTAAAATTTTATCACAAAGCAAAAATAATATTTTCAAAAAACTTAAAATAATAAGTGTTTACTGCTGACAATCATCCCCATCTTATGTCACTTTCAGTTTTCCGAAACAAAATCAGAATATAAGAGCTGCATAAAATCCTGAAATCCAATTTGAATATTTCTTTTAATATTTTCGTAGGTACTTAAAAATAATATTATATCAAAAAAATAATCGCTAAAAAATAGTGAATAATTTCTTTTTTTAACTTATTCAACTTCAGTTTTTTTGAGAGTTCTGCGATAAAACTACAGAAATTAATACAAAAAAATTGCTATAAGTGGAATATTCTGACATTCTTCAAAATGACAAAGTTTAAAACTAACCTTTTGTTCTTGTAGTTATAAATTAATTTAAAACATTCAGATATTTTTAAACTGTTATGAAAAGTGGTAATAAAATTGGGTAGAGCCTAGTTGCTTTAAAAAATCCTTGTTAGTTGGAATCTTTCAAGTACAAGTGCATTTTCAAAATTGAAATATTTAGAACATTTCCAGTCTTTCATTATTTAATTTAAAATATTTAAACATTTGAAATGCTTACTGGTTTTACCTTTCATAATTTTGATTTTAAATATTTCTTATAATCATACAGTTGCTAATTAGTGAAATAAAATATGACTAATTATAAATTAAGTGGCACAGTGGTTAAATTGGCGAGAGGTCTCGAATTTAAATTTCAGATTATACCCAATAAAAAAAAGATCGTAAAAATTCTTTAATTATATTTTAACAGTTTATTTCGTAAAATAAAATAAGATTACAAAACAAATTTGTATCTGTAAGTTTAGATGGTGTATAGCTATGCAGACAAGTAATTAATGGTTTAGAAAATATTCTTTATAAGTTATTTTCACTAAACTAAATGCCATGTACTTCTTCAAGAAGTGAAAACAGGAGTAAAAAAATAATATCTAAGAACTAATTATATATCGTAAGTAGATTTTTAATTTAGATAGCTTTTATTGGGTAACTTAGTTTCAAAGCTTCTTGCAAAATTAATTCACTTATAAACCAAATTTCTGATTTTTTCCACACTTCTTTTCTAAACTAAATCAAAGGTTTTAATAATTATGTTCTTACCTTCATTCTTACCAATAATTATGTTAATGCCATCTAATGGGTTGCTTATATAATACGTTTTTCATATTAGAATACATTTTATCTTCTAGAATGTTATTCAATATTAAATATATCACTTATCAGGAACCATTTTCGAAAAATGTTCTTATGAGAGTAGAAAAAGTGATATTGACATTCTATCTAAAAAATTACTTTTCATATTACATTAAATAAATTACAGTTTTATAAATTATTATTTTCAATGTACCATTTTTTTACATAGGATCAGCTTTTTTTTACATAGGATTATCAATTTTTTCATAATAAAGGCCTCAAAAATATTTTTAAATGAACCAATTCCTTTTTTAAATTTAAAACTTTTAAACCATTAATTCTAAATGTAAAATCTGGCTCCCTGTGTAGTCTGCAGCATCCTGCTAGCCTCTCTCAATATAATTGTACAATATATTTTATTTTTTTTCGAATTATGGAATAATAGTTTTAGAACCACTTCCATATTGACCAAATAATATTCAAAAACAATTAAAAAGTTTTTCCAAATCCAAAAAAATAAAAGGTTCATATTTTTGAAAAACCATTGAATATTGGATTATCATTGATAAAAAATTTTGTAACTTTTTTTCACCATTTTAATGAAATTCAATTTGTTTTTTTTTTTTTTTTGTAAATCGTTTAGTACCATTAAAATCAGTAATTCTGTAACTTATTGTTTAAATTTCATTATTTTCTTAAATATTTATAATATAAAAGTGTCTAAAACAAATTCTTAATGGGAATGACCTGAATACTCTTTGTTTTTTTTTCATTTTGAGTATTTTTTTAAAATTTTTTTATTCATATTTCGTAAATCATAAATTTTTATAAAAAAAAGTAACAACAAATATTATATTTTAATAATTTCTGTTTTTCCGTCGAAATTCATTCGTTTATTCGTAATCCAACTAAAGAAGAATTTGATGCTGTAATATTACAATTTTTTTTATGAGTGGAATTTGGAAATTCAAAGAAAACTGAAGTAAAATAAACCACTCATATATAAAGTATACAATAACCGTATAAAATTATGATATTTACCATGAGCTTAGATCATAATTAATTTTAATTGTATTTATTTTAAATTATTTTTTTTTTTTTTTAAATACAATTGAATTTCCTTGAATATTAAAATTTGTTTTTTTTTTTATATCATATGGATAGCGTACTGTGTAAACTAAATTATTTGTTAGATACAGAGGTGTGTACAGAAGTGGAAAAATTATTATTTCCAAAGAATCAGTCAGTAGAACGCTTTTTTATATTAACTCTTAAAAGTGCAACCGGGACCAATGAGGTATTTAAAATTGCAATTGATGGATCCAATTATCTTAAATTATTAAAAAACCGCTATTGGAGGCACTTATTTTTATATAAATATAGGTGTCCATTTAATTGAGTTAAAAACCAAATATTTGACTTTGTTTAGCCTATGAAACACCATTTTCCCTTTAGGTCTACTAATCCCCTTAATCGCGACGTAAATTCCTTCTTTTGAGAATTTACTCCCTTAACTTCCCAGAAAATATTGAACGTAGATTTATTAGTAAATAAGTGGAATATTCTTTACCATTTCTTCTGATTTAATAATTTCTGAGTTTATATTTAATTGATTTATTCTAATGGACAATGATTCAGTGTTTTAAAAGGAAGTGTTAGGTAAAAAATAAAAACTGGAACAGGCTTAATATTTGTTAATATGCCAAATTCTGGAACCTTTCGAGGAATCCAGTTTCGATTCCTCGAAAGAAATATTTAATAAATCAATGAGTAAACTTGATCAAAACATGGTGAATGTTAATAGAAATAAAATCTATAAAATATATATATAAAATTTTTATAAAATTAATACTCAATGTGAACCAATTTTATTTAATAGACTTGTAGAATACAAAATAAATTATATAAATACTATAAATTATTTATAGTATTTATTTGATTTAATTAAATTATATGAATAATATGTGATAAATGATAAGTCTTGGTAAATAAAAGGGCTTATCATAATTATTTAAATCCAAAAATACTTTAGATAAATTCTATGAATAGTTGTTATTAGTCTTCTCTATGGTCTCCATAATTTTAGGAAAGGCAATAAGTGTGCAAGACGTTTTTTCATTAAAATTATATATATACTGAATCTGTAAGTTATTGATGACTTCATTAAAAACTTTTAAGTTAATCAATAGTAAACTTAATTTATTAATCATTTGTTCATTACTGTACTTTATACTGTAATAAACTCATAAGTAAATGAAATATATTTTTTTACTGTGAGATTTATATATAATTTTTCTTAATTTTACACGGGAAAATTTATTTGTTTGATTTTCAATAGTAATTCGCATTCGCGAAATTCACTCAACAGACATATAATAGGTGCTATATCTATTTCAGTATATTATTTAATAAAAAAGTACCTATAGCAGAGAAATGTAATTAAAAGTGGTTATAAATATTTGAAATATTATATATATGTATTATCTTAACTCAATTTGTTTCTATATTTTTTTAATTAAAGATTTTTAGTTGGATTCGAAATTATTTGATGGTGTATCTAAAGTTTTATCATTCTGTTTGTAAATCATAGAGTTAAACTGCACTTTATTATATACTTGATATATCTATTAAAATATATTTACTTATAGTTTGAGAAATAATTCAATAATTATCGCGAACTTTGGTATAACCTTTTTACTAAAATTAATTAGTAATTAAACTAAATATAACATAACCCGTTTTTTGTACATTTGAGAGACTTCTTCATTTACTTTATTATTCTAATCCAAATAAGTCTATAGCACAACGAACTTAAATATATAAATGTAAACCTTTAGTATTGGGTTATAACCTTTAAATAAAAAAACCTGTACCTAATGAATATGGTTTTTTTTGTAAAAAGCTTAGCTAATTATTTTTTTACTTATCTATTTTGTAAAATTGTGCAAGAATTCACTGATAATAACTCAAAAATAGAAAAAATATTTATTACACTTTTGTTATAATCTTTATTTTTATGAAAAGTACTTATAAAAATTTGCATAAATTAAAAAAAATTTTGTAATTAAATAAAATTTTTATGAATTAATTCTATAAAAGCATATTATTATTTTGAATATAAAATTCCTTGGATTAGTAAATATTACCTTGTCTTGAATTATTTAAACTCGTTTTTTTAGAACTTCAAGTAATTTATAAAAATGTTATGTTTCAAAAAAGCGAAATGCAATATTAACAGCATTAATACAGAACTCATACTTTTTATTAAAATAATGAGTTCCTTATATCTTACTTATTAAAAGTTTCGGATGCGTTAAACTAAACTAAAGTTTCTGAACCTTCAATAGCATACATCAATCACCATAGTTACTCTCTGTTTTCTTTTATAATTTTTAGAATATTAGAACTCTCAAAGTTTTTTCTTCATATATGTCATATATTTCTTCATACCAATCTTTTAATTCAATTAATCGCAATAAAATCTCACTAAAACCGTATATACTTTAAAAGATATTTAAATACAATTAATAATATAACTTAATTAAAAGAAATTCTAATTAATTTGCATTATTTTATAAGAAATTTATATCTAAATGATATAATTAATACAATTAATTGAAAATTAAACAAAAACTTAATTTAACGAATTAAAATATTGGTTTAATTAATATTTTCACATAAGATTCATAAAGATATAGGAAAATCAATTAAATTCAAAAATTATGCGAAATCCAATTAAAGACAAATATTATAAATATATTAATAAATTGATATTGTTTAAAAACTTTATTTTCATTTAATTAAGTCAATTTTAATTAATTGACAAGGTAGAAAGTTAAAAGAAAGTTTTTTATAAATAATTAAAAAATTTTTATTATTTTAATAATTTATTTAAATTAATTTAAAAATTCATTATGAGTACATGTTGAATGCATAATTATTCATTAGGTGCTCATTGTACTTACATTCGCATTTATGCTTTCTTAATATATATTACAATAATTCAGCAATATCATGTTGTATCAGTGGTTCTACTAACCAAATTTCCTTAAAATTTTTCTAACCGGTTAAATATAACTTACAATTTTTCTACAATTTGGAATTAGGTAATCAAAATCAATTAAGGCATTCTAAATCCAGTCAAGCTTTAAGGACTTAAATTTTGAAATAATCCTAATTGCTTTAATTTCATTTGGCAGCTTATTATACATTTTCAAATCCTTGTTTAAACCGTATTTTGTTGAGCTTCACTTCTAAAAAAGTTGAGCCTGAAGTTAAGTGATAATGCTGCTCATCTTGAACATATATTAAACAAGAGCTTAAATAATTTGGGCAAGAACTTATTTTTAATTTAAAAAAAAAAATACAAACACATTCAATTTAAATCTCTGCTTAATGTTTAGGCATTTAAGAGATCCCAACATTCTATTTATTTGTGTATATCTGCCATATTTTAATATTATTCTCATTACCCTATTCTTAATTTTTAACTTATTATCTATAATAAAACCTAAATACTTCAATTTTTTAATTTTTCTTTAATTTATTATCATTGCTTTTCACTTAGTTGTTACCACTACATAGGTACTCATGAGTAGGCACATTTTTTGTATAGAGGCTAAACTTGCCCTCTCCTAGTTTCCAAGATTTCTTATGAAAATTTTGTAAAAATTTAGCGATTCTACAGCTTTTTCAATATCATTAATGTACGTATAAAAATCTCAAAAAAAAAAAAATTCAATTCCTCCAATCAAATACTCATTGGAGGAATTCATCAAAAATAATTGAAATTTTTAAATACATGTTTTTTAATTACTATCAAAAAAATATTTAGTCATCAACAGTTAAAACTGAAATAATTTTACCATTATTCCATATTAAAAAATTATATACTTGAAATAACATATTCAATCTTCCATATTTAAATTTATTGATCAAAATTTTAAATATTTCTAAAAAAAAAACACCAAATTATAAAAAAAAAAATCCAATCAACTCATAAATATTTAATTGCCGCCTATTTTTGGAGGAGAAAATGTAAATTAACTAGCGCCGTGCCGTGTTAAAAAAAAATTATTATAATTTATAATTTTTTTTTTCGTCATTGAAACTTTTATTGAAAATTTCACAAAATATTTATTGCTATTTTTTTTTTCAATATTCCAGTTTTTTTAATTTTTTTTAATTTTTTTTCTTTTTTTTTTTAGTTATTTTTGGAATTCTGTGATAATTTGAAGCACCGTATATTTGTCAGATACCAAAGTAAATAACAAAATGTGACAAAAACAATGTTTTTGTTTACATTTTTATTGTGTCACTGGGATTAAACATAATTTTTTAAACACTTATAGGTATTATGTGAAATCACTTTTACTAATATTTAAAGTATTTTAATTTAATAAAAATAAAGCTTTTTATTTATTATTTATTAGTAATTGATTAAAAGACTTGAATTTGATTATAAATAATATTTTAATATGATTTTTATATGAACTTGAATTCTAATAAATATAAATTGGGTTTGTTTACTTGTAGATACGTTTATAATGCAAAAAATAGTTTGTATCTTTTGCTTCCAAATCAAAATTAACATATTTCTGGTTTCCAAAAAACATTTTAAAGATGTTGTGAATGTTATACATGTGTCAGCAGAATTTGAAATCCCTTTTATCAGTTGAAATGTTCTGTAAGGCTGAGTTCAAATATGCATATAAATGCGGTATAACTAAAGTATTACTACTGCCCAAAGAAATTTTGAGGATGTTATGGATGTTATTCATGTGTCAGTAGAAATTTGAAACCCCTTTTACTGGTTCTTATGTTCTAAAAGGTTGACATCAAATATGAATATAAATGCGGTATAACTAAAGTATTACTACTGTGTACTACAATTTAAATAAAATCACTCTACTCGTACTACAAAGTAAATCGATTACCCAGCTACAATGGGTGTATATATATATATATATACAATAAATATAAATTTTATTTTATACACACTTTCTACAAAGATAGCAAATATTGAATACAAACTGTGTAACATTTGTATATATGTAGATTACATTTAAAATTTTGAAGTCAGGTTACTTTAAATTTCTTAAAGGTCTTTCTTTAGATATTCCCAGGCTTTCATTTTATTGAAAGAATCTTGAATAGTTTCAGACTCAACATATTTGTATGAAGTAACGAAAGTGGTTTTTAGAGAAAATATGGAATGCTCCACGTTTTCCATCTCGAAAATTGTTAAAGAAAATCAATAGTTTCGGATAGTGATTACAGACTTTCCAGATAATATATGTAAGTCTGGACAAGTGCAAGATCTTCAAAGATAAGCTAAAACTGAAGTTATGGGTAGTTTTAATAAATTTATTTTGATTAGAATACGTAAAAATGATTTTATAAAATTCAATAATTCATATTTAAAATATATATAAATATTGATTATTGAAGAAAATTAAATTAAACTTAAATGCTAGACCTAATCATTCGTTCCACTATATTTTATAGTAACTTTAATTAAATTTTGTACGTTGTTCGTTTTATTTTATTTCAGCTAACACAAAATTACAAAGGCTTGAATAGCATGTATCATCATATTTAGTTCTTACTTTCCAAAAGCAGATGCTAAGGGCTGATCGAAGACCATTGCGAGTAGTGCAGAAAGAAAATGCTTTTCCTAGTGTATATTTTGCGGTTGAACCGCATCTAATTGACAAATGAATCTCTTCCAATCTAAAATAGAAAAATATATGATGCAAGCCGAAGTGATGGACAAAATATAAGAAATCAAATCAATTAAGAGAAAATCTTTAATATCTATTGGATTGCAATTAAATGGTATTAATTAAGTGAAACTAGGCTTTTATTTTATGTTTATTTAATTAAAAAGTTGCAAAAAGCTCAAACCAAACTCTAATTAATATTTTAAAGTTTGTAATTTTTGGGAATTTTTAATTTAAATATTTTTTAATATCTATTAGTATAAAAATAATCTATTAATTAACCTATTTCATCATATAATCATCAATTAAATCAATTTTAATTCTTAGATTTAACATAATTTTTTAAACCTAAACAATGTTTGAGTACTTTGATATCTGCCGAATTAATTTTTGTTTTAAATTAAAACTGTTTTTTTTTAATTATTTAAATATTTTAATAAATTGTTTTTAAATTATGTTTTTTTTTTTTAATTTTAATTCTATTATTTTAATTATTATTTAATTGTGTTGTTTTAAAATCAAATTTCCATAAAAAATTAATATAATCGTTAGAATAAATTTGAGAAGAATTAATTTAAAATAGATATATATTAATTTTTTATTAATATTCTGGTTTGAGTATTATAAAATTAAATAAAAATATTTTATGATAATTAAATTTTTAAATTATTGCTATTTTCAAAAATATTGAATTAATTATTTAATAAAAATGTAAATATTATTTTAAATATTTTAATTGCGATTCTTTCAAAAATTTTCAATGGAAAATGAAAAAAAAACTTCGCCAAGCTATAATTTTTTGAAATTAATGTAAAAATGTAAGATTATATTTAAATCCTAAAATATTAATTGTATAAATTTTTTGTATATTTTAAATAGAGTAGCATTTTATTCATAAAGAGTTTTATTTTTAGAAACAAATATAGTTTGATTGGATCCTTTCGGATTGAAGTTAACCAAACCTACCTATTTTTAATGCAGAACCCTTAATAGATACTTTGATTTACATTACCAAGGCCTTGAATTATGCAACATTTATATTTTGCGTGAATATTGTACGAAAGGATAATATGAAACAATACAGAGGAGCATTGCAGAAAGATATAATACTTAAAACTTGTTTTTCTGAATTTTAAAATTTAATTTTTAAGGAAACCCTGCTTCTTCACCAAATTTTATCTGGATTTGTTTTTTTAATCAAATTTCAAAAATATTATTTATTGCTTCATTAGCAAATAAGCAGAATCACAATTTGAATTAGAAAAATAAATAATGATTCTAATTCGAAAACTGAATTATTTTTAATAATTGTTTTAAGAGTAAGGAAGGTAATAATTATTTCAATTTATACCAAAATTTCTAATATTTTACTAAAATTAATTTCTTTTTAGATAATCAGCAATTACCATTACAAAAGGTCTCTAAAGAACAAATTTCCAGCCAGCTTTTTCACAGGATGTCTTATTTAATAAGCTTAGATAATATTTAATTTAAATAACTATAGATAATATTTTTGTTTAATTTTGTCTAAAATAGTATTTTAAGAAAAAATTTATCTGACTGATAGCTCAGTGATTAAAGTGGCGATTTCAAACCCCTTCCGACTCATATCTTATAAAAAAGATTTGGTGTGTATTATAATAGTTTAATAAGAAATCCAAATGCCAAATAGACAAAGGACTATTATTATCAGGCATTCTTTACTATTGTCTGGTACTACAAATAAATAAAATAAATAAATAGAAAATTTTCATAATATTTAGGTGCATTGTCCTTGCACCAGATCTATTTTTAGTTCCTCTTCCCCGGTAGCAATATTTGAATTATAAATATTTAAATTATATTTTGATCCTTTTTCCAATTTATGTTCATTTTCATTATTTATTTTGTAATTTATTTGCTTTAACATTTTTAGTTTAATCTATTTTTCATTATTCATAATATTATTGTAAGTTTAATTCGTTGTGATTCAATTTCCCGCCTTTCAGACAACGTTGGTTTTCTTTTCTTTTAGTGTCAGTTAAATGAAATTGAAAACCCTTTAAAATATATTATAACGATAGCACCCCATTAATCTACTTGCACATGACATAGAAATTTTTTTCATTAAACTTTGCCAATTTTAGAATAATTTTTATACCCGTGCATACATATATGTATGACATCGGGTATATTAAAATTGCTCCTCCGTTTGTAACGCATCGATCTAGAGGAGCTAGATATAGTGTCAAGGGTACGTATCGGCTCAGAATCGAAAAATAAGTCGATCTAGCTATGTGTGTCTGTCCGTCCGTCCGTCCGTCCGTCCGTGTGTCAGCACGATAACTCAAAAACTAAAGGAGCTACAGTTCTGAAATTTTCACAAAATATTTTTCAATCAATTTCTAGGTTCCCTATTTTTTTTGGTTAAGATCGGACCAAAACTTCGGGTAGCTCTCGAACAACTAACTTTTTTAACTCCCATATTTTCATATAAAAATTTGAAATATATCTGCACATCTTGTATAACATGAATTTATATGAATTTTGTTTTTGTTTGTTTTTTTTTTTTGTTTTTTTGTTTTTTGAAGATAAAGAATTTTTCAAGTAACGATTTCATACGATTTAAATGATGCGTAAAATTTTTAAAAAAATTTTAGATTTGGACTTTGTACTTTGAGATTTATGAATTAAAATGAAAAAAAATTATGAATATGATGATAATTTTTGATCATGATGATCTGATCATTATATGAGTATGATTATAATATGATGCTTATTTTGCTTGGTTTTAATATAAGTATTTGTGAATTAAAAATTAATTACAAGAGATAGAATTGAAAAATTAGAGCTAGAGTTTTGAAATTTACACAAAAAATTTTTTTGGACATTTTTTAGGTTCCCTATTCTTTTTGGTTAAAACCAGACCAAAGCTTCGGGGAGCTGCCACACAACTTATTTACACCAATATGAATTTCCTCAAAAGTAATAATACCAGGAAGATGAAAATTACACACGGTTAGTTCCATAATGAATCAAGCACTTATATGAAATTTCAAAATGTTACGGCTTCATTTTCGGGGGGCTGCCATACAACTTCTTTGCACCAATATGAATTTCTTCAAAACTAATTATACTATGAGGATGAAAATTACACACTGTTATTTATATTTTGAATCGAGCACTTATATGAAGTTTCAAAATGTCACGGCCCCATTATCGGGGGGCTGCCATACAAAGTTTTCTATTCAATAACGCTGAATCTAATAAAGCTAGGAGGTTAAAATTAAAATTGGGCAGGTAAAGTAATAGGACAAGTTACTTGGCAAAGTTGGATATCACTCGGACCAACTTTTAGAGTGGGGCATTTTTTTTTTTTTTGTTTTTTTTAAGCAAAAATTATGGGATAATGAATTAAGATTTTTTTTTTTTGTTTTTTTTTTTTAATCAAAAATTATAGGATAATGAGTTAAATTTTTTTAAACTATTTTACTTTTTTATATTTTTTGTAATATATTCTAGCATTATAGAAATAAATAACGGTTTATTTTTCATATTATAGTGGGTATGCACGGGTATCTAAAAGTTGACAAGGGCAACTATAATCTTCCTCGTTTTAATTTAATTTTTTTTTTTTTCGCATACATATATACTACTGATCTAATTTATCGCATGAAAGAAAGGGAATCCATTAATATTATTTTGGTTTCTATTTTCTTTTCTATGATAACGGTAAAAATTGAAATTTAATGCACCAAAAAAATAAAAAATTTATTACTCTAAAGTAGAAAGAAATAAGACAAAATGAATACCTTGGTGCAGATATTTTATTTGATTTTGCAAAAAATGTCGATACCATTGATTAAGTGCTCTTAAATATTTCACAGTGTGAAAGACAAAAAAAAAAAATAAAAGTGAATTAAATGAAATCGAGGAACAGTGTAGTAGAGTAGATTGTGTCAACTCTGGGATACTCGTATGATCTATTCCACTACACTGACTATATTTTATTCAGACATGGGGCATCAAAGTTAAGTACTATTGACAAAATTTCAAACAATCAGCTTTATTATGTATAGAGTAATGACTAAGTGAAATATGAAGTTCAATGGCAACTTTTGCAGAAACCTTGGCCATAAAACTAAACTATTTTTGGACAGACACCCAGAACTCATTAGGTGTAGAGTGTAGAGTAATGTTCATAAAAAAAAGAAGTTGTATGACAGGTACTCGAGCCGGTGGAATAAAATGGCTGGATTTCAATAGCGATGCCGGCTGATTTTATGATTGCATTAAAACGAATTTGTGAAAATTTCAAAATCCTAGCTCGTTTATTTTTTTAGAATACTTATCGTGGGGACGGATGGACATACATATCTACATCGATTTATATTTTGATTCTGATCCGATATCTTTGAGTCAATATCTACCTCCCTTCCTTTTCTGCGTCACAAACGTAATGGAAAATTTAATATACTCTTTTGACTTATAGTCATACGGGTATAAAAACAATAAAGTAAGAAACCAAAAATGTGCAAGAATTGATTGGTAAAAGTGATAAATGAATTTCCGCCATTGATTTGAAAAGTTTTCCTTGAAGAGGTAAAGTAGTAAACAATAATAATGGAAATTGAAAATTAAGTTCTTTGAAATTAAGATACTATATACATGGGTGTTTTGTATATAATTACAAAACAATTGAGAAGGGATTCTTGATACAATTAGAAATTGGGATGAATATGTAGGTACTATCATTTGTCATTTTCGAAGTATGTATTGAGATTTTTTATACTTTTTTAATTTAAAATTATTAATATTCGAATCTATAGAAGTCAATAAAGTCTTGTTCGAAAAGGTTTTTAGAGGTTTTTTAAGTCTATGTAACTTTTATGTACAAAACAGTATTTTACTAAAGGTTTAAATATTTTATCTCCTAAATAGTAAATAAAGGCCCTAAATTTTAAGAGGAGGATTAGATCTTTAAGTTGTTCAAAGTTTTTTTCCGGAACAATCTTCTTCGAAGACGTTAAATATTAATAATTTGATAAGTCTAGAAATATAAAATCAGAGTAGTATAAAGGTTTTTATAGAAAATTATGAAACTCAGTTTTGCTAATGTAAAATCAAATAAATTGAAAATCATTGATAGGTTATAATAAAGTTTATTATTTCTGAAACTAAAGCATGTCAATATTCTAAAATTCTTTAAATTATTTTATTTTTTTGAATATAAATTTGGTTTTAAAATCTATTACTAAGTTAACTTTGAAATAAAAAATTTTATAAAAGTTTAATAAAAATGTCATCTTGAATACCAATACTAGAATTTAATAATTTTACAGAATAAATGTAATTCCATCATTTACTATTATCATATTTCTTTTCATTTTTCATATTACTTTTAAATTTTTTTTATTTTGGAAGATGGCATTAATGATTTATGACTGTAAATCAAAACAAATTTAAAATGGTTTTTTGAAGATTTTGTGATTTAGTGATTACTATTATAAATTCTTTATTAAATTTCAATAGAAATAATTAGAATTTAACTTTTAAACTTTCACTTTATCAGGTTTTACTAAGATTATAAATGACTTTTTCAATCTTCATTAATTTTTAGTTAAATGTTGACATATTTGATACTAAACACGTGTTATCCATCATTAAATTTATAGGACAGCCTCAATTAATAATTATTAAAAAATACCAAATATGTATATTTAAATCATCTTAACCTAAGTACTTAAGAACTTAATTTTTTTTTTTTATTTATATATAATATTTTTTTTATAAATTGTAGTAGAACTTTATATTTTAGTTTTGTTTAGGACAACTTTCATGACTTTCCCTTTGCTTGATATTACACTCTAAAGACATAAAGTCCAGTGATTAAGAAAATGTTAGTTAAAGTTTTGCAAATTAACTTTAGACAGGTTTATTAATCTCCAAAATTTTATCGGGAGTAATTTTTAATAAATATAAATAGCTTGAAGCAGTTGTTGTGATTCATTTACTACCTTAACAATTTTATAATAATTGATTTGAGTATGTACTTAACTAACTTATCAATATTTTCATAAGAATCCAAAAATATAATTAAGATACCTTTTCACATTTGTATTGTAAAATAAATAAAATGTTTTGCTTTTGAATGTAAAATTGGTTTTAACACTTAAGTCTTCTTGGGCATATGCCTTATTTAGCATTGTCATGTCTGCCTACTTTAAACTCTTATAAGATCTAGTATAAATACCCAAGTACTTCAAGAAAAAAGATATCATATAAAAATAAAAGAAATCTTGAATCTTAAATTTAGCTGTCAACTAGGTGGTGTATTTGATCACTAAACATAGAATAGTCTAGATTTAAAGTATAAAAGAAAATGGGTGGAAATATATCGTTTCAAATTTATCTAGAATCTAAAAAACATTAAGCTATTTAAAAAGTATTTCTGATTCTGATTTTCAGTGGATTTCAAGTTATACAAAATCCATTTTTAATAACATTGTAGTTTACAATAACTGCATAGATAATATAAATTGCACTTCTAAAATTCAAAGTTTTTACCACAATAAACAAGAGTGGTTTATGTTAGGTATCCAATTTGTAAATTATGCAATATTATTTATAAGTACTACTTATTTGATATACTTATCCTTCAGTCATTTAATATTTTTATTAGAAACAAATTTTACATATTTTAAGTTATTTTGTTATCGTATTTCTTTTGCATTTATTTTGCACCTAAACCGCAAGAATCTTAACATTCAAAAAATTTGTAATTTGAATTAATCCTATATAATTTTTCAGAATCATGCTAAGCTTAAAATTATGCACTAAATCTTATAACATAAATATAGTAGGAATTAAAGTTTTTCAAACATGCAATCTTATAATTTTCATAAATATGTTTTTAATTTTTTTCCTTTATAAAATAAGACGTTTGATGTATTCTAGCCACAAAGCGTGTTACAAAGTTACTGTTTTATAGTTTTCAATTTAGTAAATGCCTTTAGGAGAACTTACCACATATCATCAATGTATCAAAATAAAGTTTATCATGGTTATAAATAATTATAAAGGTTGTAGAGAAAAATTGTAACATGAAGCATTCAGAATAAATTTCCGTGTCAATATCATGGTTCTAGCAAAATATTTAAAATAACGAACTTAAAAAAATTTCTTCTAATTGTTAAAGGTTTTTGAAACTTTTAAACATTTCATTACTCTTTTTTTTCTTACATTACATCTTACATAACTCTAATATTAATCATTGCTTCAATCAATTCTGACATCTATTTAATATTACAAACATGCTGTTAAATAAAAGTTTGAGAATATCTAGGGTTTGGAAAAGTAGTTTTTGTTTGAATTCATTTATTAATTACATAGTAGCCAATAGAGATTTCCTAACAGAAGGACCTAACAGCGTTGAGTATAGTAACTCTCATTTTGGCCTTCAAATAATAGGGCCTTCTTTGTTAAATTATAAAATTTCCATGTACTTTAGAGTTAAAAATATACGATTCATAATTGTAAACTGTGAATTCCAAAATGTACACTGATTAAAAAATGTAAACTGGTTATGCATATAGCTAGTTAACCAAGGGATATTCCTTCGAATCTTGAAAATATTGTAAAAGAATTTGAGGTAGTAATATTCATATTCTGCAAATGTTTGGCAGAAATTGAGTTTAAAGAAGCTTTCATCAAAAATTTAAAAACAAAAGCTTTCTTTTGCATAAAATAGTCTCTAAATACCCCTTAAGCTCAATTGTTATAACCAAATGATTCAAAACCAATACCAAAACTTCTTAAATCACTCAAATTTATTTCATACATCTTTTTTAGCGTATACATCTTCATACATCTTTTTTAAGTATTTCTGAATTTTTTATCAACTTATTCATAAATTGTTTTAAGAATTCATAATAAGGTTCCTAATAAAAAAAAATGCCCCTATAGTATTTTTAGTGCTCCCATGATGAACTTCGTTTATTATCCTTCTAAAAGCGTCCCCTTCTAATGTGAGTACTATATATTAAACAAAAAACGTTAATATATTCATTATACTGTTGGGTCCAATATCCTTTTTATCACATACATATGCAAGTACTAAAAAACACATAAGGACAATATAAAAAAAAACAAAACAGAGAACGAATATTGGATTAACCGTGTATGGAATACTAAAACAGAAAAAAAAAAAATTAAATAATAAATATATATAAAAATTTTGTTCAACCAGCCTATGAATCAGTGTAGGTCGGTATGTAGAAGTGGATAACACTAAATGTTAACACAGTTTTTTTCACTTCACATTCTCCTTTTATGATTTTTTTTTTTTTATAAATATCGAAGACAATTTATACACGAACACTCCCAGAAGGAATACCCCATAATAAATATGTGTGTGCACAGAGAATATGTCAATGGTTAAATGGCTTATGTTGTATCCAATTTTTGAGTTTTTTTCTTTTCCTTTGGTTTTTCCAATCATCATCATCATATCTTTGGTTTTCCTTTATCATTTCGTCCCTTCAAAACATTTTTCCACAACCGTGCTTTCGAGAAAAATAAGCAAAAAAAATTTATTCCCTTGATTCGTTTAATATGATGAGGTGAAGCATTTTTGATTCAACCTCTGAACTGAAGTCACTGTGAAGGGAATACCTAACACCAAAAAAAAGCACAAAGCGGAACAAGAAACTTGGAAAAGAAATGAGGAACAGAAAAAAAAAGAAATATTTTAACAAGTGGAGAATAATATTCATTCGGATCTCTATTACAAAAATGGAAGAGGGTGTTCCAAAGACACTGTTTAATATTGACATTTTCATCACTTTTGTGTAAAATCTTTTTCAGAATAAGTGTAAAACAAGCATAAACATAAAAAGTTTTCCTTGTTTTTCTTTTCCAAATGATTTTTCAATTAATAATTTTGTAAACAAAAGTCATGAAGTTAGATTGGTAGTGTTTTGTATTGTTGTTATTATACAAAGAAGTTTTTTAATGATTTTTTTGCATTGTGTTTTTATGTTTGATAACTTTCATTTGTTGTTGTTGTTTTGAATCAACAGAGTTTATTTTAATAATTTTTTATTATTTGTTTATTTATAAATAATAACTAATTACTTCTTTATTGATTTTACTAATTGTGTCTCTACTGTAAGTTTTGCAAAATTATAATTCTAATATTTTTGAGGTAGAAAACTTTTCGATTAGTTTAATAAACTTTAAAAGATTAGGAAAGAGGCGTTTAAGTTTGAAATGTATTTCAATCAGAATAAGATACAGAAGACTCCAAAATTCCTTGGGTAAATAAGAAGACTAACTAAAGAAGAGAGCTATTTAGTTAATTTTAGAAACTTAAAGAAATTAGTAAAGGTAATTATTAAATTCAAAATAATTCAGAAAATTACATTTTAAAAATTAAAACGTCAAATTTTTTCAAGAAATATGCAATTTAGCTCTGATACGGCACCCCAAACTTATATGGGAATAAAGACATATTCACATTATTCCAAAATTTACTAAGCATTCATACTCGTAAACCTTTAAATTACAAAATTTTCTTTTTTTAAGGTTGACTGGTCTTTCTTTGGAATTAAGAACACCAAATCAAAATGATGGCTTTATCGTATTAAAGATATTGAAAATAATATTGAAAATCGATTTATTTATCAAAAATTTGAAACTTGTTTTAAATATCAGGGTTCTGTTTTAGAATTTAAGAACTTATCATTAGTCATACAATCGGTCTTTGATTTTAAGCCAATTTGATTTTATTTCAAATTGTTAATTTTATTTAACTAATCAAACTTGAGTTGCTACTCAATATGGTTTTCGTGCAACATAAATCTAATAAATGATTATTTGGTTATATGATTTTTGATTAGTGATAAGTTGTTTGTTCAATAGCGCCTGTATTATAATATGTTGGGTACAGAATATAAATCGATATAAATCCGCATTAATAATTCATAACAAATCGAAGGCTCAGTTAAATTAATTAAACGGGTACATGTAACAAAGCCAAATAAAATAAAGCCAATTGGCTATGAAATATCATATTTGAAATAAAGCCAAAAAACGAATTTTTTATATTTTGGTTCTATTTCAATATGAAAAATTGAAATAAAGCCAGTTTGATTTTATTTCAAATTGTTAATTTTTTTTTAATGTGCAACAATTAAATTGTTATTTTTCAGGAATTTTGTGAAAATTTCATTTGTTATTGGTTGTATACAAAAGCAGGGTTGTGCGCTTTTTCCAGAATATTTATATATATGTGTACGTGAGATTCAGAATTAGGATGGATTTTAGAGTTTAATTCAAAATCAGAGTATTCACTTTTTACAGAATATTTATATCTGTGTGTATATGTGAGATTTTAAATCAGATGAGATTTTAGACTTAGATTCAAAATCAGAATTGCCGATTTCCCAGAATATTCATATATATGTGAATTATGAATTAAGAGGGATATCAGAGTTGGTTCAAAAATATTTATGTTCCATTAAATTCCCTCTTGATTCAGATTCTGATGTACTCACATAATTATATTCTGGATTTGTCTTTACTTTATTTGGTCTTATTGCATGTACCCGATTAAACCACAAAATATTAAGAGCAGTTTTTTAGATTTAATTATATTTTAAAGGTTTTTATTCAAAATAAGTTTATAAAGATTAATTTGATAAAAAAAGATTTTAAAGCACTATTAGCCATAGTAGCATAATAATAATATTGTAAAAACATCTTTCTTATCTATCTGTATCTTTAATTTTAAATTAAACACATTTTCTTTTAGTTTTAAACTTTCATTCTATTGTCTTAAAATATCCCCATTTATATGTATATATATAACAGAAAAATTTATTACTGCCCTAAATAATAGAAATTAGCTAACATATATAGGACTATATAAGTAGGTTCCTGTTATACTTGTTAAAAATAATTACAAAAAAAATGTTTTATATAATCTTAATAAATCTGAACTTAATAAATGTGAGAAAATAATTTATGGTTTTCTTTTTTTTTTTAATGTGTTGAATTTTTCGGCTCACTCACAAAATTTAATATAGAAATACAAATTTGTTCTTTATAATAATATCTTTTTCTTAAATTTTTAGTATCTTAAGATACATTTCATTTATTACAATAAAATTCTATTGGTAGTTGTTTTTTTTTTATATGTATTGTGGTTTTTTTCTTTTGGTCCGGATGTAGAAAATATTTAAATAAGGTGTTATATCCTGTACAAGGAGAAGAATATGTATATATAAGATAATGTTTATATATTGTAATGATTGTAAATGTAATGATGATATGTTATTACATACTTGTATATATATGTAAAAGATATGCTCGTAGATACTTTTGGTAAATTATTTTTAAACATTTTATTATGTGGTGTGTATCTTATTGTGGTTAAGGTTTTTTTTTCTTTTGAGTATTTTATGGTTTGAATGATGGTAAAATTTTAACAAATTTTTATATGTTATATATCTTAAGTATAACAATTCATATCCCAAAAAAAAAAAAAAAAAACAGAATAATATTTATGATTTTGC
The DNA here is from genome assembly GCA_963082915.1 of Dolichopus griseipennis. Classification (NCBI taxonomy): domain Eukaryota; kingdom Metazoa; phylum Arthropoda; class Insecta; order Diptera; family Dolichopodidae; genus Dolichopus; species Dolichopus griseipennis. Next base: position 63,068,544 of record OY720445.1, read on the forward strand.
TTGTTTTAACAAATTTTTTATTATTATTATGTAACAAGATTTTCTTTTATTGCTTGTACCGTTGTTTGTTTTAATACCATCCATAAGAAGTTCAAGTTTATAAGATGGAAGAATATATTGAGGGGTTGTGGTGGGGTGGATGGTTTCTTTTACTTTCAATTTTAATTATTATGTGTATATTTATGTTTTTTCGTTCCTTCCTGATAGAGTTTTTTTTTTTATAGGGTTTTGAGAACCTATAACACGGGCTGGGTCTGATGAATTTATTGCAATACCAATTTTTTTTTGTTTCAAGATTTAAAGAAAATTGAAAGAAGTAGGAATAAATGTTTTTCATGAAGGATTTTTATATCCGTATGAGTATTAGTCAAAGCCAAGGGTATACTAAATTTGCCATTACGTTTGTGACGAAGAGAGGAGAGGGGGTAGACATAGACTCAATTGTATGGATTGGGTCAGAATTGAAAATAAATCGATTTAGCTATGCATGTCCGTCCGTCACCACGATAACTCAGAAATTAAAGGAGCTAGGATTTTGTAATTTTCAATAATTCGTTTTTATGTAATAGGCGTCATCACTATTGGAGTCCCTGCAATACAACTTCTTTTTTTATATGAGCATTACTCTATACTTATTAAAGCTGGGTGTGTGAAATATTGCCAAAATTAGTTCAGTTTTATGATCAAAGTTTCCACAAAATTTAGTTGGGGTCGTGCAGTAGGTTCGAGTAGGTGCCATACGATTTTTTCTTTTATATGAGTATTATTCTATACTTATTAAGGCTGGGTGTCTTAAATATTGACAAAAGTAGTTTAGTGTAATGGCCAAAGTTATGATGCATTACACTACACCTAATAAAGCTGTATGTTTGAAATTTTGCCAAAAGTAATTAACCTAACCGGATGATATAATTTTTATATTACGGTCATAAGGGTATCCCAGAGTTGACACAGTCTATTCTACTACACTCTTCCTCGTTTTTTTTGTTTTCTTTTAGTTAGTGTGTGAGCTAATGATTCTTAGTTATATATTAATTATTTTTTGTTTCGCAAGTGTTTTATGAGTTTTTTTTGTTTTTTTAATTACATACGTCCTTTATGGGTTTTTTTTGTTTTCTGTTAATTATGTTATTTTTTTTTTTTAGATGATTCTTGAGTATTCTGATGTATACATACTAGTTGATGATGTTGTACGATATGATAAGGAAGGACGAGATAATTTATAAATTAAACTTAAAGAATTTAAAGAAATTTTAATAGAATAAGAGTTTTTATGTTTACACGTGATTTACATTTAAATATGTAGATCTGTATATTTAAAGTTGAAAAATATTGTAAAAGATATTAAGTTTTTCAATTTTAATTTTCTTATATTCTGTATTGTATATATAGTATATCAATATGAAATTAATTTAAAAGTTGTTCATTGACATGTGATTGACTTTCTAGCAAACTACTTTGATAAATGATATATTTGTCTTCTTATGATTTTAAATATATTTTTAAATAAATCTATTTTTGTATCAAATTAGTATTGTAAGTAATAATAATAATGCAATTGTTAGGCTGGGGGGAATAAAACAATAAAGACTTATTGGGATTACTTCACTTTGAAAGAGAAATATAATCTACCGCAAATTTTCGAATTAAACTTTATTTCTTATTCCAATATTCCATTTTGAAATAAGGCTAAATTATTTTTTTTCAAAAATCAGTGATATAAAGTTGAATTGTAATATAATTTTTTAATAATAATCTCTTTTTATGCTATTTTCTCATAATTTAATCCAAAGTTGTTTTTCAAGATCAAGATATCCACTTTTTGCAGATGTGTATGTTAATATTTTAGAAAAAGGCGAAATCTCATTTCGAAACCGACTGTAAACTTCAAATGGATACATATATAGAAAGATCTTTATTTTAGAATTTAGGTATTTTAATCTACCATGATAAAATTCCTAAAGTAACCGCGGATATAGACGCGAATACGGTCATTGAAGCGCGTGGATCTTCCGCACCAGTGTGACGGTGTCATACAGGGGCGCGGTAGCAGAAGCAGCAATTCATTTGTAAGATATTCGTCGTAAGGAAGTCCTTCAGTTAAGAACTTTAGAGCGAAGATTGACTAATGGAAGAGAACCGACGCGATGGAGCTGACCAGAATATAGAAAATTCTTGAAACCTATTGATAATATTCAAGTTCAACAGTCGACTACAAATTTAATAAGTTTTTCGAATCAGGTCTAATTTTTTAACTTAATTGTGAAATAAGATCTTTTAGTACCTACTTATTCCTCAAGGCTTTATTTCACCCTGCGAATTTGTAAGTTTTTAATAATGCATAAAAAAAGAAAAATTATTTCTTAACTTATTTTACGATTTTTACCCTATTCCTTAATTGTAAAACTTATCATTGGCAATGTTCCTAATTAAAACCTTAACATTAAACTAGACAACGGGCATTGGAGCTTGTTTGATCTTTGAATGTTATGATCTAATACTTGTAATCTTCATTCAAATCGAAAGTTGGAATAGATGGAGGACCAAATGTTACAATCGTTGGAGAACTATTGCAAAAATTAATTTTCTGTTACCTTCGAAATTTTTATATTAAATTTAACTAACCAAATTTTTTCTTTAGAACTTTTAAATAGGAAAATAAAAAATTTTTATAACTTAGTCAATATTAAAACTAAAGAATGAGGAAACAAAGCAACTATTTTTTTTTTAAGCGCTAACTGTTCAACTGTTAGGCTAATAAGCCTGTCTATACCATAGGTACATGTTGGAATAGGGGTTCATATTATATTCGTGTTATTAGAATTGGTCTTATTGAATTCCACATACAATTTAAACATGAGATAGTACTAGGCCTTATAACATGTAGAAACGTCTTAGATTTTCAATATTTACAATTCTATTTTTTGTTTATATTGTAATATTTTATATTTTACTTATATGGTATTCTATATCTGCGAGTTATATTATTTAATTAAATTATTTGTTTATATTTTGCATTTATTTATATTTTTATATTAAAGTATTTTTTTTTTATTAAAGATTTATAACTATTAATTATTGATTATGCCATTAATTTGAACCCAATGGCGAATGGTAGCTGAGTCGAGTCGAAAACCAGAAAAGTTTTTTCACTTTTACTAGAATTCGAACCCGGGCCCTTCCGCATGAAAGGTCGGCACTCAACCACTGTGCCACCCAGCTGTCTGATTTATATTCCACTTCATATGATGTACACGTATACAAATATAAAATAATTTAAAATAAATAAAAGCGAAGCACATATACATAAATTCAAATAAATGTTAAAATATTTTAAATGTGGCACTATTTTATGAGGTATTTGCAATGAATGCTCAAATTACGCTCTCTATAAGGAACAGGAACCTATATAAAAATTTTCAATATCTTCAATGATTAGGAGACCGTTCATTGTAAATGGAGTATCCGCGCTGATATTTTAATGTCATCCCAAGAAATGTTGCATTTGGCCATTTCTTTCTACCAAATGGAGTATTATACAGATTTCCAATTGTTATTATGCTAATTTATATTTATAGCAATTATGGGAAGTTTTCTTACTTCTTAAATATTTTATTAATTTAACTAAGATTTAATTTTGCAATTGGTACATAATTGCCACCCTCATAATAAAAGAGACTTAATAACCAAAACTAAATAGGAAATTCCAAAAAAAATATATTTTTTTATACCGAACACCAAAAAAAAATCTTGGAATTAATTCCATCTTTTACCATTGAATTTATTTTACTCGATCAATTTAAAATGTTTTTCTGCAATCTTAAGATACAAATCTTAGCTATACAGTCCTTGGCGTTTTAAACACTCATAAAATATGAATTATTAGGAAATAGTTTGGTGTATAAAAAATACATATATAGGTATATTAGGTGAAAATATAAAATAATATATACTATGTCATACTGTATAACTACTGAATATTTAAAATAAAATAAATTTGAGAAACATACAAATAAAGCCTGCATAAAGTTAGATTTTATGCATGTTTTTCGTGCATATGTACATAAGACAAACATTAAAACAAATTTAACCTAAGGTTATATTATTATTGTAACATGAGACGACAATTTATTCAACAGACTGTTGTAAAATATATATATGTATATTATTGTTAATAAAATTGTGTATTTAAAATATAATATGTATTGTTATTGTTTAAATAACGGTACTGGTATATATTTAAAAAAAAAAAAAATAACAACTAACAATTTCTATGAGTGGTTTTTGTTTACATACATGTCTGCCTTATGTTTTTTTTAACTCATTCAATTCCAGAAACGAGTAACAAAGCGTCATTCAAAATGTAATCATTTTATTTTTTTGTATTTATTATTAAAGTTTTAAATTACAAAAAATTTATATTGTAATAAAACAAACTTAAAGTTTGTTAAACATAAAGAAAAACTTTGTAGTTGTGACGTTTATAGCAAATTTTGCAATTTGACAATGAAGAGCTAAATTCATTTAATGATTTTTAAACCTTAACTTTAATAGAATAGTGAAATATTTTGAACACTATTTTGGAAGTTAAACCAGTATAGCATTTTAAACACATGTCCCTCTTAATGCAGAAGGAAAATCGAAGCCATCCGGGTTGAAAATTAATTTTGATATCAGTTTTTAACAGCAGTTGTATAAATGAGTTTCTAATAAGAAGTATATAGTTTTATATTTTTAGGGTTGATGTTAAGGGATTTCACATACAATTACTATTTGAAGTTTTACAAGGAGCAATTAGGACTTTAAACGTATTTCAAAATGTCTACAAAAGGACTTGAACTTCTTCTGATCTCAGAGAATTTTACGATTAAATTTCTTTATACTGACTTTCTATACAGCCAACTTCATAAAACCAAAGAGTGTATGATTTATTGTTAAGTATTTAATATAAGTAGTTTTAAGTGAGCAGCGCCTAATCCTTTATCATAAATTATATTTGTTGTACTAAGACTCTGACTAGTACTTGTATGCGATATTATAACACCAATGTAAAAAGACGTTACCTTGGTTTCTAACAGATCAGCAAATCTAGCGTTGCAGTTGAAAAGTTTTAAAAACAAACTTTTTTAAAAGTTTAAGTTTAAACACTGAATATTTTATTTATGAGGCATTTTTTTAAATTTTTTTAATCATTATTATACCTTTAGTTTTAAAACTGATATGTATATCCATTATAAATATCCATTATATATATGTATACTTTTTACAACTGAATACAACAATTTTTCATAAACATCCACATTGAAACATTGTTTAGGTGTTTAGTAAATATGCGGCGCTATAAATTCAATTAAATTCTATTAAATATTTAATTTTCAATAATGGTAATGTATTTTAATGTCAGATTATTTTTGTTTTATTTAAGCATCACTTTCTGATTGATTTTCTAATTTCTAATTTAAACTAAATTCTAATAAAACTTCTCAATATATTAGCTTTTAAGTAAATCAGAGTTTACATTTTTAACAAATTAGAATAATTGAAAATTAGTGAAACAGAGAAATTCTATTAGAACTATTTTCTTAAATTTTCCATCAAATTCTTTAGATCTATTATATTACATTGTATTGTAAATACAATGAATACTAGCCTAATTGATTCACGTTTTATAGCTGTACTTAATCCGTAGAATATGTGTACAAACAAAGTTACATAAACAAGGTAAAGAATTATTAAGAATAACCATTGACTGATTGACATATTAAAATACAAAATACATATTAGATAAATTCGTTTTATTTTTTTTTTTTGCATCAACTGATTGGCATTTTAAAATTTTTTTGTTTTTAGCACAGTCTCATATAATTTTGTAACAATGTGCCTATATACTTTCACTCTGTCCGTCCGTCTGTCCGTATGTTTACAAAAATTTTCATACCGTTTGAAATAGAGAAAAGAAATTTAACCACTGGTAGGTATTGCAAAACAAAAATTACATCGAAGAACTTTTTTTTGTAGCACTACCCTTTAGAGAACTACAGCCCCCCAAATTCTAAGCTTTATAAATTTTTAAAAGACAAATATATAAGGTTGCCATACGGTACTAAAATTAACCGTTATGCGAAACTCATGTTTCGCTAATTTTTTGGTACCACATATCTTCTGTACGGTTCAAGCTTTAAATTGACTTTAAATTATGGGAGAAGGTAGATTTTAAGAAATCAATAGGAGTCGGTTAACAAATGTTGTTTTGTCACGCCCCCTGTTTAGGAGCTATAAGGGTATAATTTCCTATTTCCTATAAGTTCCTTTGTTTAGGAGCTGTAAGGGTATAATTTTATTAATATATAAAATTTGAAACTCCAACATTATATTTTAGCATATGTTAAAGGTTTTTCTTAAATTTAAAAGCGGTTCTTTAAATTAAAGAAACTGTCTCTTAGTTTTAAACATTTTTGTTTGGATAGTAAAATTCTAAGTAAAGTTTCAAAATTTTGGTGGAGTTCACAATTTAATTCCTGGAACTTAAAAAAGTTGGGGGAAGGGGAGTTGTGAGGATTAGATCCTTGAGAAATTGGGCAACCTTCCCCTTTGAGGCTATTAGGACTTAAAAGTTCAAAATTGTACTGTTTTAGTTAATAAGCAGTAACTAAGTCCTCAGTGTATACGAGTATATTTTCTAAATTAAACGTTAACATTGAAGCTCCAACATTATATTTCGATAAAAGACTCAGTATGAAACCCTATATAACTTTAAAAAATAGGCTTTTTTAAAAACCCTTGGTTTTTTTCATCACTTGTTTTTCATGATTATTATTATTGTAGGTTCAATTACCTGTATTTTGAATCGATTTCTATTTATGGTATTCCTAAAATATACCTTAAGATATTATATCTTAAGTCAATCTTCTTTTCCCATCATTCTCATATTATTGTTTGATTTGTTTTTTTTTTATTTCTTGATAAATATTTACATAATTTGTAGAAATCTTAGGAAGTGAAAGGGGCTAGAACTTGGGATGTGTCTGTAAATAAAAGTTCAATCATTTTCTCTTTTACTTTGGTCAGTTATTTATACAATGTTGTAATATTTATTTATTTTGATGTTATTTTTATTCACTTTTTTTTTTTATTATGTTGTCTATTTTATTTAGAAAGAATTTAATAATAACTATAGTATAAAATAGGTGAGAAAGAGATAGAAAATATAAATATAAAAATCGATTGTATAAAATAAATACAAATAAAAAGATCAAATGTTAAATCGATTCATCTTCATGAAGATGACTATGATGATAGTAATAATGATGATATTGATGATGTTGGCTGATGTTGGCTGATACTGATGAGGATGATGATGACAATAGTTATGGTGGATACGGTGGTTACTTCATACTGATACTGATGATAGTACTAATAATATGATAGTTAAAGATTGCAGGAAAAAGATATATAGAATAAAACTAAAAAAAAATATGTGTTCCATGAACATGGGATAATATCGAATAATTTGAGTCTTTTATTTGTTTGTTTGTTATAATAACTATAGTTTAGTTTAGTGTATTTTAAAAGATTTGTTGATGTTTTTACCAAGATATGAAAGTAATTCTATTATCCAAGACAAAAGCTATAAAAAATAAAAAGAATTATTGATGACTGATTTAAATGTTGGTTAGTATTGCCTTTTATTTTTATACCCTACACCTATAGAATAGGTAAAGGGGTATATTAACTTTGGTATGGTGTTTGTAACCACCTAAAGGAAGCGAGCTAGATATGGAAAAGTATATATATTTGTGATCAGCGTGACCGCCTTAGTCGATATAGCCATGTCCGTCCGTCCGTCCGTCCGTCCGTCCGTCCGTAGGCACGATAACTCAAAAAATAATGGAGCTATCTTGATGAAATTTTAACTGTAGGTTACTAGGACTGAAAGTACGGCGGGGATTGCATATGGGCGAAATCGGCCCATGGGTTCGGATTCTGGACCTTTTAATCGGTTTCAGGGCTAACGAACAAATATAAAAAATCACGATAACTCAACAACTAATGACGCTATCTTCATCAAATTTGTGCTGTAGGTTACTAGTAATGAAACTACTTCGGAAATTGCGTAAGGTCGGGATTGGACCATGGGTTCGGAACCTAGAACTTTTTGATCGAATTTAGGCCAAACGAGCATAATTCCGAAACCAATGAAGATAGAACCTCCAAAATTAGTATCAGGGTGTCCCTTCCTATTTCCTAAGTGTCTTGTGAATTTGGGTCCCATTGGAGTAGTGGGTCGGGGACCAGCCACACATTTCCGAAGACCTTAAAGCATATCTTTAAAATTAATAAAGATAACAACTTGAAAAAATGTAGAAGCTTCCAATTTGCCACAAGGGTGTTCTTTACTATCTCTTGCGTGTTCCCCTAATTTGGGATCAATTGGAGTGGTGGTTCTGTACCCCTCTCAGACCTCCCAAGTTTTAAATGCTTATAATCGAAATTACTAAAAATAGTTACTTAAAATTAGGATAGACCGTTCAAATTGTGTACAAGAGTTAACTAGTACTATAAGTACAGCGCGGACTATATAAGGGCGAAATCAGCCCAACGGTTCGGATTCCGGACCTTTTAATCGATGTCAGGGCTAAGGAACATATATAAAAAATCACGATAACTCAACAACTAATGAGGCTATCTTCATGAAATTTGTGCTGTAGGTTATTGGCAGCGAAACTACGGCGGTGATTACGTACGGTGAGGATTGGACAATGGGTTCGGAACTTAGAACTTTTTGATCGAATTTAGGCCAAACGAGCATAATTCCGAAACCAATGAAGGTAGAACCTCCAAATTTGGTATCAGGGTGTCCCTTCCTATTTCGTAAGTGTCTTTGAAATTTGGGCTCCATTGGAGTAGTGGGTCGGGGACCAGCCACTCAGTTCTAAGGCCCTTAAAGCATATTTTCGAAATTAATAAAGATAGTAACTTGAAACAAATGTAGAAGCTTCCAATTTGCCACAAGGGTGTTCTTTACTATTTCTTGCGTGCCCCCCTAATTTGGGATTAATTGGAGTGGTGGTTCAGAACCTCTCTTAGACCCCCCAATGTGTAAAAGCTTATCATCGAAATTAATAAAACTAGTAACTTAAAATTAAGATAGAGCGTTCCAATTGTGTACAAGGGTTAACTAGTATTGAAAGTATGACGGGACTGCATATGGGCGAAATTGTACCATAATTTCGGGTCCTGGAACCCTTGAAAAGTTCAAGGACTAACAAACATATATCTTACAAACACCATAACTCAAAAAATAATGCCGGTATTTTGATGAAATTTAACTGTAGGTTACTAGTAATGAAAGTACCATGGGAATTGGTTGTGGTCGAGTTTAATTTCGAAGCCAAAGAATATATTTCCTATGTCCTATGTGTCTCCGAAATCTAGACTTAATTGTAGTGGTGAACATAGCAAAGGTACTTGCTGCATTTATGTAAAATTTATTTTTATATTTAAATGAATTATATGAAAAGGTGTAAATTTTTAATTGTATTTTAGAAATACATTTATTGCATATTTTGCGTTTATAAGCTTTTCTATTAGGTATATAAACTAACCATTTAAAATAATTGCAATTTTTAAAAATTTGGATTATTAAATATATTATGCTTTGATTATCTTTTTATCACAAAATTTAATAATTAGAATTTTTTCATTTTGTAATTGAATTGGAATAAATATATTTTCATTTATTTCAAGTTTGTTTGTTTTTTAATATTTTTAAATAGATAAATTACTAAGAATTTGTAGTATTTTTTAATAGATAGGGTAATTAGAAAATGTTTTTGGTATTATACAGTTAATTTGGTTAGCTATGTCTTACGATCAAATTATTAACAGCTTCTATGGTGTTAAAATGACTTATGGATATGTCCTTAAATTTGAACCAAATAGGTGTAGGGTATTTCTAAGTCGGTTGCACCGACTGACTGTTTCTTTACTTGTTTTTTTAGAAATTAAGTAAAAATGCTTTTTTTTAATAGTAAAAATTAGTTGATCCTAAGATATTTGTGATGTTTTGATTACTTTTTTTGGTATTTTTAGTTGTTTTTAAATGAAGCTTGAGTTTTATAGGATAGTTAGTCTTATAGTTGAAAATTTGACGTCAAAAACAGTTTAAAATTTCTCTTTAAACTAGATCCATATGTAATACTGAGTAAAGTGGTATTTAAATAAAGTTGTAATTACCAGTACCTGATACTCATTATTTTTTCAAGTACCAGTATTATTTAGATTTCGATACTAACAATATTTAAATCTTGTAAGTAAAATAATCAAGTAAACAAAGTTGTAATTTCCCAGAAAGTAATTAAATTTTGAGTTTGATTACTTTTGTGATTATTTTTTAATACTTAAGTATTTTCGAGTATTTAAGTATAGTTATAGTTCTACCATTATCTGATACTCATTACTTTGTCAAGTACCAGTATATACCTTATGTTTCGGTACTTACAAAATTTAAGTATAAGTATAACAATCAAGTAAAAATACTTGTAATTGCCACAAAGTACTTAATTAAATTTTGAGTTTAATTACTTTTGTAATTATTTGCTCATACTTAAGTATTTTAGAGTAATTAAGTACACCAAGAAATGCTTAAGTATTAAGAATTCAATTATTTTCCAAGTATTCAAGTATTTTATAAATATTTTGATTCATAAAGTGGTAATTGTACTGGTACTTTAAATATACAGGGTACAGTTTTTTAACTATATAGAATCTTTATTTGCATTGGTGTCATTGGGAATAAAGATTCTTTTCTTAAATCAATAAACTCGAATGCATGTTGGACCTATAGAAAAAGACTGATAAGCCAAAGAAATATTTTGGTTCTAAGTGAGTAATTAAATAATAACTACCCAATTACTTTAGAACATGTTTATTATTTTTCACATCATCTTTAATTAAAATTTTCCGATCAAATTATCCAGGAACAAACATAACCCAAACTCCTTTAATATATGGCATTTGATTTTTTTACTTGACTGCAATTGTCCTATGAACAAACTTAGCTTAAACAATGCTGTAACCGAGTAAAATGAGACTTAAATACAGTTGTAATTACCATTACCTAATAATCGTTATTTATCAAGTACCATTATTACTTAAATTTCGATAATTATATTATATATAAAATATAAAAGTAAAAATACTTGTAATTCTCAGAAAGTAATTAGATTTTGTGTTTAATTACTGGTAACTGTACTTGAAATATACAGGTTTGACTTATACCTTTAATTAGGTGGTATCTAAGGTTAAACCTTCAAAAATATGGTATCTAATTACTTCTACCTAATAGTCTGCTCCTACACCTTTTTGCAAACTCTTTAATCAAAGTGTATCAAAAATCCTAATTTAATTTTCATAATACGCATTTTAAATAATTTTTCAAAAAATTTTCAAAAGTTATTTTACTTGATTTATTCTCGCAAAAAAATTTCTAAAAACTGACCTTTCACATTATGGCTTCTTATTTCCTTATTGAATTGAAGGAGCAAAATTAGACAGGCACAAGATATTTTTCATCAAGTACAATAATAATAAAAATATAAAAATAAAAAAAAAGGTAATCATCATTTTGGGACGAGGAAACAAAACATGATGTTTGGGTAAAAATAATATAAAAATACTAGAATAATTGTTAAGATGAATTTCGTTAAGATATTTGATGGTAATGTTAACAAACTGTTGATTTAATAGTCTTTAAGATTGTTTGTTTCTTTTTATATAGCAATTTTATAAATAATGCCAATTATCTATTAAAAATTCGAATTTTATAATATTTGTGGTTTTTTTTCTTAATTTATACTTTTAAATTCATCATGTTCAATTCATTAGTTTTTTCTACTTCCTTCTTTGTTTTAGAACGATTTAGTTAATGATAGTAGGTACCTAATATGGATTTTTAAATTTAAAGCCTATAATTTAGTTCAAGTTTTTTTTTTATTTAAAGTAAAATAACTTTAATACAATATTTATTTTAGTTTAAATAAAATAAAATTTATTGTGATATTCAACAGATAATGTTCTATTGAATTACAAAGTAAAGATTTTTTATATTAAAATTCCTTTTTAGTGAATCGAGGCACTGATAAAATCTAAAAGGGGTTAACTGGCCATTTTCACATAAATACAAGTTAATAATATTAATTATGTATTTGTTTTCTTTTTTTCGTGAAACATACGATACAGCTATTTCGTGGGACTTTAACTCCAAAAATATACCAGACCGTCTTAAAACAGTAAACTTATTTTCTTTTATATGAGGGTTGTATATACAGCTGTTTCGTGGGACTTAAACTCCAAAAATATACTAGCCCGTCTTAAAACAGTAAAATTATTTTCTTTTATACGAGGGGAAAGCATCGCAAGCTTTCCAAAATCACTATAAGGGGTTTATCTGAATAGTGTTGGACTTTAATCAACAAAAACCATCCCCGTTTATTTAAACCAAACTTGAGATGGTCTTAAATACATATAAATGTATTGTTCGGTTTTTAGGATCGGGATTGGGAAGGAAATTAGGATTGGGATTATGTTGGATAACTTAAACTGAAGATTAGTAGTTTATGGTGAAAAATCTTCTTAATCTTATGGTGAATAATCATTATAATTTGCAGCTTATAACGAACCAGATATTCTTGATTGTGGCCTTTTAAGGGCTTAGTTGGGTTTTCTACTTATTGACATTTTGAATACATAATATAATTGTAAAATATTTGTAATACATTATAATTGTAATTCATTTTGAATACATAATATAATTGTAAAATATAATAATAATATAAAGTATTTTGTTATTTAGTTGAATAAACACATTTAGACCTTATTTCGTAAATTAGTAAAGACTATCTTATTATTATGTTATCTTATACAGTTCTAACATTTGTATTGGATTCTACCCAAAACATTGTATTTGATATTAAATCATGGCGAATTAGTTTCAATCATATGGTGTGGGTTTAAGTAAGACTTATACAATCACACCTTTAAAAAGCACCTTTAAATTGTATGTATTACAATTGGGTAGTGTATCTAAAAATAATTATCATGTAAATTTGCCTAATTCGTGTTTTTTTTTTAAATATATGTGTGTGTCAAAATCTCGTGTTTTAAAAAATAGCTGAAACAAAAATAACGAAAAAAAAATTAAGGGTATTCTCTGATTTTGAATTCAACTCTAAAATCCATGCTAATTTAGAGTTGAATCACATATTTTTAAATATTCTGGGAAAAGCGTATAACCCTGATTTTTAATCCTCCAACCCTAAAATCCCTCCTAGTTAAGAATCTCACATATACATATATACAAATATTCTGCAAAAGGTCCTGATTTTGTATCTGACAATCCTGATTTTGTACTTAATACAAAATCCTTCCTAATTATGGTTTTGTAGTACATATTTCAATATTAAGACATTAAAAAACATTTTAAAATATTGGGGGGTTCCGCTTCTTCCCTCTGAATTATGATTTTGCATACATATTTCAATATTGAAACATTAAAAAGCATCTTAAAATATTAGATTTGTATAGTAGAATAGTAAATTTGGGGGCTGCCGCCTTCAAATCCCCTTTTAAAAAAATTGTATTTAGACCCTTATTTGGAAAACAACTTTAAAATCACTTTAATTATATTTCCTACATATATATAGTGTTTTAACTACAAAATTATAACACTAAATTTTGCAACACGAGTTTTTGAAACACGAGATTTTGACACGCGAGATTATGAAACGCGAGATTTATAAATACAGGAGATTTTGATTCGTGGGATTTTGATAGGCCATCTTAAAACTATGTTATCTTAGAGTAATAATTATGTAATTATGCTCAAGTAATTTATTGCCTGTTTAAATTTCCACTCCACTGTAGAATAGTTGCTAACTTGTTTCAATATATATTTGAAATTTTCTTGTATTAAAAAGGACTAATCGCTAATTAATTTTAATAATTTTTGAGTTTTTTGTACTCATTATTTTCGAAAAATAAGATTTTTCATTTAAAGTCTGCATTAAATAACAACTGAACTCCAAAATATACTCAAAACCAAATAAATATTCGAAAACTTACAGTTCACATAACTTTGCATTTTATATAAATTTAACAGAAGCTTTTCAACTTTATTCTTCTAAATCCTAAAAATGTTAATTTCAAATTATTATAAACAAAATAAAATTCAATTTCCATATTTAACATTTAAATAATCAAACATTATTACATAACAAAATAAATAACATTCTAATGGAATATATTGTATAGCAAAAATAACACTCTTAATAAATAACTTGAAAATGACACTTATTCCATACTAATATAAAATGTAATAAGGATTTGTTAAATAGAAATAGAAAACATGTAAATATATGTTAAAATTTGATTAACATTTGTTTGCACTTGTTTAAGTACTCTTTTCTAATAGATAAAACGGAGAAATGACTTTCATTTGATTTCAATTACATTAAAAGTTTCATGTTATGTAAAAAGTGCGAATTAAACTTTAAAACTGTCAAATTTTAACTGTATCAATTAAAGGAAAAATAATTTCCCCTTTATACTCCGCTATTAATCGTAATTGATTCTCATTTCATTTAATCAGTTTGCTACGGTGATGCGCGGTGTTCGGAAGTCTTTTTTTAATTGATGCGTAGATCGGTGCAAATATAAATTTAATTGGAAAAACAAAAATTAAAATTTAATGTCCGCCATTAAAATTTTTTGAATACTATTTTTTATTTAAAAAATATTAATAATATATTAAAAAAAATATTTGTAAAATTTATAATTAATATTAAATAATAAATTTAAAATATAAAATATTTAATTTTCTCATTGCAGTTAATAAAAAAATCAAAATTAAAAAATTAAATATGGAGGACATTATAAAATATTTTTATAATTTAAATAGGAACTTTTGGAAGTACCTTTACCATGGAAGAAGGAATCTACAAAACACAGATGGAATTGGTACACCTACACAATTTTAATTATTATATTTGTACACTGCGTGGAAAGCTTATAGAAAAAAATGAAAATGAAACAAATTGAGAATAGAATAGAAGAATAATTATTTTATTCTATGCAGTGCACTATGCACATAAAAATATTGTATTTGTATTTGTGTTTGTGTTTGTAAATGCAGGGGTACATTTCGCTTAAATGCGAGCTTTGGATTTTGGAATTATCAATTTATTCGAACTTAAGGAAGTAAAATGTTTTTAAATATGTATTTTATGGCAATTTATACTTGTATTTATTTTTATATAACTCTTTGGAAAAATAGGAGATTAAATTATTGAAGAATTATGTATGGATATTTAAAATACATAATAAATTATATAAGGCTTTTTTAACTCCTAATATAAATATTGAAAAATTTTTACCGCCTTTTGTATAACTACAAAACTACAAAAAAGTAGTTATATAATTTAGTTAATGTAAAATGAAAGTTTTGACAAATAAAGGGCTATTTTAAGTATATTGTAAATAAATGAGATATTGAAATATTAACATAACATTATATTTTAATATGAATTGTGTAAATGTCAAAAAAAATGTTAATGTTAAAATTTAAAAATTTTTTCTTTAATTTTAATAGAAATTAATTATGAAAAAAAATACAAATAAAATAAAGTTAAAATTTAAATGTTTTAAGAAAATTTAAAAAATTATTTAATCTTTTAATAAAATTAATTAAATTATTTTGTTTTTTAATAAAATTAATAAAATTATTTTGTGTTTTAATCAAATTAATTAAATTATTTAGTGATAAAATCAATATTTTTCTCAATATATTTTAGTTGAGAATTTAAATTAAAATTTTCAGAAATAAAAAAATGTTTATTTTAGGTTCTAAGCAGTTTTTTCAATTGTGATAGGTTCTAAATAGTTAATCAATTAATTTGTAAAATGAGCTTTTATAAAAAAATAAGTTATTTTAATTAAAAATTAAAAGTATTTGTAGTGAATGTAAATTTTATATGTATAATAATAAAATAATGAAATTATTAAAATGTAAATTGCAAATTATTGAAAATTGAACATCTATTTTATAAGGCGTACGCAGAAGGATATTTTAAAAGGATTATCTAGGAAGGTTAGTGATTTTTTTTAATTAAAATATATTTATTTTTTTATATATACATGGATACAGTTAAAATCTGCTACACTTATATACCTATTACTTGATTAGAATGAAAAAAATACAGTACTTTCACTTAACAGAGCTTGAAATCAACAACATTTTGTAATTCAATTTTGCATTCAAATATAGTTTTCGCGTACATGCAAAATGGCCAAATGGAATAAAACCAAATTGCACTTTTTTGGCTTTATTTCAATACCACATTTGAAATTAAACAAGAATCATAATTTCTTAATGTTCGACTTAATTTCATTTTTAAAAATTTTTGATGATTAAAAATTATAAAGAAATAAAGTCAAAACTATTTTAAACATGTGATTAATCAATTTGAGTATTGCCGCTTATTCCTTAATATTTATATATATATATACAAATTCAGATTATAATTACGGGAATGTACCAGATTCTGAATCTGGACGGATTTTATAGTACATAAATATTTTAAAAAAAGGGAATACCCTGATTTTGAATCCAACTCTAAAATCCCTCTTAATTCAGAATTCCACATATACACATATATAAACATTCTGGGAAATTAGCATTCCTGATTTTGAATTCAAGTCTGTATATAAATGTTCTGGAAAAAGGGAGTACCCTGATTTTGAACCCAACTCTAAATTCTCTCTTAATTCAAAATCTCATATATATATATAAATATTCTGTAAAAAGGGAATATCCTGATTTTTAATCCAATTCTACAATCCATTTTAATTTAGAATCTCACGTACACATATATATAAAAATTGTATAAATATAAATTTTATTTTCACAAAATTTCTGAAAAATAACAATTCAGTTATTTTAATTAAAAATTAGCGATTTGAAATAAAATCAAATTGGCTTTATTTCAATTTTTAATGTTGAAATAAGACAAAAATTTAAAATTTCGTTTTTTTAATTTATTTTAAATATAATGATAAAATAAGGTGTATTGGCTTTATAACATTTTGCCTTATTGCATGTACCCTAGTTTTCAACTAAGATTTTAGTTAAAATAACGATATTTTGACTAAGCATATGACGACGATCATGTGTAAACAATTAAACATTAAATTAATTTATTTAAACTTTTACAAAATTTTTTATAATTTTAAAGGTCGATATTTTAATTTTACATGAAATTATTTAATTAAGAATAACTTGACCAGATTTTGACTGTATTTTTTTACTACTTATTTAATAAATTATTTTTTTACTATTAAATTAATATTTCTTAATTTTTAAAATAAAATAAAAGAATAAATTTTTAAAAATTAAATTATTATAACAACTTTCAAATAAAAAAAATTTTCAAAAATAAAAAAAAAAAGGCACAAATTAAACAAAATTTGTTACCAAGTTAAAAAATATTATAAAATATTTAAGTAATTAAATTAAAATTATATATATTAAAATAAAATAATTAAATGTCAATTAAAGTTAAAATAATAAAAATGAAAAACAAAACCCTTTTATGCAAGGTAAGTGGAACGAATTTTAAAAGGGTATAAGGTAAGTGGGATTTTATTTATCAAACTTTTGTTATATAACATTTTTATACTTTTTTTACAATTTAAATATTCTACAATTATTTTCTGAATATAAAATATATAGCATATCCAATATAAAATAAACTTGAAGTTAAAGAAGAATTTGTTTTTTTTATATTGTAGTTTATTAGTTATAGCTTCTTTGGTTTTATTAAACGTCTAGATGTTATACCAGATGCCGTACTTACCTTGAGAAGCTGTGTTGTAATAATGGCGCACCCATCTCGCAATTACCAAATATGTGTTTTATTGTGAGCCTTTGTTGACAAAAGCTACACGAGGCTGCTTTTGTTTTGTTGTAAAGATGGCCATGTGTAGCCAACGGTTGTCCCTAATCTTAGCCTGATAAACTTAATCCCGAAGGATCTTTTAGCTGTCTTCAGAATCTGCCAATCTTTTATTTGGAGGAATATTTCTCTTAGTATATTTTCTGTTAGGTCCCAATTCTTAAATAACTTTAGGCACCTGTGTATGTAGCTCCAATATTTTATTTCGACACATATTAACAGATTTTCTTGATTGCATTGATGTTTTAATATAAATTGCATTATTGCAATTTTTTTGTATATACAGGTAACCCTCGATTAACGCGGCACTTGAATTGCGCGGTTTCGGTTTTACGCGGAAATATATTTGCAACTTATTTTAAATTACGCGGGTAAAAAATTCGGTTTTACGCGGAAATTTTTTTTTATGCGTAATTTTTTTTTACGTATATGTACATACTTTTTTTTTGGTTTCAAAAAAAATATAAAGGGGAATACCCCGTTACGAAGTGTACATAAGAAAATCGAAATGTATATAATTTTTGTGCTAGTTTTTGTTGAATAAAGTGTTAAAAATTAATTAAAGGGTTTTAAAAAGAATTGAATAAAAATTTATTACATAAACTTAGTAAAGACAGTACAGATAATTTTTTACATAAGAATAAGAGTGTTAAAAACATTTTTTAAAAGACAGATGAAAGTTCTGATTAATTTTTTTTATTTTGCAATATTTTTTTTGTTTCTATTCTTGTAGGTATCTTTCTTTTTATTTTTGGATATAATTTGCAATGAATATTTCTGTTTATTTTATAATATGATATTTTTTTATTATTATTTTGTTTTATATAATAAATGCTTATTTAAAAACAAAAATTGTTTTAAAGCCAATAACCCAATTTTATATGGATTTCTTGTCTCGATTAACACGGTTTCGTTTTACGCGCTATTTTTTAGGAACCAATCTACCGCGTTAATCGAGGGTTACCTGTATATATATATATTTTACGAAAAGCACAGTAGGTATAAAACATTGTGTAGTTTGGAAATGAGATATTTGGAAAGCTCTCGGATTTTTCATCACTTGTTTATTTAAAATTTACATTAGGAAAGAAATATTTTTCTGCCGTCCGAAGAAAGAAAATCGTTTCTACATTTTCTTGGTTTTAGGTAATTTAACCTTTAGAGTTTTATATTCGCGCATCGCTATGTTGAATTATTTTTGAATTTTTGAAAAACAAATATGTTAAATAAAGAAAAACAATTTTTTCGAACTTACTAGAGATAAGATATATTAGGCGTTAATAGTTAATTTGGACTTACGACTTTTTTGCTAAGCAATACTAGATTTATTAAGTTATTAAAGCTTAGTTAAAAGGAACCAAATTTAAAATATATTAACAAAATTTTATTAATTTCACTGAATTTGCAACGAGATATGTGACATTTTTTCTTAGTACAAAGTAGTGAGACATTTATCTGATGTCAAATATTCCATTATCTCGAAAATTCGCTTTTGGCGCTTACGACATTTTTCCTTAGCATGACAGTTTTAGCCTCCAGTTGTTTAAATTTAAAGAATAGAAGTTGGCTCTTTTCCATTAAAACTAATTAAATTATTTTTTTTTATTTTATCTTAGAAGAATTTCAACTTGCAAACAATTTACAGTTATACATTTTAATAATATAATTATAATTTCACGCGTAATCCGATTAATTATTTCCAAATATTATATTATAACCTAATTTTATGTTAATTATGTAACATACCCTATAATACCTAATAATCAGATTTTTAAAATTTATTAATAGATTTTTATTATTATTGTATTTCAAAACATTTTTCATGCTTATTTAATACTTTTCCATTATATAACTCATTAATGTTAAATTATATTTTATGCAATTATTTTGATAATAAAAAATGTTAAAAATGTTTCAAGTATTGTACAGTTGTGTTGTAATATTATTGAGTTGTTTTGTTTGTATAATCTTCGAATATTTGAACTATTTTCAAAATTAATATAATCACCATAAAAATTGAGAAAAAACACAACTCTATCTTTAAAATATGTGTTACATTGAATCTTCTTCTTCATATTTTTATTTATTTTAATCGGTACTTATTATGCCCTAAAGTTTTTTCAACACTACACATTTCCAAGGTTCTGTTAGTCTGAAAGGTAATAAAATGTTTGCATAACAATTTCATTAATATTTCATTATTAATGATATGTTCAATTTAAATAATTATGTTTGAAACCAAACGTGTATGTAGTGTTAAATTAGTCAATATTACTTTGGTGTCACATATATAGAGCGAGTTTGTAAACTTTGCAAAATTTTGGAGCATCTGTAAAATTTTTGGATAATTGAATAGCGGTTTTGTTTTTAAAATCAGGCTTATCAGTTCGGTTTGGCTGTAGTAGGTGTGTGAATGTGTGTGTGTGAGTCTGTAAACATTGAAAATTCAACAGATTTTAATGAAATTTGGTTTATGAATGCTTTCTTTATCAATATTAAGACATAGGTTCGTAAAAAGGTCAAATCGGGCCGCGGGATCGAGAAGCTTTTGTATGTGGGACACCGAAATAAAAAAAAACGAGTTCTAACCGTTGAAATGAGTTCAAGTTTTGGACATAGTCTATTGGTGAGGACCCATGAAGATTAGCTTCCATAAATTAATTCTAGTATTATGAGGTTTAGAGATTAAAGAAGTTTCGTGAATGTCAAGCTCTTATAGTTCATCAAAATCTAAACCAATTTTAATGAAATTTGGTATCAATGCTTTTTTGCCAAAAGTATGAACGACTTTACAGACAGGCCAAATTGGATCTTGGGATCAAGGAGGGCTTCCATATAAAATAACCAGACTTCACAAGAAATTATGCAAAAATTAAAGCTTATACAATCCATCTTGAATTTATTTCTACGTTATTTAGATTATAAAATTCAAAAATCGGTATACAATTAGTGTGCTTTACTTAAAAATATTAAAAATTAGAAATACATTTATTTAGAATTAAAAATCAAAGTATTACTTTATATTAAGTAAGGGTATCCATAGGTAAGGCTAGAAAATATAGTTAAAGTGATAAAGCTGATAAGAGATATATTAAAAGTCAAGAAACATGATAAAAGAATGTTATATTTTTAAAGACATATATTTATATATCCATATCATAATTAGGTCGAAAATTCCCTTAATATTACAAGAAAGCAATTTAAGTTCTATTCAATTATCTTTTTAAATTAAGTTCATTACATGTCCCAAAGTTATATTGAATTATTTTAAGATTTTAAAATAGTTTAATACAAGATAATTTTAAGACGAAGTTATCACATATGCACTAGTTCTTATATCCAATTAATTTAATCAATTAATGAATTTAAATAATTTTATTAAAACCTGACTTATACTCTTAAAAGCTTTAATTTATTAGTTAATCTAAACCATCATTGGAAAACAATCAATAATGATCAATAATAATTTTAAAATAATAACAAAAATCGTATATCGCGTTAAACGAGACTCAAGAAAGTAATAAATGATATTCTGAACTACAATTATATAATGTAGGTCAATTCTTAATGTTTTTGTTCTTCACATAAAATTGTTCATCTCATAAAATAGTTCATTTAAGCTATACCTAATAATATAACTGTTATTTTTATTGTCTTTTTCTATAACCAGTTATTTTCTTCTGCTTTTATCATTCTTGGAGCTTTCGGGGTTTTCTCTTAAAAATCGTCATCTCAAATGAATATATGTTTGCGTGCATAGTTTTTAAGTCTAGTTAAAATTTAATAACTATTTTTACATAAACTTTTCGTTTTTACTATAATTTTAATTTTCATTGTTGAAAATTAAAATTAAAAACCAATTTTCAAACACATAAAACTCAAATACAGGGTTATCTAAAATTTAAAAAAAGGTTGGTTTTAAAAAAGGAGGTGGTTTAGTTGGTTAAAGTCTAACATTCCCCAGATGAACCCCGTACAGTGATTCTGGGCGGCTTTCGATGCTGTCCATCAACCCTCGCACAAAAAAAAAAAAAAAGAAACTACAAAATTATTGCGATTTATAAGAGTCATGCAATAAAGCCCTGCAAAATAAAGCCCTAGGTTAATATTTCTTAAGAATTCGCAAATTTAATTGAAAGGGAAATAACATCTCGGAGTCTTATATCTTATACTTTTGTATAACTGAGAGGTTTTAAATTAGGGCGAGTTTTAGAATTGTATTCGAAATCAGAGTATTCCCCTTTTCCATATTATGTATATATGTGAAAGTGAGATTCAGAATTACGAAAGATTTAAAAGTTGCATACAAAATTCTAAAAAAGGAGAAGATCTACCATTTTTGAAATTATCTCTAAAATCCCTCTAGAATATTATCTATATAACAGAATAACACTTTGGAACTTTATTTCTCAAAAGATCAGAGATTTTGCAGAAAGAGAAATAAAATAATCTGGGGTTTATTTCTGAAGAAGTCAAAGATTAATTTGAAATAAAATATTAATTAAAATCATATAAATTTAAAAGATCCCGGGGCGTTATCTCCTACATCCCGGGGATTTTAGTTCTTAATTACTATGACAAATAGCACCCCAAGGTCTTATTTTGCAAAGCATTATTTCATGGCTTCGATTTATAAATTTCAGATTGAAAACTAACTCCCATAAACGAAATTTAATAAATCAATTATAATTTCACTTTACTTTTTTATATTTAAAAAATTTCTTGTATTATTAATAACCCTGTACTATGTACCAAGTGAATTTTATTTGATCTCAATACACATCATATGTGATAATTATATCGGATGCGCAGTGAAAATGTTAAACTTTAAAGTCATTAAACTTAGTTTTGAAGCGCACGACACGATATTAACAATTTTTTGATTATCTTTTCTAATATATAAATAATATATTAAGTTAGTTTTATATATAGGAATGACCTATTTTCTTTTCTTTGTCTCTTTCACTCTCTTTCTTTTGAGCAATTTTTTAGGTCAAATCAAGATGTTGCCTTTAATTTTTTTAATTCAATCTTTTCAGCCATTAAATTCAATAAAATTATATACTAGAAAAATTAAAAAAAAAATATTTTAGAATATAATTTTAGTATAAAAGTTTATGTGCAATTTCTATGGGATTTCTCATTATATGATGGTATTATTAAGTATATAGATAGATATATAGAAATTGGGGACAATGAAATTTATAATCATATATAATTTGTCAGAAGTATGTAAGTAAAAATTGTTTACAAATTGTAATTATTAGTTGTAAGTAGTTTCTTGTTAAAGCCAATTACTTTATAAATATGTATTATGTGTATATTATATACATACGTATTTTATAATTGACGAGCTTAAATAAGACTTTTAGATAATTTCTTAATGATTAGATATAATTTGTACTACGATATTATATGATTATGTTAGAAGTTATACTTTAAATTAGTATATGTACTTATTTATTATTTTATAAATGAAATTTGTAGAAATTTATGTCATATAAGAAAAAGTGATATTAAATAGATTTTTATTATGGTTACGTGACTTAAGGCCATTCGATCAAATGAGACATAAAGCCATAATGGAAAATTTTGCGCATGTGGCTTTATACCTCATTTGAATGAGACACAAAGCCTTACCGTTTCATAAGAACTTGAGATATAAAGACATACCCTGAGTATACCCTGATTTTGAATTCAACTCTAAAATCTCGACATACATATATATATACATATATTGTGCAAATTGTTTAATTCTAATGCCTTCGAGTTCCGCGCAGTACGTGGAAGTGCTAGGAGAACGCCCATTTCAAGCCACGTCTCTCCTCTGTCCTAACGCCTGTTATGTGGTTATTTAGAATAAGCAGTGTTA
The DNA here is from genome assembly GCA_963082915.1 of Dolichopus griseipennis. Classification (NCBI taxonomy): domain Eukaryota; kingdom Metazoa; phylum Arthropoda; class Insecta; order Diptera; family Dolichopodidae; genus Dolichopus; species Dolichopus griseipennis. Next base: position 63,092,424 of record OY720445.1, read on the forward strand.
TTCGCTTTTTCCAGAATATTTATATATATATATATGTGTAGTTAATTTTGTTCAGGTTTTCGATTAATCTTATTGTTGAAAATTTATTAATTTTGTAAATTTTTTTTAAAAGTTTTTGAACAAATTTTGTGTTATTTTTCAAATAAATTTTTTATTTCAATAAATGAGACTTAAGACCATATGGTTTTATGTCTCATTTAGGTGAGACATAAAAATGTATGAGGAAAAATCGCGATCATTTTAATTAGACATAAAGCCATAATGGCTTTGAGTTAAATGGTCTTATGTTACGTCACCTTTTATTACACTATGGGATTAAATCTAAATTATATTTATAGTAATTATTTTAACAAGTTAATTAACCTTATAAATAACCCATTGAGAATTATGACTGATATAAAGTTATGTGAAAGTTGAGTTTGACTTATTTGAATGATCTACTTTGATTTTTCAATTGAAAGTAAATTTGATTAGTTTTTATAGTATTTCAATATTTTTAATAAATTGATTTTAGATTTAAAATAATCAAACTTATAAATTCTGGACAATTTTAACTAAAAGTAAATTAATATAATGTAAAATATAAGTTCGAACTTATTTTGAAAATTAATTTATTAAATATACTTACTTCTTCAAATTTTTCAACAACTGCGAAGGCACCTAATGTAGCCCCTTCTAAATAAAAGTAAGTGATGTTTATATAATTGAAGGGTTTTTAAGTAAAAAAGAATATTAAAACAATATTTGACTATGGGTAGGTATTGCAAAAACAAATAATTTCATGGAGAAGCTTCTTTTGTAATCCCACCCATTACGGGGCTACTGTTCCACAAAGTCAGAAAAAGAGCTATATTTAAACTTTTCTAACAAGAGTTTTATTAGGTATAATTTTAACCTGAAAATGGGAAAGGCAGCTGAATTTATAATCTTTATAAATTTTTTTAAACGCGTATATATACGTATAGGGTTGCCATACAGTTAAAAAATTTACCGTTATGCTAAACTCAATTTATGTAAAATTTTTGGCACTTCATATCTTATGAACGGTTATAGCTAGGAAATTGAAATTTTAGGAAACTTTAGACCGTTAGAAATTTGGAGAACTCGTATAAGAAGATTTTTTATGACTCCCATTAAAATTGGGTTTTTTAAATTTGGAAAAAAATGTCTTCTAGTTTTAATCATTTTTGGCTTCTAAGAAAAATTCCAAATTTTAGTGGAAATCACAATTGAAATTTCAGAACTTTAAGATTTAGGGGGCGAGAGATGGGGCTGGATCTTTAAGAATCATTATAAATTTACTAATCGAAATATTGAAACCTTCTCTATTCAAGGGCTATTAGGATTTAAAAATTTAAAATATTTCCATTTTCATAGAGCAGTAACTTAGTCACCATTGTATATACTTCCAAAATTAAACGTTAACATCGAAGCTTCAACTTTATTTTTTGAGAGTTTTTTAACTGGTTTTTTTAAGTGCATTAAATTAATGAAATAACTAAATTTTGATATTATCAATTTTTATTTTATATATATTTTTTACCTTGAACTCAGTATGAAACATATGTGCTTTTTAAAAACTCTTGATTATTTTCAACACTTCTTTTATACTTTTAGTAATTAATAAAACATAAAATACAATAGAACCCAAATAACTATCTATTTATCACAACTTATGATCAAGTAGAATTTTCAATATACATAGTTACATAAAAGGAATCTTTAAATTTTTAGATTCATAAAACATTGAATATAAACAATTGCTTTTGGCGCTGATTTAATTACAGCATCAAGTCAATTTAGCATAAGGTCAAGTCTATATTAAGTATATCTTTAAGCAAGAAATTGATTTGCTTCTATTAATTACACATGCTCTTAATAAGCTACCACACCTCGGTAATTAATTAATAGACGTTCTTCACAAAGATTTTGGTGTTTAAATAAAATTTTGAAAAATTCACAATTATACACATTACTAACAAATTTGATAACATATCAACATTTATTTTTCATTCTTCTGTATGAATAACAAAAGGAATTATCAATTTTTCTTTTAATATTTTCTATTATTAATATTTTGTTGTTTACTCCTTAATGAATTTCCGAAGTGTTGATTTATAAATTTTTTTTTGATTTCTTATTGTTTGCATGTTACATAACAATGATTTCAATATATTTGATTGTTTTTACGCTCTAAAGCCTTCTCCCTCCTTTTTTGAAAATTCCCTTCTATGTTTAATTTGAGTTCAATATTTTTTTTTCAAAGAATCCCAAAAATCATTACATTTCCTTATAAAATTTTCCAAAATACAAAGGAAATCTTCACGTCATGGCAATTTTCAAAGTAATTTTCATAATACAATAGAATTCAAAAATCACTACTTACTTTATCATTCTCATATAGATATGGAGGTTAAATCTGATTTTTCTACAGAATTTAATAATTTTCAATTTAGAATCAAAGAAAAATGTTAATCTTTTAATATTTCCAATAATAAATCACTTGATGATAAGTTCAATATGTTTATATTTTATTATATGATAATGGAAATTTTTAGATATAAAATCAAAATTATTATGAGTAGAAGTAAATATACACTCAAAATTATTACAACCCCCCTCTTAAATCAATATTCAAACTTTTTAAAGAATTTCCATTGTTATCAATGCAGACATGTAATTATGAAAGAATAAAAATTATCTTAAAAGACTGATTGATTTATTGATTGATTGATTTAAAAAAAATGTATTGTTGAATTTGAATTTTTGTAATAACGAGGAAGAGTGTAGTAGAGTAGACTGTGTCAACTCTGGGATACCCGTACGATAAACATTATAAAATCCGATTAATTACTTTTGGCAAAATTTCAGATACCCAGCTTCGTTAGTGTAATGCTCATATAAAAGAAGGAGTTGTTTGGACCAAAATGGCTGGATTTAAATAGCGATGACCGATATTGCGAAAAAACGAGTTTGCGTAAATTTCAAGATCCTAGCTCCTTTAGTTTTTGAGTTAGCGTGCGGACGGATGGAAAAACATAGCTAAACCGATTTATTTTTCGATTCTGATCCGATCCATTCCCTTGAGTCTATATCTACATATATCTACACCCCCTCCTTGTCTGTTTCACAAACGTAATGAGAAATTTAGTATACCCTTTTGATTTATATTCATACGGGTATAAAAAGGAAGAGAATCAATTTGTAAATACTATTTCTCATTATTGTTTTGATTATAAACTCAGATGGCAGTGTAAGGGTTATTAAACTTTAGAATACATTTTATATTACAGCAAAAGAATATGTTTTTAGCTCTTTCTTAAATAGAAGAGAATTGTAAATTATGAAAAATCATCTTTGCAAGAATCGAATGCCATTACAGTAAATAGTAAGTCTGATATTAGTCTACCTAGAAAGACTCAATTGTAATTTCTTGTATACTAACATTAAAGGTATTAAGAAAAATAATTATATTGTGATAAATACTACTCTTCAATAACTATAGAATCCAGACGAAGGAACAGTTCTTAAAATTCTTATTATTAAGTTAAAGTTCAATTTTCAACTTTTTAATCCTAAACTATTTGTACATTAAACCCCTAGTAAAGCAGAACGCGTTTTAAACAATTCTAACGAAGGTATTAAACTAAATCGAATATTTTTTACTACCAGGACTAAACAGAATTAGGAAGGCCAGGGTAATGTTAGATTGCTTACAGCCAAAATGAAAAAACACACAAATATCCAGGAGTGCAAAATTGAAAATATTCGGAACCTGCGTAAAGACCACTTTAACCTATGAAAGTAAAACTTTGTTAGTTACGAACAACATCACACAGAAATTATAGGTATTCATCAATAAATGTTTCAGAATCATTTGCTGGCAGAGTGTACTGGTGAAATACAATAAGTTACAATGATCTATGGAAGCTTGAGAAAGTTAAACCGCTTGGGTTTTTAATTGGGCAAGAGATCAAAAGAAAAATGTGGAAATGAATAGGAAGCACAGGCTTAGAAAGCTGGAAATGGAAGCACCGGAATGCAACTCATAAGGAGCCCAAAAACGAGGTCATCCAAATAATACCTGATAGGGAATGATACCAGAAGAACTGAACTCAACTGGAAAAGATAGGACCAAGCTAAAATAACTGTTCCGAATAGAGTCAGATGGAGATGTCTAGTAGATATCTTCTACTGAAATAAATATTTAAAGGAGGATAAGAAAAAAAAAGAGACTTAAGATTGATTTTATCTAGAAGGGTTTTATTTTGAATTTTATCTGAATTTAAATTTAATTAATATAAAAATAGTTAGAAATATGTGCAGTGCTTATTTTATACCGCTAACTAATATTAAAATATATTATGAATGAAATTCAATAATTTTTTGAATATTTGCATTTCATTTTATATTAAAAGAACGCTCTTTATAATAAATTTTTGATTAAATATCTCTTTTTAGTACATTTTTCGAAATAATATTGGAAAAAATGTTGTTCTTTGTCAAACACTAGTTGTCTGTCCGTCTGCTTAAAAAACTTTTACAATTTTTAATTTAAATAAATAAATTAATTGAAAGGAGCTGAACGTAATAAAATCTCCTACAAAATTATCCGATGTATAGAACAATGGGTCAAATCGGAATTCAAATATTGATTTATTCGAAAAATAATATTTTTACTTATATTTTGGATGTAAAATTCGTAGTCATTCCTAGTCTACGAAGTTAGTATGAGCTTTTTGTAAAAAAACTGACATTTGATTTCAAATTAATTTTTATGCATTCACCCCAATGTAGCAGTTTGCTTCACGTAAAGCTACAGTGTTTTTTTAAATTGAAGCCTTTATCAGTTCCCCTACACTTCCTTAACTTGAAAAATTATCTATATTCAAAGGTTGATAACTATAGTTTCTACTAAAAATATTTTTTGAAAACCTGTATCTTAGAAACTCTATTTTTAGAGTTAGTATTAGTTTTTGGGATTTTAAAATAAACAAACTTCCTAAATAAGTACCACATTAGGAACTTTAGAAAAAAAATTATATTCTTCTAAAACTTTATACTATCTGACAACCATGGTGTCTAGATGTCTGATCCAATTTTTGAAAATTAAGAGTCCAATATTTTTTCTTGAATGCTAGCGATTTTTCTATTAAGCTCTTAATAAAGTGTTTGCTATTACAAATTACTAATTTTAACAAAAGTATTTTCTTAGAATTCTAAAAAGCTATTTTTAAACATGTTCTTAAGGCAGTAGTTTTAACTTAACAACCTTGTTCTCTTAATTTACAAAATATTTTTTGTTTTTGCAATTTATCTTAACCTTTTCATATTTGTTAAAATAATATAATCTGACGACAGTACTGTTCAAAAATATAAAACTATCTGCTTTTATATTTGGTTCTTTAAAATAATTCAAAGATATTTAATAAACGTATAGATATTACATCTTTCCAGAAATTACTCTATTCTGGAAATTAATCAATCCCAAACTTATTGTGCAATGTTTTAGGGTGCATTTATGTTGGAGCTGCGATAAGTGATCAGAGCATCATGAAGAGCATATAGTAGAAAATTATATACATGGTTTTAATAGTGATATTTATTTCGGAGCATCGCTTTGATCACAATGAACAATATATAATTTTCTACGCCGCTCTTTCTATCAGCTCCAATATAAACTCACCCTTAGGAATATGGATAAGTAAAAGAAGGATGTTCACGCTTTACATATAATATGTAACTATTGGACACCAATTCTGAGTTTTTCCCAGTCCTTGTCCTAATTAGATCTATTACACTAATAATCTATCTCGGACACTAATTCCGAGTTTTTTGGTAATTGTATACCTGCCCTTGCCCTAATTAGCTAAAACAATTAGTTTACAGTTAATATATTTAAATAAATTTCTTATAATAAAAGCTAAACTTATAATGTGTATTCTACATTAGTAAGCGACTTTATATTTTTTTGGAGAACTGTGTATATATATACTGCATATAATTATTTAACAAACATCAATAAATATTTACAAATTATATTTGTAGCTCTATTATAAAGTTCAGTTAATTTGATATGTAAAATTTGAAGAATTTTTTGGTAAATAAAATTAAATCATATTCAAATATATTTTATTTATTAATTACTTCATATGTGGATAAATTTTTAGTATACCTGTATAATATTATACAGGGTACTTCTTGGTATTTAATTTGAAAAATAAAAATAGTATTAATATCAATATTGAGGAATGTAACCTTGGCCTTATTTAAAACTTTTTACAGAGCCTATGTTATACATTAATAAAGTAGATAATTAAAATAATTAAGGGAGAAACTTTGTAAAAATTTTAAAATATTAAAAAACGAGGAAGAGTGTAGTAGAGTGGACTGTGTCAACTCTGGGATACCCGCATGACCGTAACATATACATTATATAATCCGATTAATTATTTTTGGCATAATTTCAAACATTCAGCTTTATTAGGTGTAGAGTAATGCTCATATAAAAGAAGAAGTTGTATGGCAGCTCTTCGAATCCTTTGCAGTAGACCAACCAAATTTTGCAGTAACTTTGGCCATTACACTAAACTATTTTTGGCAAAATTTCAGACACCCACCTTCATTTGGTGTAGTGTAATCCTCATATAAAAGAAGGAGTTGTATGGCAGCTACTCGACCCCTCTGCAGTAGACCAACCAAATTTTGCAGTAGCTTTGGCCATTACACTAAACTATTTTTTGCAAAATTTCAGACACCTAGCTTCATCAGGTGTAGTGTAATGCTCATATAAAAGAAGGAGTTGTATGGCAGGTACTCGAACCTGTGGACCAAAAAAGTTGGATTTAAATAGCGATTCCGGTTTTTGCATGAAAACGAATTTGTGAAAAATCCATTCATAATCCTAGCTCCTTTATTTTTTGAGTTATTGTGATGACGGATGGACGGATGGATAGACGGACATACATAGCTAAATCGATTTATTTTTCCATTCTGATCCGATCCATACACTTGGGTCTATATCTACTCCCCCCCTCCTTCTCTGCGTCACAAACGTAATGGCAAATTTATTATACCCTTTTACTATATAGTCATACGGGTCAAAAAATAAGGTCCACACTCTCAGTTTTAACACCAGACTTTAGAATATGACTCTTGTTGACAATTTTTGAGAGATCCGACTTAATTTTCCAGAATATTGTAATTTGAGGCTATTAGATTAAGGAAAATTAAATAAGTTATTAAAACAAATCGGCAACTTATACCAACCTTCACTTCAATCTCCATAAATCCGATCTTCGATCAATTTCCAATACTTTCTTAGGAAGTTAGATAACCACTCTAACGTACTCTTATTAATCCATCTTATACATTAGTTTTAAATTTAAATTTAAACTCACATTAGAATTAATTCTGTTAAAATATCTTCTCTTAAACATATTAATCATCCTATCCAAATATGTTTTACACACAAATACATTTCAACATACACACATATAAAAATAATATTATAAAATCATATTTCCTTAAACCATTATATCCATACGTAATTACATTTAATATTTTACATAATAATAATCCAAAAATTTTTAATATATTTTGTTTTTACAATGTTAGTATCATGCAAGTGATATGACAGTGAAATAAGAATAAAATCAAATTGAAAATAAAAAAAATAATTTTCATTAAAAATTCTTGGAAATCTTATATGTAAAACTTTTTTAAGTAAGAATACAGAGTTTGTAAATTCTACGAAAATAGATTCATTTCATTTTTTAATTTATTAATAATTATTCAAATTTTATCTTATAAATTTAATTCAAATATTACCTTAAAATATATTATTCCGTTACTTTCAGGATAATTTAAATTTTTCAAGTTACATATTTAATAATCTTATATAGTATTGTATGCAGGGTTGTAAGAAGCTCAAATTTCAACTCAACTCAAATGTCAACTAAAATTTAAGGTGACTCATTCTTTGAACTATAAATATTCAATCACATATAAAGATAAATGTTGTGTTAGTTTTAGCGTAAGTAAGCTCAAATTTTAAATTGAGTTTAAGTTGAGTCCAACTTAAATTAGCTTAAAATTAATTAACTTAAAAAAAATATGTAAATAAATGAATTTGAGCTAATTTGATTGGTGCTCAATTTAAACTCACTCAAAATTTAATGTAGCTCACTTTTGAGTTATAGCTGAATTTTTTTCTGTGTATGATGAGATTACATATATGTATTTTTTAAACTATTAGCTACTCCAAATTTCAGTTTAAATATGAGTCAACGCAATGTGTGAGCTTACGTATATAGTTACAGTCCAATATATAAGCTATAGCCCCATATTTGAGTTAAATTTGGATTGAGCTTTTTATTTTATTTCGCAGTTTTAAAAACCAAATTATATGTTTGTAACCAGAGATGGGCTCCTCAACAAATTAACGATAACGAAATAACGTGAACAATAGAATTTTCGACTAATCAAAAATGTCAAGTCGATAATTAACTTGACGTTTCAACAATGTTCAGAAAGTCAAGAATTCAAAAATAACTGTTTTAAATTAAAATATTTGTTTTAAAAAAAAAATATTAAAAACTCAAATTAACCATTTTTAAAGTCAAATTTACACAAAACCATTTTTTGTTTTAAATTATATTAAATGCAAGTTGTGTTCAAACATAGTGTATGAATTTTTATGCGTTTATATGAATTTCTTGCACTTACACAAATTGTAAATGAAAAACTAGAAATTTTTGGGAGTTAAAATACTTACTTTATTAATATTCTAATTATTTAATATAATAAAAATTAAAAAAAAACTCGTCATAAGCTGCTTGAAAGTTGGCTCATATTTTATAAAATTGGGTGTAATTAAAAATTTTTAATAAAAGTTCATTACTAGACTAGTATTTTGCACTTATATGTCACACTTATGTATAATTTTTATTCCAAAGTTCAATGAAACTAATTAATTTTTTTACAAGTCAAAAGCGACATCTGCTCTTATCAAAAATTTTTTTAATAACTGATTTTTTATTAAACTTTTCTCACATTTTTTTTTACAAACAGCAATTGAAAAATTAGAATTTGCTGACAATAGGCTCCTTAAAAGCTTCAAAAGTCGTAAAAAAACAGTTGTAACATTTTGATACGGTCTAAATAATAATTTTGTCCCTAAATTGAATTATTGAATTGAATGAAAATTTAAGAACACCATCTATAATTGAGGTCTTAATATAATTTCCATAAATAATTCATTCAAAAATTTCTTAGAATTTTTTTTGGGGTACATGATATTTTTTTGGGTTCGTAAAATTTTTATAAATATTTTACATTGTGTCTATAAAATTGCGGTAATAAAAATATGGAAACATTAAATTTGTAATTTTTCCTTGTGTTAGCGAAAAGATTTGACATGGTGATAAAAATTAAAAAATCACCCCAATAAATTTGTTGTTGTTTTTATTATTTTTTTAATATAATGGCAACAATTCATTTTAATAATCGTTCCAATTTTCCTGGAAAAATTTCATTTCTGGCTTTTCTTCCTTCAGATTATGGAGGGGGTCGGTTTTTGATTACATCAAAGACATTTTTAAGATTCTAAAGATCGGGGATTATCTACAGTGCAAAACTTATTTAGATAAATTTAATTTTATATATATATATATGTATATGAAAGTAAAAAAAGTCATATTTATATTTGTCATAGTAGATTGGAAATTTGACATTGAATACTTTACACATTTTGATTTTACTACTTTTGGTAATTGTGGTAATAATATCTCGTTTTTAGGGGAGATGTATTTAAATATTCTTATTATTATGACCATCTTTTACTCCATCTCCTTCAATTTACTTAAAAGAATGTGTTTACAATTTGTAGAGGACTTTGTAAAGTTTTATTTAAATGAAATTAGTTATGATATATTTTAGTAAAATGAAACTGGAACTCGAGTACTTAGAAATGAGATATGCTCTAATATTTCAGACTTTGATAAACTACAATTACTAAGATTCTTATTACAATTTTGTTTTTTTTTACTTGTAATTTTTATTATAGGTTTTTCAATTAACATTAAATGTAATTGTAATTACTTTGTAAGTAATTGAATATTATTATAAATTAATCACAACTTAACTTGTTTAAATTACATGTACTTCTAATTGAGAAATACAATTACAAATTACATGTATTTGCAATTGAGAAAAGCAATTAAAAATTACATGTAATTGTAATTGAGAAATACAATTCCAAATTACATGTAATTGTTAATGTGAAAGATTAAATAACAATTACATTTCAAAGTAATTTAAGGTGTAATTGATTTCAGAATGTAATTAATTAGTTACAAGTTTGTAATATATATTATAATTATAATTAGTATTCTTGGGGTTTTTCAAAGTTCTTCAAATCCTTCTAATAAAAAAATAATATAGAGGGTATACCCAGCTCAAGTACCCGCCCTACACCCAGTGTTTGGCCTTATTGAAAGAAACAAAAAATTGTATTCGAGAGGGTTGAATTTTAAACAGTTATCGAGATATGAAAGCCGTTATAGAGATAATCTAAAATTTTTATATAAAGCTTCCTATAGAGAGATAAAAAATAAAGAATTTTGTATTTGAGTCAGTTGAAAGCTTTCATTGTTGAGCTCTAATAATTCCCATTACTTCCGTCTTCCTTGTTTGTTTTGATGTCCCCAATCACTGTGCAGCGCGAGTACTTTGGTCGGGGATATCCTGTGTAATTACATTCCTTCTCAGATATTATTTAAAAGAAGTTTGGTGGAAGTTGATTGGTACAACCGTAGGTATAATTTAGAAGAGCTCTGTTGTCACCTTTATCTACACCTATATCGATAGCATAATATTGAACTTCGTTCATAATACTAATACTTATAGATAAACATTATTATCTTTCAAAAAATATCTTATGAAATAGAATTTATCAATAATTTCAACATAATGCTAAACTAAATATCAAGACTAACCTTTCAATTAAATTTAAATTAAAATTTTAGATTTAATGAAAATAATTTGTATAAATATTATGTAATACCCTTATGTTGCATTGAAACAATCTTATAAACAAAACTTAGATATGTTGCGAAACAATAAAGCAATTAAAATTAATTATTTAAAGTTCCTTAGCTTAATTCTTAACTTATATCTTAATATTTATTTCAAAATTGTACTTTACAAAATTAAAATTAAATTTGAAAAAGAAAAAATCTCTACTTATAATTACATATATTACCTACGTTTGTAATTAACACACCTTTTAATACAAATGTCAATCATTTTCATTTACCTTTAAATTTATTTTAATTGCAAAGTAATAAACACCCAACTTGAAGCCAAATTTTTTTTTTTTCAAATTCACTACTTTGTATAGACTGAGTATCTTAATTAGTTGCCTTTGTTAATTTTATTTTCATTATAAGAGTGGAATAAACTTTTTATAATAACTTCTGTAGCACATGCCGATAGCCTTCTATTTCACAAATTTACAGGTGTGAAATAATAATTCTTTACATAATATTAATTTCTTCAATACAAAATATTTACTGTGGAGAATATTCTTCAATTTCTATAATATACAGGGTGATTTCAGGATCTTTTTTTATGCTTTGGCAATCTACCAGTCGAATCTTAGGAATAATGGGGCCTAATTTTGTTTTAATAATAACTTTATTAAAATAAATATTAAAAACGAAATTAGGGAAATCCCCCTCCATATCTTCCTGCAGAACAATTTTTTGTATAGTTTAGTCCCTCAGATACAGTCCCTAAATATTCAAAATCGAATAAGAACTACCATGTTAATAAAATAAAAAAGCGGAGAAAAATAGACTCCAACCCCCTCTATAGCACTATCTCGTATGTGATTTAATTCAAAATATAGCCTCTTAATATTCAAAATCAAATGTGAACCACCCTGTATGTTAAAAATAAAATCGCTTGTACATTTCATTCGCGTGAATGCAAATGCTAAATTTTATAGAAATTTCCCGCGAAAATGCACAACATTAATGCAAAATAAACTATAATCGATTTTAAAAAACAAATAAACAAATGAAAATTAAATGTAGGTATGGAATTATTTTAATATCTTCCATAACTGATTATTAAACGTTTATTACTTGTTTAAGAGGGCGTTTATTGAATATCAATTATTTCTTAATAAATTAGTAGTTAGTGATCAAAATAAACATATCGATAATGATCGATTGTTAAGATGTATGTACTCAGTACTCGCATATTTTAAAAGTATTTATATCTACCTCATTTAAATTAAATTCAATTATTGCAAATTAGTTGTCTAAGTTCATTTTGTTTGACAGTTTTTATAATTTTTTTTAAATTTAAGACTTTACATGCTTGATATATAATGTGTAATTTACACATTCATACATATAGTAATACTTTAAAATTACAATTACTAAATAGAAATTATGCAATCAAATTAAGAGTAATGAACTTTTAAATGTTTATATTTTAATTGAATTTTTATATTAAGCTTCTTCTATCAACAAAAGAAATAAAACAAATGTATTTTAAATATGTAATTATAGAGTTAATACATTTTTATTTAATTGAAATAAAATTTAAAAAAGAACTCAAACATTTGAGTTATTACTTGTAATCATATATAAATTTAAAACCTTTTAAAAGAATTTTATATACACTCCTGCTCCATAGCATGCTCTTTAATCTTAGTTTATAATGATCTTCAACATTTAAACACTTTTTTGTATATACAAATCAATGGTAATCTAATCAGTATACAGTAATTACTATAATTATACTGCATGTATCAGTATATATAATTACATTCTTGAAATTGATTACACTAGATATCACAAATAGCCGAATATTATGTTTAAATATAAACTTTTTTAAGTTTAATTATAAATTTAATAGCGTTAAATATATATTATAAGTTATGCTAATAGACAAGTATATGTCCGAACTCCCATGGGGCCAAAATAATTACATGGGGCATTAAAACAGGATTTTATATTTGATATTGTATTTGTTATTTTTAAATTCTTATCTATTACATGTAGTTTTAATATATACATAAAAAATGTAATTGTAATTCATCAAATATTGATTACATGTACCTTACGAAAAGTAATTGAAATGAAAAGTATCTATTTATGCTTTAGAACATAATTGTACAGTTACAAATAGAATAAATAAAACTTAGTTATATACTGTTTTACAGCAATATACAACAAATGTGATTTTAGTTGTTCAAATTTCTATATTACAATCACAAGTAATTACAATTCTTTAATTTTAATTCTTTAACTTCTAATTTTTGCAATATTTACCTATGTATCATATTACCTATTAACTACTCATTGTAATTACATCCCTTCCGGTACAAAATATTTTAGTTTGAAGACTCCCTTAAAAATATTAAGTACATGCGAATACAGAATTACAATTAAAAACTACATGTAATTGTTTAATCCAAATACAATTTCAAATACTTTTGAAAGAAATTTTTTTTGTGTAATTTACAATATTTAGTACTTTTTACTTAATCTCTGCTTTATAATACATAAGTCATAAAATTTAATATTTCTAGAAAGTTGTACAATTTTTTAGCAATTCTATTAAATAATAAAATCTATAAGAAATGGGAGTTCAACTGTAATAATTTTAACATTTCTTACACAATTATATATTTTTTTTTCGGATAATCTTATCTAATAATTTTATGATAAATTATAATTATTTTTTTAAGATGTGATATCATTATATATATATACAGATAAAAAATATAAAAAAAAAAAATTCTTAAAGTTGTTATAATAAATAACAATAGAAAGCTAAGAATAATAAAAATAGAACAAAAATTTTAATGAAAACGAGGAAGAGTGTAGTAGAGTAAACTATGTCAATTCTGGGATACCCATGTGACCGTAACATATACATTATATCATTCGGTCAATTACTTTTGGTAAAACTTCAAACATACAGCTTTATTATGTGTAGTGGAATACTCATATAAAAGAAGGAGTTGTATGGCAGCTACTCGAACCCTCTGCAGTAGACCAACCAAATTTTCCTGTAACTTTGGCCATTACACTAAACTATTTTTAGCAAAATTTCAGACACACAGCTTCATTTGGTGGAGAGTAATGCTCATATAAAATAAGAAGTTGTATGGCAGCTACTCGAACCCACTGCAGTGGACCAACCAAATTTTGCAAAAACTTTGGCCATTAAACTAAACTACTTTTGGCATAATTTCAGACACGCAGCTGTTTTAGGTACAGAGAAATACTTATATAAAAAAAGAAGTTGTATGGCAGCTACCCGGATCCATGGACCAAAATGGCTGGATTTAAATAGCGATGACGGCAATTGCAATTGAGTTATCGTGCGGACGGACGGACATACACAACTAAATCGATTTATTTTTCGATTCTGATCCGATCCATGCACCTGAGTCTATATCTACCCCCCTTCTTCTCTGCGTCACAAACGTAATGTCAAATTTATTATACCCTTTGACTATATAGTCATACGGGTATAAAAATTTCTGTTATTATATATTGCTGAAATAAATTTTGAGAGAGTTTTAAATAAATTTATGAGATTTATGAGGTATGAAAGATGTTTATATGGAAAAGAATCTGAAAAAAAGCACAAGTAAGTAATTCCAAAAAGCAGATTTCCAAAATTAAAAAAATAATAAGTATAAGAATAGCGCTCTCTTAATTTCAAGGACACCCTTTTTAATTAAAAAAAAGCTGTTTGCGCATGCTTTGTATATAAAGTTTGTTTATTAATTTCAAAAAATTTGAATGATGATTTAATAATATGTCTGAATAAATTTCGTAATTTTGGTTATTGACGCCTGATGCAGCTCCTAAAAAGCAAGCGACACAATAAAAATTCTTTAACGACTTTTACATATTTCCAAAGATCTAACTCTAACTAACTAAAATTTTCAAGTTTCTAACTACGGGTTTAAGGGGTGAAAAATTGAGTTTCGCAAAACGCTAAAAATTAAAATACCATGTGGCAACACTTTTACTATGGTAATTAATTTTGTGTATGGTGCAGGGTCATAACTCTTAGGGTAAGAATTCTCTTAGGGAGTTATGACTGATTTAGTTGGGTATAAGTCCCTAAGGGACTTAAGATTCAGCAATGAGCCATAACCCCCTAGAGGGCTTATGATTCTCATAGAGGTGAGTCATAACTCCTTTATGGATTTCTCAGCTGAAGGGTTTAGTAATATAAAAACAAATATTAATTTAAAATATGTAAAATCAGTGACGGGTACGAATATATACAGACACATTTTGCAGTTGGATTGGAAATCAGGGTATTTTCTAGTTCCAAAATTAAGAAAAAATGAAGACACATTTTGGAGTTGGATTCAAAATCAGGGTATGCCCTTTTTCCAAAATTAAGAAAAAATTAAGAAAAGAGTAATCCTGGTTTTGTAAACAAAGTCTCGCATACATGTATTTATAAATAATCTGGAAAATGGGTAAACTTTAATTTTTTAACGAACTCAAATATACTTCCTAATATAGAATCCTGCATAGATAAATATTAATATATGTATACGCTCATTTACACAATTTTAGTTATATAATGTTATAACTGCCACTAAAAATTAGTAAAGGGAGTTATAACTCACTTAATGGGTCATAACTTCGAAAGGAACAAGGGAGCTATGTTCCAAGTAAATATTTTCCATTTATTTCAACTTATCTTAGACTTACGTCTCACTAAATGAGTTCCCTAAAGAACTTATAACCCCGGGCGTGATGACCCTGCCCCTGCTTTTTTTATATATGAATAAAGCTTTTGAAAGCAGTTATGGTTTGACGTTTTAAAATTGAAAATATAGTGTTTTTGGAGCTTGGGGGTCTTTTGTAGCTCCCTAGCAAATTAGTCTACTTAAAATTAACTTTTTTGGGAAATCTATGGACAATTTAATTGCTTTATCAAACTGTGCAAAAGCTATCTGAACAGACAAACAGAACAGATGGACAGAATCAAACCAATAGGCGCATTTTATTAAAACTTATTTATAAAAATCTGCTAAAAAAACTTTAATAGAATAATAAAATTAGAAAATAATGAATTCTTATACCAGATTTTTGTCTGGGGTGGTTAGCATTTTTTGCATTATTATTCTTTTATTAAAAAAAAAAAAAAACACAATAAAATTATAAAAGCTTCAATTGTATATCTAAATAATTAATTGAATAACAGATAGGGAATTTATTTAAAGCTTTTTTTTTTTGATAGATGATTTAAATGTGTCTTAAAACGTGAACCTGTCGTTGCTTTATTTTATTTATATTTTCATTCAATTGTTTTTCATTCAATGATTCCCAATGGTTTTACGACCTTGTAAAAATTACCAAGTCTGGTACTTGTAAATATTAAGAATTTTCAAGTGAAAATAAAAAAAAAAATTAAGCAATTATATCAAATAAAAATTATTATGTTTCATATTTAATACAAACTTTTGACTCAGATTTTAAATGTATTGTCTTTTGAACAATTGTGGAATTTTATGGTGGTCTTTATGGTCTTTAGGAAGTTGTCACAGAAAAATAAAACTAAAAAAAAAAAAATTGTAAAGATTGACGGATTAAATTGTTAACAGCAAGATATTTACTTTTTTTTTTTTGGTGTTTGTTTTAATTTGCCCAATTATTATCTTGGTGTACTTCCTAGGTAATTAAATTTGTACTTAAAGTCTCGCAGTAATTTTATTATGAAAAGAAATGTAATGAATATTTTATGCAAATGTGGTAAATGAAGGTATTTTTCAGTTTATTTAAACTCTGCTGGATTTTTAATTAATTATATTAAAAGTATTTGAATGAATTAAGTCATTATATAGAATTTAGCCAAATAGACATTTGGTACTCAGTACTTGGAATATAATGGAAGTGGAGTTTTTGTGTACTGAAGGAATATGAAATTAAAGAATATTGAAGTTTGTTTAAATGTCGGACATTGTGAATAAATTATACTTTATTTTTATTTAATTGAATTACAAAATGAATTAGAGTTAAATAAATTTATAAATATTGTTAATATTAGTTGTCGGTAGTTAATTTGAATAATGAATGTATGTATAAAGATACTATAACTATATCTGTTGAATACTTTATATTATATACTTTATGTATATAAGATAATTGAATTCTTAAACTTTTTACCGTTAATTTATTATGAAGTAAAAATTTAAAAAGTTAGATCTAGAGCCTTATCGTGAATGTCAGTTATCACATATGTGATAATTGATAAAATTTATCATAAACAGTATCGTGAACTGATCCTTATAAATGTTTTTTTTAAAAATTTGTTATTGTAAACTGTGATTATATGACATTACATTTTTTTGAATTTTTTATTTAAAATCAAAATATTTGGCTAATTAATACATTTATTTAAATATTTATTTTTAATGTGCAATTGTGAATTGTGATTATTTAACATTTAATTATTTTAAATATTTTATTATCAAAATCGTTTTTTAAAAGTTATCAAGTTAGACGTATTAGGAACCTGTACCTTCTCACAATCATTTGATCATTAAATTATATACTTACCCACTATACTACCGAATCCAATGTTCAGTTTAAAAAATGTTTATTTAACAACTTTTCAGTTATCACATTCAAATTATCTACTGAATAAATAAACTGATAAATGTCGCATATTTGAATATTCGCGATACCAAAATATCAATTGACATTTGATTAAATTCACAATAGATATGAAATTTTTCATGTATTTGATACTCACGATAAGGTTAATAAAAATTTTTGAAAGCTATCACAAACTGTGATAAATGACAACTGTTAATTGACACTTACGATAAGGCTCCTAAAATTTATTGTATATTGAACTAATTTTTAATTTTAATTATCTAAAGATTCTTTAAAAATAAATTTTCAGAAAATATTTTTATAGAAGCAAGATTACTTATAATTAAATTTTAAAAATTAACTATGCTTTAAAACAATTATGCAATTGCTAGCGTCTAGATTAATTTTTTTTAATTTGCGATAAAGCTGGTTCTTAGAAATATAAAATATGACGCAATTCTAAAGTAATTTTGTATCCCATCATGTATGCATTTTATACATGGAGTTGTTTAAAGTAATTATGCGCAAGAATTTTTATAAAATTAATATTAAATCACAAATATTTTAAAAAAAACCAGCATTCTGATTGAATTTTGATTGATTGATTTATTTGGTTTTATTTTAAATTACTTGATTTTCCAAAAATATTACTTTCTAGAGATTAACAAGTAAATACTTATAATTCTTTTTACTATTAATTTTCAATGTGAGTATGATTCCAAAAATTTTTAATGGTGATTAGTTAGTAATGATTACCAAGTATGAACGCGGTATTCAAGTAATTATTATTTTTCAGTTCTTTATATTTATTTTATTTTATTCAAGAATCAAAGTTTTCTCCCGATATTCACTAAAATATTTAATTGTTAATCTATCAGTGAACTTTAATTTTTTTTAAGTATGAAAGTTGCCTACCACTTTGCTTCTTTTCTACCAGAATTTTCCGTAAAAGTCTTAATTTAAAAGTAAGTAATTATAAAATTCGACCTACAATTATACTTTTTTATTGATAATTATTTCTACTTCTTTATCAATTTCATCAATTTCCAATTGGGATGATGTTGTAAGTTTAAAGATTTGTATGTGAATATATTTAAAAGACCTGAATTAAGCTCGGTACATTATTTATATTGGTTCATTACTTTTTAAATCGTTAAAAAACCTCCATGTAATCATTAAATTGTTGATTGTGCAGCAAATTACCGATACAATAAATAAAAAAAAAAACAGATTTGTTACATTTTCTAATTGTATCATTGCACTATATATAAAAGCTAATTAAGGTTAATAAAATGTTTTGAAAATAAATAAAATAATAACATACAATATAAATGCTTTTTATAAATCGATTTAAAACATACAATATAATCAACGCCAACATACTGGAAATAAACTGCAACTTATATTTCTATAAAACAAATAAAACAACAAATTGAAGGGGTGAAATAAAGTAGAATGAAATAAAGCCGAATCGGCCAATAAAAATTAGCAAGAAACTCGAATTGGCCAGTATAATCTATTTCAAAAAATATTATTAAATGGTAAAGGGGAAATTGATTTTCAATCTAACTCTTATATCTCTGCTATAATTATAAATCTCCTATAAATATTCTGGAAAAATGGAAATAACATAGTTTTGATTTAAATTTTTTGATTTTTGCCAATTTTTGTCTATTGTAAGAGCTAATTAATTGGGATATAAATATTCTGGAAAAGGGGAATACCCTGATTTTGTACTCAAATATTAAAACCCAGAGTTTCTAGGAAAAATATTTTTTTCAGAATATTTATAAACTTGGTTGGGATTTGGTAGTTTGTTATAAAATTTGGGTTACTCCCTTTTCGGAATATTTCCATATTTGTATATATATATACAAGATTGTTAATAAATAAGAATTGAATTCAAAATCAGGGCTTAAGTAAGTAGCTTAACAGAAGTTTGGGGACGGTAGCCTTATTAGTTTAAATTCTTTTTTAATTAAAAGTGTATTTTAAAAGAATTAATAGGAAGGTTTTTATCGTTGTTTACAACTTCAAAGTTTCAATAATTTGTTTAGTGGGGGCTTTAGGGTGGTAGCCTTCGTAATTTTGAATGCTTTTTTTGCGAATATATGTATGAAGAAAATCAATAAGGAGAAGATTTGATATTGTTTCAGAATTAGGGTATTCCAAGGGTGAATTTACCATCGAAAATAGGGCGATTCCTGGGCGATTACTTAGTTTTTTAAATCGATTTCACTCTACATTTTATTTTGGAAAAAAGATGGAATTGCTAGTTCGATTTTTTGTTTTTGGTCATTCGATCTTATTTCGTTTGACTTTATTTCATCCCCTCAACACAATATAAGTAAACAATATGTATTTGAATACAAAATAAAATTTCTAGAGTTTTTTCAAATAAAACAAATACTTTTCATTTTTGTTGGAGTGAAATTTTTTGGTTATTTTTTTTTTCAAAAAAATTTCACTCACTAAAATTGAAAATTATTTATTTTGAATGCAATGTAATGCAGTATGGTGTAAAATTTACTCATATACAATACATTACATTTTGACCATTCCACATCAATATGAGTGTTAATGCTATATAGTAATCTCTAAACATTTCATGTTGTTTAAAAGAGAACAAAAAGAAAAAGTGAATAGAAAATAAAAAAATATAATTGTTACATATATACATATATATAATTTTGTTTTTTAGAATGCATTTCTAGTGCATTAACACTATCATTTAAGAGTAGTCACCCATTTTTACTTTTGTATGTTTTACACTAATATTAAATGATTATTTAGAGCAAATATTTTGTTTTTTTTATTACTTCTATCTGGTGCAAAACACTTTCGAATGTTGACTCTAAATTTTTTTGATTTTTGATTAAATTGTATGAAAAAATGTTTGATTTCATCATTTGACAACATTTAGTTAGTCTGTTTTTTTAAATGATATCTGAATTCATATTCATTTCAGCGGACTAAAGACTTTCCAAGTCGATGACGCATGTGCAGAGTATCAATTGAGTGCTAAATTATTTGTGAAACATTGTTGTAAAAATTTGAATTTTTACAGTAGTTATTAGTTGCCTCTTTTAAGTGGGTAGGCTCATGTCAATGCTTTAGAGTCATTTTAATGGAGATTGGGCGAAGTAACAAAAACTTTAAGAGTCTATATTGGTAAACCATTGTTGTAAAATCTTGAATCATTACTTTACTTATTAACTCCTTATTCTAGGTGCTACGATTCACGACAATGCTACAGGGTCATTTTAATAAAAACTGGCCCTGAAACTTGATTATTTGTTACGAACCTATATTTTTTTCAATAGCTTCAGCTCCTACTCTAGAAAACATTGTACTCAGGATCATATTCTAAAAAATTTGCAGATGGAAATCTGATTATAAGAAGCACTTCTATTACAACAACGATATTATATATTTTTTAAATATAAATTGTATATTTGTTAGCTCTATTTAAATATTTGTTACCTTTTGGGCAAATAATCATTTAAAACTACTGAAAATTAGTGACTTTAAGTGAATAAAAATTTCAAGTTACCTACATATTCAAAAACAAACTGACTGATGACTATATAATGATAACAATGACTGTAAAGTACTGAATATTTATTAGGCTTCATAAAATATCTCCTAAAAAGGTAACTCCATATAAAATTGACGAAAAGTTCCAAATCAAAATTATAGAAGTTCGAAAATTTAAAAATTTTTCTATTAGGAAAATTAGGAAACTCCTGAGACTGTTTGAGTTGTTATGAGTACTTCTAGGAGAATTTTTAGTTTAGCGGGAAATTTTTTTGGGATTTATCTCTTTTTCGAAATTTTTTTAAATTTCAAATTAAATTGCAATTTTGGTTTATGACCCAGTAGAACAGACTTGCACTTTTCAAATTTGAGTACAATTACCAGTACTTTCACTATTTTGTCAAATATCAAGTAATATGAATGAAAATATCTGCCAAATACTTTAAAACTTGAAAAATAATTAAATTCTAAATATTTAAGTTATATCATGGTACTTAATTACTCAAAAGTACTCATAGTATTAAAAAATAGTTACAAAAGTAATTAAACCCAAAATTTAATTACTTTTTGGGAACTTCAAGTATTTTTATCTAAGTAATACTTGTACTTGATAAAGTAACCAGTATTAGGTAATGGTACTTAAATACTGTTTTACTATGCAGGTCTGCAGTAGACTCAGGGAGACTTTTTAATATGTTATATATTATCAAATGACTTTATATGGAATTAAATTCGTTTGTTATTGCATTATTGTTTATGGCACTATTTCTTAAGCATTTGATTACTGTAATCATTTATTTGAAATCAGTGAAAATTACATTCAAATATTTACTAAACTACCATTTAATTTTCAATCTTAACAATTGTTATAGCAGAATTGTTATTAACTCTATGTTATTATTGCCAACCTACTCTGGTTGAAAAAGAAAATTTAATATCAGCAATTTTCGATCACATTTAACTACATTTGAACCATTTAATCAGTGAATTAAAATTTATAAGAGTAGAAATAAAAGAGTGAAAAGTGATGTTTAGATTTTAAGTGTTCTCATAACAATAATTTTTTTAATGTTAGTTATCACGCATTTCTCAAATAAATAACTTTCATTTGTGCAACAAGGAAAATAAATTATGTTGAATGGGAAATTAATTCAATATTTTTTTTTTTTTAATTTATGCAATAGGAAAATAGTTAATGCTTCCAATGTTTAATGACTTTATTTCGGAAATGGAATTCTTTTCATTGTTAAATCGGTATATACAGATAAATATTAATTGCATTCATTGCATTATTTATGATTTAGTGAATAAATTGTTAGAATAAATTTAAAATATTTAATAATATGCAGTTTAAAATTAATTTAAAGCAGTTAAATTTATCATTTTTTATGATTACTATTAGTAAGAATTTGAAAGAAGTACTTAGCCTGGTATCCAATTTGTAAGAAAAGTATTATTAGCTTATTCACAAGCTAATCAATGAAAGAAAAATTTAATTAGTTTTATCAAGTTTTGAATTGATTAGTTTGATTAGTTTTAATTGAATTTGTTTGGTATAATAATGTAATTTAATTAAATTAGCTTAAGTACTTATTCTGCTTTAAGTACCAATACTTGGTAATCATTAATTCCTAATTACAATAGTAAATTTTTGTTATGAAACTTTGAAAATTCATAATTACTTGTAAAAAGAATTAAGTATTAACTGGAAAATTCCTAGAAAGGAATCAAATGTTAATTTCAATTACTTTTGTAATTATTTTGGAAATTAAATTACTTTTGTAACTTTTTTTGATATTTAAATTACTTTTGTAATTATTTTTGATAATTAATTACTTTAAAATAATTAAATACAAAAAACTCTTTAATTACCATAAGAATTACAAGTGTTTTTAAAAAATTAAGTAATTTGATTATCATAATTTGATTGCTTTATTTTTGAAAAAATTCTTGTAATTCTTAAAAAAATTTATTATTTTTTAGGTTTTAATTATTTTAAAGTATGTAATTTTCAAAAATAATTATAAAAGTATTTTAAATAGCAAAACAAATTACAAAAGTATTTTCAATATCAAAAATAATTACAAAAGTAATTAGATTTTAATATACCTAGAATTAATAAATACAAAAGTAATTGAAATTCATTTTTAATTACTTTCAAGGAATTTTCAAGAAAGAATTAAATTCTTTTTACTAGATTAAATTCCAAAGTACCATTATTTTAACTTAATTAACAAGTAATGATTACTAAGTAATGGTACTGATAATTGTAATTGTAGTACTCGAATTCAACAGGCCTTTGTTAAAGTAGTTTATTTATTTAAACCTGTCTTCAATAACTCTAAAGTTTAAAATTAATACAAAAGTGCCATAATTTCCTAAAGGAAACTCTCAAAATTTTAGTAGTAACCAATTACTAATTCTGTAAGAACACAAACAAATTATTTAAAGTAACCTGATTTGGTATTTGAATAATGATTAAATAGATATATATCTTTCAGATTAGTGATTATTTAAATTAAGTTTTTATAATTCTAATCCATAGTCTAATAAAGAATAATTTCAACTTAACCTTAAATCAGAAACAAATTCAAATTATATACCATATCATTTATTTAATATAAAACATAAGTAATTTCCCATATAGTTAAAATTTATACAAAAGGCCAAAGAAAAATGATGAGATTAAATTGTTTACAATTCTGAAATCATTTCGGCACAATAGTTGTCTCATAATATACACATAATCATTCTAAGCTTTTGTCATTCTATATTCATTATAGAATTTTTGAATAGATTTAGAACTTAAAAAGAAGAACGAATATAAAATAAAATTAAAGGTATGACATTAACTGTCGTCACCGGAGCATTAAAAATCATTTCACTAAGTTTTTTTCTTTTAATCTTTTGTTTTCTGTCCCTTTTCTTTAATAATTTTGGCAAAATATAGCATTTTCTTAAGAATATTAAACCAACCTGTATATTGTACCACCTAAGGTTATTGTCTCAGTGAATAAATTAACATGACCATATAATTATACAATAATAAAAATATATATACAATTGTGGACATAAAATTAGAATTGTTTTTAATTAAAAGTGTATTTAGATTCGTTTAGAACATGTAGAACTTCCCTATTTCTTCCAAGGACAAATTGGGTCTATTTGAAAAGCCAATTAAAATGGAAACTTGAAATTCTGTATAAGAGTGTTCTAAGTAGCCTCTTTTACATTTCTAAAATTATTTATATATTTCTATTGTTTTTTAACGTGCTCTGAGAGCTAACGGTTGTGCTAACAAGCCTGACTTTACCAAGATACTTGTTGGAGGAGGAGGGACGGTACTGCACTCTGACTGGGTTTATGTTTGACGTCTCAAATTTCAATTGAAAAAATATATCTATTATATATTTTCATAATTTTATATTTCAGTTTTAAAGTATTTCTGTATCTGTGAGTTATATTATTAAATTAAAAATATTTGATCATATTAGTTTTTATAATTAAAATAGAATTTTAAAGTATGTCGGTTTGTACATTAATTACATTAATTTGAATAAATGTCAAATGGTAGCTTAATCGAATCAAAAACCTGAAAAAAGTTTTTTAACCCATTTACTCCAATTGAAAACTTATGTCACTTGCGCCAGCCGTTTGAAACAGTTTATTTTAATAAAG
Organism: Dolichopus griseipennis; assembly: GCA_963082915.1. Classification (NCBI taxonomy): domain Eukaryota; kingdom Metazoa; phylum Arthropoda; class Insecta; order Diptera; family Dolichopodidae; genus Dolichopus; species Dolichopus griseipennis. The sequence goes on from OY720445.1 coordinate 63,117,293, forward strand.
AAAGAAAATGCCCTGCTACACAACTCCTAATACATAACAAGCCCTATTTCTGGAACAAGTAATTTTAAACTTATGAAATTCATTATTTGTTCATATTATAATTGCCATAACTGTACTAGTATATGTCACTTGAACTTTGAAATGAAATGAACAGTGAGAAAAATGAAAAAAACAAAAAGAATAAAATATAGAAACATGCTACGACCTTCTGCTATACTATATATATATATATTCATTGTTAATGAACTTAAGTAATGACATTACGGATTTCAATAGCCCACATAACGGTTATATTTGATTTAATTTGGATTTTTGTTTTTTTTTTGGATAATAAGTTATAAAAATTAACAATCAAAAAAATGTTTTCATGTGTTAGCAAAAATATCAGTTTTTTTGTTTTTAAGTGTTTGCTTTTTAAACACTTTAATTATTTGTGTACTATAAAAGTTCAATGTCTTTATTTCAAAAAGTTTAAAAAATCATAATTTGTATCACTTTATTATATTTAATTTTTTTTTTATATTCATATTGTCATTTTGAATTCAATTTTTAAAGTTCAAGTACAGAAATTTTATAAATTGAAATAAGTAGAATAAATGCTTATTTTATTTGTTCCGTATAATATTTGATATGTTTCAATATTTGCGTGTTTTATTTTTGCTTTTGGGTGTTTTTTTTTTAATAGGACATACAAAGTAGTTACGGTTATTTCAATTAGATAGGAAGTAGAAAAAACTTTTCTAATTATTACGGGTTGATGGTCTGAAATCAAATTTATCAAATAACAAAGTAGAATATTTAATAATTTTATGACCGATTTTTGTATCTGTTCCATTATAACCTTTTGAAACTCGTAAAACAATCCCAAATTCTAAACATGTTATCCTAAAAATTATCCCCAAAATTCCACTTGTACGAATTAATACATTTGTAGACGGCCTAATTTAAGTTTGATTTAAAACGAATTGATTGGATCTGTTTCAATACAAGGGAAAGGTAAAAAATCTCGTTTTTTGTAAAAACGTGTTTTTTATAAAATCTTGTTTTTACAAAATCTTGTTTCTTATAAAATCTTGTTTTTACAAAATCTAGTTTCTTATAAAATCTCGGTTTTCAAAATCTCGTTTCTTATAAAATTTTTTTTTTTTTTTTTTCCTTATTCTACTCCCCTTGGGAGCATAGGGCTTTCACAAAGCTTCTGAATCTGACTCTATTTTGGGCCAGTTGTTTAATCTCTGACCATGTTTTTCCACTGCTTTCTAGCTCTTTCTGGACTGATCTACGCCATGTTTCACGCGGTCTACCTACTTTTCTTTTACCCTGCGGGTTCCACTCCAGAGCTTGCCGTGCTATGTTGTTTATAGGCCTTCTAAGAGTGTGCCCTACCCATTTCCACTTTCTTTCCTTTATTTGTTTATTTATGGGTTCTTGTTTCGTTATTTCCCATAGTTCTGTGTTTCTAATTCTTCTGGGCCAGAATATCCTGCATATTATTCGTAGGCAGTTATTTATGAAGACCTGGATTTTGTTTAAGTATGATTTCTTAACCAGCCATGTTTCACTGCCATATAAGAGTACCGATTTTACGCAGGCATCAAATACTCTTAGTTTTGTACCCCTGGCTATATGTGGTTGTTTCCATATGCCCCATAATCTTCCGAATGCCATTCTCGCTAGCTTTAGACGGTTTTCTATGTCTTTTTCAGTACCTCCATCTATAGTAACTATACTACCAAGGTAGTTGAATTCTGTTATCTCGTCTATATTTTTGTTGTTGATGCTGAGCGGTGTGTTATTTCTTGTGTTTATTCTTAGGCTTTTCGTTTTGTTTGCGTTTATTCGGAGACCAGCTTCTAAGGCATTTTCCTCCAAACTTCTTATTTTCGCTTGCATTTCACTGTGGGTATGTGCGAGTAGGGCGATATCGTCCGCGTATTCCAGGTCTTCTAGTCTGTGTGTTAGATTCCATTTTATTCCTCTTGCTGTGGTTGTTGCTCTTATTACTACATCAAGTACCGAATTGAACAGGAGGGGGGATAGTGGGCAGCCTTGTTTGACTCCTGTTCTTAATTTTATTGCGCTGCTCATGTAGCCTTTGTGTAGTACTGACAATTCTGCATCTTCGTATAGAGCTTTGATAATTTGGACTAGCTTGTGGGGTATTCCTTTGTACTGTAGAGACTGCCATATTGCTTCCCGGTTTATTGTATCGAAGGCTCTTTCAAAGTCAATGAAGGTGATGTATAACGGCGAGTTCCATTCGACTGACTGTTCTATAATTATCCTTAGGGTGTTGGAATGGTCGATGCATCCTCATCCTCTTCTGAACCCAGCCTGTTCTTCTCTCAGTTGCTCATCGATTATATTTTCAATTCTGGAGTGAATAATGAGTGCCAGTATTTTTGTGACTGAGTTTAGTGTCGTGATGCCTCTCCAGTTCTTACATTCGGTAAGATCACCTTTCTTTGGTAGTTTTACTATGATCCCTTTCTTCCAGCTTGTTGGGATATTTTCTGTATTCCAGATTTCAGTCAGAATTGGGTATATTATGTTTGCTGTGATACTGGGATTTGCTTTTAGTAGTTCAGCTGGGATACCGTCAGAACCTTCAGCCTTATTGGTTTTTAGTTTGTTTATGGCATCTATTATTTCTCTTTTGCTAGGTGGGTCCTGACTAATTCTAAGGTTCCTATTGCTGTAGATTTCTTGCCGGGATTGATACTGTTGGATGTTATTATTGTTATTGACTTCCGCAAAGTACTCCTGCCACCTACATAGTTGTTCTTGCGTGGATGTCAGTGTTTTGCCTTCTTTGTCTTTAATTGTAAGGTTTTGCCCTCCTTTTGCTTTATTTGACAGTACTCTGATTTTGTTGTAAAGTGTGCGCATGTTGTTTTGTTCTGCTGCCCTTTGTGCTTCTGTGGCTATATTGTTGTAATATTGTCGCTTGTCTCTTCTCGCAGATTTTTTCACATCTTTTGCTTTATGTTTATACTGCAACTTCAGCTCATTGTTGTTTGGATTTAACAATAGACTTGTCTTAGTTGTCTTCTTTGTTCAATTTTTCTCCAGGTCTCATCAGAAATCCACTCTTTCCTTTCCGACTTTTTGGTACCTAGGACTTCTTCTCCTACTTGTCTTATTATATTTTGTGGATCGCCACTCGCTGTTGTCTGGTTTCTTACTAAGTCCTCGAGTTTTGATACAAATTCGGACTTTGTATCTTCATTTTTAAGCTTTTGAGTGTCAATTTTCTCCTTTCTAGCCATGTTTGAACTTCTAATTGCTTTAGGTCTTAAGCGGACATCCCCTGTGAGAAGCATGTGGTCGGAGTTTATATCTGCCCCTCTCCATGTCCTGACGTCGAGCAGGGACTGCTTCCATCTGTGACTGATGCATATATGATCTATTTGATTCCGGGTGCGTTGGTCTGGTGATGTCCATGTATATTTATGAATTTCTTTGTGGGGGAATAGAGTACCTCCTATCACCATATTGTGTTCTTGACAGATTTCAATTAGTCTTTCACCATTGTTGTTTCTTGTTCCCAATCCATGTCTGCCTATCACGTTGATGTCATCTGAACTGTCCAAGCCCACTTTGGCGTTCAGGTCCCCCATCAATATTACAATATCCGTTCTGGGTATGTTACTTAGAGTTGTTGTTAATTGTAGGTAGAATTCATTTTTAGTTTCTTCGCTTGCTAGTTCTGTAGGGGCATAACATTGCAGTATTGTTAGTTTTCTGATTGGTGTATATAGTCTAGCAGTTATAATTCTATCAGAGACGTCCTGCCAACTCATAAGACTTTTGCTAAGATGTTTTGCTATTATTATTCCTACTCCGCTTTCACTATTGTTATTACCACAGTATATTAATGTATTGCCATTTGCTGTTGTGATTTGACCCTTGTTCGGCCATCTCATTTCACTTAAACCCATAATTTCAACCTTATAGTTCCCCATTTCTTTTTCTACTTGTGCTAGTCTTGACGTTTCTCTGAGTGTCCGAACATTCCAGTTTCCTATTCTAGTCCTTTTTCGTGTGCCAATAGTTGTTACCGTATTTCCATCTGATATCCGAGGCTCTGTTTCCGTTTCGCTAATCGTTTTTGTTCACTAAGCTAGATGATTAGTCTGCTGTAGCTATTCCACATGATTTCAATCTCACGCCTTGTGGACAAGGCGACGCCAAATTTTTCCGCAAGATGTCACTGCGTTTTTTTTTCTAGATTCTTCCGCAAGATGTCACTGCGATTTTTTGCATACCCCTATCTCTTGACGTACAGATGTTGGTGGCGTATATGACCCATATGTCATCTCTATTGACATATGGACATGTTTTTTTTTTTGTTATTATTAGTATTTATTTAGTATTGTATATATAGGTGTTATAGGTTATTTCGGGAACATGATTATAGGATTATTGGTAATTTATTTTATATTATTTTGTTATTAATTATTTATTTTTAGGTATTAAATTATTCGAGTATAGGATAAAGGATAATTTGTTATATGGCATATTATGAGTATATTGGTATTTACCCAGCCAGGATTCGAACCCGAGACCTTTCGCATGAAAGGCCGGTGCTTAACACCTGCACCATCGGCTGGATAAGGCCTTAAAAATCGGCTTATAAAATTTTAGCGGTACATAATTACGATTTTCAAAATCTAGTTTTTTTTTGAAAATTTAAATTTTTTACTTTTTTTTGGCTTAACTTCAAAATAGCTTACGGAAAAAATATTATTAGGCGGGATTTTAGAATTGTACTCAAGCTCAGGATTGGTCTCCTTGCAAGAATGTTTTATATTTATGTAAAGGTCAGATTCTGAATTCGGAGGGTTTATTTTTTTGTATGAAATAGGTTAGCAAATTAACATACTATTCCTTTGATTATAGTGTTGGATGCGAAATCTAGCTTCAATAATTTAGTTAGAATTTATATTAAAATAAATAATTTTTTATTACATGTTATTAAAAAAATTAGAAACTTAATTTTTATTTTGAATAAAATAGGTATGAAGAGATTTTGTAAAAATAAGATTTCGTCCCAGACCCTAAATGCAATATTATTCAATGAAACCGCGTGTAGAAATAGAAATGCAATGCTAAAGCTGAAATCGAACCAATGTAATTCCAAATCGAACCAAGGTAGTTCAAAAAACAGCTTTACCATTGCATTTCTATTTATACACCCGGTTTCACTGGCTAACTTTGCATTTAGGGTCTAGTACGAAATCTCATTTTCAAAATCTCGGGATTTACTAAACCCAACCCAATAGGATTTCATACCCAATCCATTTGATTGGTTGCAATAGCAGATTGGTTGCTAAGGCAATTGTAACTTATGTTTTAGTAAGTTTTTTTAAGAATTCCTGGAAAATTATTCTGGATTACCGGATCAATAATATCATGGGTTAAATAAATAGTCAAAGTAGAGTTTAAAGAACCAAATAATGCTTGACTTGATTCAATTAAATAAAGATTTATTCCAATAGAAATTTATTTGAATATATTTATTAATTTTATTCTAAGAAGGAAATCTTCATTTATTCCATTTTTCAATTATTCCATTTTTATTGAAAATTAACCCCTTCCTACAATTCTACAATATAAGGATTAATATAAATCTACAAATACTTAGTATCAAAATATGAAATAAAATAAAATTACGGGGAAATTGAAAAAAAAAAAAACGTTCAATTGAAGGTGGAAAATATTTTAGGAATTTTTCCAAGAACTTTTTTTTTTAATTATAGCTATATTTATTGAAAATTATACTAATTAATTATATACCAATACATATTTACAAAATTTAATATTAAATATTGATATTTAAAGGCTAGAAATTGTTTTTAAACAAATTTAAAACTTAAGGCTATTTTTTGTCCAATTCTTTTAATTCCAATTAATTGTTAGAAAAAAGTTTAAGACTTAAAGAATTTTTTTATTATGATCAAAAAATATTCAAACTTTTTTTTAAATTTTAATTTATAAATGGTAAAGAAATAATAAATGTATTTGACATGAGATCAAAAAAATATTTATGTTAGTCTAAAATATTAATTTATAAAGATACAACCGCCACTGGGCAAGTTTTTAAATAAAACTTTTTACCAAATATAAAACAAATACTTTTTTTAAAAGTATAGAACCATATTTTAGCAATCAATAATTTTTTTAATTTACTATTATTTGATATTTAAATAAATTTAATTTATAAACTTATTTATTAAATTAACTTAAGGTTACTTAATGAAGTATTTTAGTTATAAGGGCTTTTCAATATCGAAATGTCTTTTAATTTCCTTATTTTATAGTAAAAATTACTATATTAAGTAAGTTGTGGCTTAACGAGGCGGTGTAGTAAATACGAGCAACTCTGAGAGGAGGGGTGTACAACGGGCCGCAAGGCCCATTTGTGAAGAAGATCCGTGGTTATCCCCCCTTAAAAACCGAAACAAGTAAGTTGTCATACGTAATATAAGTCTACAAACAATAGCAGTCCATGTCTAACATTGATTCAATCAAAGTATGTCCTAAACTTACTGAATTAAAACCTACTATGGTGGGTTGTCTATTACCTGATTTTTGGTGTAATAACCCACATTTAGTGGGATACATCCCGTCGTAGAACATAACTCCATCATTTATTGGTATGTACCATCGGATATAACCATAACATCCATGAATTATGACCCACCTAATAAAAGTTTAAAAACAGGAGTGATTTTACAGGTGGGATTTAAAATTCTGAAATAGGTCTATATCTCTCCAATTTTTAGGGTAACTCTAAATCGTACATATTTAAATCGTACTATATAATATGATTATATATCTAAATATTATGGAGAAAATGAGATACCCTAAAATTGTAATAAGCTTCCAATTCCTCCCATTCCTCAAAATATACATGAATACTTCAAGTGTAATTGAATGAGAAAAAACAAACCCTGGGGGCATACTCCACGGCTGCATTTTTGTCTTAATAATTTTAGAATAACTACAAAACAAAAAATTTCTCATATTATTTTAAAAATTAACAGTTTTTAATTTTTACAATTGAAAGGGAAAGTCTTAAAAATAATATTTGAATTGTATAAAAACATAGTGTTAAACATTTTTGTGGTATAAATGTGTTAAGTCAACCATTTGTTTTTTATAATAAAGTATGTAATAAGTTACATACTCTGGAAATCTTAAAAACTATATTTTAAACCGATCATTAAAATAAGTGATGGAATTTAAGAAATTTAAATGAAAATAAAAATGTGTGGTAATTGTAAAGTAAATTTATGGTTCAATAACAATTATGGATTAGTATCAATTTGTATCTGTAGTTAAATTCTTTTTTGAACCTAAACCCATAATTAAAAATTAAAATTAATATCAATTATCTCAATAGTGATTATTTTTTATATTTACAGCCTCTTTAAAGGTTTTTACAAGTTGGTTAATGCTACTAAAAGTAAAAATGCTTGTTACAACAATTGTAAAAAATTTTGGTTTCATAATGAACATGTGTAATTTTTCTATTCTCCATTATTGTAAACTTGTAAAATTTATCCAGTAAATTTATCCCAAAGTCCTTCCATATTCCCATCCCTGTAACCAAACTGTACATTTGTATCACAAGTTCCTTCCTAAAGTTTTATTCAAAAAGGATGTGGTTTTGGTGCGTTAAAGTCGAACACTACCCAAAGAAACAACGCGCAGTTTCAATGGGGGGCTTTCGAGCTTTCCATTTCCTCATAAAAAAAAAAAAAAAAAAATGACTAATATCCCACAAATTTTAAAATCTATTACAATAAATCTTAGAAATAATTTTACATTTGTTTTTGAATAGAACTTTTTGCCCTCATGAGTTTAAATTTAAAATAGAAATCTCATATATACAAGTATAACTAAAATAGAATATATGATAGTTAAGAAGGTTTTTCCGAATTTAGAACAAAATATAGTACATGATTTTTATTTATTGGTATTTTATTTATTAATGAGGTTACCAAAGGTAGCAATGCCTATGTTAAGATTCTTAATAGCTTTTAATAAAGGATTTATTTTTATTAAAACTTCCCGCAAGTGCGGCGAACGAGATGATATGGAACCCATTTAATAATTTCCTAAGATATTCCCAGCATAGACTAAAGCCATAAATTCAAGCGATCCAGCGATTAAGCAATCTAAATGAATCAAATTATTTTAAACCTCAAATCTCAATATAAAATCTTCAACTTAAAATCTCAAAACTTCTTATTATCTGCATATTTAGATACTTGATTAAATGGTAACACAAGTGGCTGCATAATGAAGATACTCAATGTTCGATTGAACCAGCAATTTAAACCCACTATCTATAATAAAGGAAGATAATAAAGTTATAAAACAATCATTAAAATACATAATAATGACTTATAACAGTGACCTGAATTATGGCCCTGCGAAAAAATACCTTAGGGTATTATTTCCCGTTTAATGAGAAATAACGCCCTTGGGTCTTACTTATCATGGTAATTAAGAAATAAAGCCCTGGGCACAAATAAATAATATACAGATGTCTCAATTCGTAAAAAAAATGACCCCAAGTAATTTTAGCACATAGATGTCGCTACTATGACCGTTTGGAACTAAAAATTAGATCTATGGTGAAATAAGAAATTGATTAAAAAAATCCAAAATATACCATGCACAAAAAAAAATCTTCTGTGGTAAAAAATTTTACTCACCACTCACTCCATTAGAAATTAAGCGTTGTTATTGTTTTCGAGTCGATCACATTTTTATCTATGTGGTAGTTCTACTGAACTTATATAATGTATACATAAATAAATAGAATATCGCTGTGTACTTAGATTAGATTATAATAATTTATATATGGATATGTGGTATAATATTATTATATGAATTATAATATACATACATACAAATATATTAATTGTGTATTCATTTATTATAATATAAGAATAAAATAATAGAAGTTGAAAATTCAAATACAAAAGTTGAAGGAAATTTTTTTTAAAGGTAAGTAATTTTTTAAGTATATTTTTTTACTACATTATATTATAAGAAGTATATAATTTTAATAATTTTTTATTTTTTATCAGCAATAATTTAAAATGGCTTCGCAAAAACGAATTTGCCATATTTTGAGTTGCAAAGCGGACTCAAACACATTTCCTGACCGGCAATTTTTTAAGTTCCCTAAAGAAAATTCAAGGATGTATAGGGAATGGAAGGCTGCAGTAGGAGAATTTAACATGAGAAGAGTTAAAAAATCTCTTATATGCAGCAAACATTTTCAAAGTAGTGATATAGGTACGCTATTATTTTTAAATTTTTTAAATTAATTATTAAAGTAGGTAGCATCTGTAGTATTTACGAATGTAGTATTTCGTTTTTCTTACCTAAATATGTACACAAATTATCATAAAAGTAACTATATTCATGGAATATTGATGTATAATTATATATTTAGCCAGTTTTTTTAATTTAGTAAAAATTAGTTTTTCACGGTTATCATATTTTGGCGAACATTATATAATTAATATATATAATTTGGCGAAAATTATATAAATATATTAGTCAACTATGATTCTAACTTCTTTTTGTTTTGGTTTTTGTTCATATTATATTAGTCGCTGTATGTAAAAATATTCTCGATTGCATTGTATTGTAATAGGAAAAGATTTATGGAAGAGTTTATTTTTTTCTTTCCTGGTATTTTACTTGCATATTCTTCTTATCTCTGAATATTTTTTCAAATTATGTAAAAAAATTTTATATAATTAATCCTGTTAAGTTTCCTTTTTAATTGAATTGTTTTTTCTACATGAATAGGTACTCTATGTATATAATTACTGTATGATACGAAATTTAATTCTTTTAAATTAATATTAAATTTATTAAAATGCAGGTATACGACGTTTAAAAAAAACTGCTGTGCCAAAATTTGCGCTAGAGAAATATGAAAATTCATATTTCGAAAATGATGATGCTCTTAATGTTAATCATTTTGATCGAACTTATGCACGAGTTAACTATTTAAAGCCGACACTTCTGAATGATTTGGACGAAAGTGTTGATATTGAAGAATTAAATAGAGCTGCAAGAGTTATAGATTCAAATAAATTCCAAAATGAATTTTTAAAGTGTGAAAATTGCTGCAAACAACAGCACTTTTACATTAATTCATTAAGAAAATTGAAAAAAGAAAAGAAAGTTTTGACAACAAAGTTGAATAACTTTAAAAAAACGAAAAAGGTGCTTTTAAGAAAAATTAGTAGATTGAAGCAGATCAATCAAAATTTAGAAAAAGAAAACCGTTTTCCGTTAGAAAATTTAATTGACCGATTACCCGTAAGTAAAAATTCTAAAATATTTTCTAAATTAATTCTTTCTGACAAAAATAAAAATTTCATGGAGGACGAAAAATGGATTTCTCAAGTTATCTTTTTTCGTTCTTCAGCAGGTTACAACTTTTTAAGGGATCAGCTTGGTTTTCATTTACCACATCCCTCCTCTTTGCACAGATGGATAAAAATCAAAAGTTTGTTACCTGGAATGGACATTAATGTCTATCAGGAATTAAAGAATTACGTTAATTCAAATTTAAATGAAATTGAAAAGGAAGTAGTTCTTATTTTCGACGAAATGAGTATACAAATGAATTTATCATATAATAAACATAAGGATATAATAGAGGGTTTTGTAGACTACGGGAAAAATACAAGATTAAATGAATGTGCAAAGTCGGTTTGTGTATTCATGGTTAGGAGTATTTGTGGGAAATTTAAGCAACCATTATACTATGTTGCTTGTCCAGGTAGTATACCAAAATGTCAACTCGAGTTAGAGTTATATAAATGTCTGGAGATTTGCAAAAATCTTCAATTAAATGTCAGAGCTATTTGTTGCGACCAAGGTCCAACTAACCGTAGTCTTTTTGCTAGTTTGAATATTTCACAAAATAATTCCAGTTTATTATATAAAGACCAAATAATTTATTTTATGTACGACATTCCTCATCTTTTTAAGAGTGTTAGAACCAATTTAAATAAACATAATTTATTTACTAGTGATGGGGAAATAAGCTGGAAAGTTGTTGAGTATCTATACAACTTAGAAAAAACAAATACTACCAAAATGTGCCCTAAATTAACTAATGCACATATTAATCCTACAAATTTTCAAAAAATGAGTGTCAAACTAGCTACACAAGTTTTAAGCAGAAGTGTTGCTTGTGGAATCGAAGCTCTTATAGCATTAAATAAATTTCCACTTAATATCAAAAAGTTTGCAAAACCAACAGCGGAATTCATTAAAAAGATGAATAAACTTTTTGATGTGTTGAATGGGAACCCACCACTTCAGCGAAATGAATATAATTTTAGTTTTCTTAGAGAAATGAGAGAATATATTTTAAATATTAAACCAATGGGTCCTGCAAGAGAACCTTTTTGTTTTAAAGGTCTGGTAATCACAATTGACAGCGTTCTCAAACTAACTTCAACATTATTTTCGTCTAATGACAATATTTTTTATATTTATGCCAATAAGTTGAACCAAGATCCACTCGAAAATTTATTTGGTAAGTTGAGGGCTAGAAATGTTAATAAAAACAATCCGAGTGTTGCCGAATTTAGCTCCTTATTTGCCAAAATAATTTCTTTAAACATTCTGTTTAAATCAAAATTTTCAAATTGTGAGGAAGACGATTGTGATTTCCTTCGCCTAGATTGGGATATAGTTTTGCAAAATACTGAAGAAACTTCTTTCAATTTATCCAATGGGAATGAACTATCTGAACAAAGCGATGATATTCAAATTGACGACATTGAAAATAATATGAACGTAGGTAATAACACAATAGCAGTAGAGGTACCTAATATAACCGATGTTGCAACAAGGTACTTTGCGGGGTACTGCATTTTCAAAATGTTCAAAAAAATAGGTAAAAATTGTGAAAATTGTTCTAACGAAATGTTAAAAAACAAAAATAATTATAATTTAACAGAAATTCTTATAAAATTAAAAGAATATGAAACTTCAACCAATTATCCAATTTTATCATGGCCTTCAGAAAAGTTCTTTCAAATATGCCGCTTGCACGTAAGTGTCTTTTCTCAATATTTTCAAAAAACACCGTTCGTACGAAACTTAAAACAAAATATCGTCAAACAATGCGAACAAAAAATAAATTTTCATTTTCCCGATTGGTTTCAGAAAGATAATAGTTGCTATGAACATAGAGTCTTATGTACTGATTTCTTAATTCTAGTTTTACTTTGGAAAAATAGCAAGTGGGTTTTGGACAAGAAACAAAATCAAGTTCAAAATAAAAAATTAAGAAATACAATGCATATTTAATTGTCTGTCCGTATTTTTAGCAATCTGTATTCGTCAGTTTGTCTGTCTGTTTAAAAAAAAATAAAGAATATCAATTAATTTTTGTCTGTCTGTCTTTCCGTCAATCTTCATTCCCATGTGTTTTTTGGTCTGCCTAAGAAAACTAAAAGGAATTTTTAAACTATAATAAAAAAATAAATTCATTTTTAATTGTCTGTCCGTCTGTTTATCTATCTGTACATCAGTCTGTTTGTGTGTCTGTCTAACAAATAATAAAAAACAACTGCTCTTCTGTTTTTCAGTTTAAAAGTACATACATACACATATATATATATATATATATATATATATATATATAATGTATTATTATATGATTTTTTCATTTGAATTCATTTGTTTTTTATCTGTCTATCTGTCTCTTGTCATTTATCCATCAGTGTGTTTGTCTGTCTGATATTTACGAATGATTAACAGCTAAGAGCTATTTTTTTTTGTTTCCCTTATATTAAGTACATAGCTAAATTTCTTTAATAAATAATTTCCATAAAACATTAAGGCACAGCAATTTTTTTTAAGGTCGTAACTCGTAAGTATTTTTATCTATTGGTTTGAAATTAATTATGTTTTAAATTTTGTTTTATTTTTTATTATTTATTTTGTATATATAATTGTGAAATAATTATTTTTAAATTTATTTTTACATTTTTTTTTTTACTTTTTTATTTGTGAATAATTATGATGGCTGTTTTTATTTTTATTTTGAATTGTTTTTTAAATTTTTTTGTTTGCATATTTTATTTAATTTATAATAATAATAAGGGTTTTTTATGCCAAATGGAATTTTATTACATACATTATGTATTTTGAATTATTAATCATTAATCAATAATTTCCACTTGGCTTTTTCCCTTTATAAATAAAATTTAAATTAAAAGGAATAACAATGTAGTTTTTTTATCAAATTTTATAGGTACTTTATTAGGTGCTGAGTGCTGACTACATTTAGAATTTACGCATAATAATTTTACTTAATCGTAGATTATGTATCATTATTTATAGGTGAAGTTTACACTGAATTAAATTCTGAACTTTATTATAATTTTGACTTTTAAAAGAAAAAAATATACCTACACAGTTGTTTCGGCTTTTTTCGTTTTATTAAAAAAAATAAAATAGAAATTGAATTTTTGAGTTGATTGGGTTTTTTTTATTTAGAGAAAAGTAAATTAATTTATGGAAAAATTGAAAAAAATTTTTTTCAGATAGGTATCAATTTACTTTTCTCTTAAGTATGTACGCACTCACATATTTATTTTTATTTCTCAACAAAAATCTATTCAGTTTACCTATTAACAATTAACAAACATCTATACCCGGTGTACGGGATTTGAATTTTTCACACTAAATAATCTATTTTTCTCTTATAAAAACTTATAAATTTAGACTATTCTTCAGTTACATTTGCTAGACAAAATTAAAATTTCGTTGTTTGTCCTTCGCTATAACTCTATATATATTACGGCAAAGAGATATGCACATACATATATCAATCAATAATATATCAAAAATTTTAAAACTCTTATTTTTTTTAAAACAAAGCAAAAAATTTTTATATATTTCATAGTAAAAAAAATAACACAAAAAAAACAAAAACAAAAGCAATAAAAACTATACAACATCCATATAAAAATGGCTTATTAAAAAAAACATATTCATTCAAAAGTAATATTTTTATCTATTTGTGTTTTTTAATTTATAAACACATGCAAATACTTATACCACCTTATACGATGAGTGGTGAAAGTAAAAGGTATTTTTGCCTATGGTGTAATTTAAATAAATTATTTCAATTTTATTTTATTCTAAAACCAATTTTGTCAATTGGTTTCGATCTTAACTAATTTTAATAAAATGTCTTAGATCAATGTCTATTAAAAATTAATGGACCTTAAGAAATGGAACACTTTTTTTTGTATGGAATGAGACATCTGTATGTTATTTATTTGTGCCCTGGGGTTTTACTTCTATTTTGAGTTGAATTACGACTTCTATGAGAAATAAAGCCCGGGGTGTTGTTTCTCTTTCAATTCAACCTTCGACTTCTGAGAAATAAAGTCCCAAGTTATAATTTCTCATTAAATATGTAATAAAATCCATTTTTGAAGTATTCAAACCTGAAAAAAATATAAATATATGTATATATATAAGTAAAATATTAGATGTAAAACAACATATGCGACATTCTATATAAGGAAGCATATTTAAGTTGGTTAAAAAAAGTGTAGTATAAATGTAGTTTATATGTCAAATTATTATTTATTTTTAAATTTTGAAAAAGGGAACAACCCTGATTTCGATTCGAACTCCAAATGTGTGCTAATTATTTTTGATATTATAGTTCAAGAAATTCTGTATATATTTGTATGAAACCATTGTGTTATTTTGATTTGCAGGTTCAATTGAAATGAGAAATAATACCTCGGGGCTTTATTTCTCATAGAAGTCGTAGTTCAACTTGATAGAGAAATAAAACCTTGGGCTTTATTTCCCATATTTTAGGGCCTATTTCTCTACTACGAGAAATAAAACACCAGGGCATTATTTCTCATTAAATGGGAAATAACACCCTGGGGGTTTTATTTCGCAGGGCCTTAATTCAGGTCACCTTTATAACCCACATGATACTAGTATTAGTTGCGTTATGTATGTGATGAGTATAGAATTCCTATATAAGATGGATATATAAGATAGAATCAAGTTCAATTTTTATTTTAAAACAAATCAAATATATAAATTATATATATATATAGATTTAAAAAAAAGGTGCAATTTAACCTAATTTTGTAGAATTGAAATTCAATTTCAAGTTTCATATTTAAAAAAATTTTGAAAGTATAAAGAAAAAGTTCTTTAACATTTTTCAAATTAAATAATAAACATATACATAATGTATATATATATATGTATATAATATAATATTCTACCATATTAAGTTTACACTTAATAAAGAAAATTTGATTATTTATATATTATATTTCTTTTGAATTAAATAAATTGATTCAAAAATGGGAAATTCTACTAAAGATTTTTTAGGTTATATCTTGTATCTTTTGAATAAATAATTTAGAATTTTCTTAAATAAGTAGGTACGTATCTTGAAAGTATATAGATACTATATAATAGATACTTTCAATATTATACTTTAAAAAAGAATATACTTTAAAAAGAAACAAAGGAGGAAAGGGTAGACTAGGTCAAGTCTTAGATACTCGCACAAAACATATGAGCCAGCTAAAGATATTTAATAATGAATAACATCTCCCCAAACCAAATTTTACAAAACTTATCGCCATTTAAAACTTAATCCACTTGTCATAATAGAATAATTAAACTTTCCAGGAGTTGTTAAGAGACTTAACTGTATAAAACTTAACTTCTTCTGAAAAATTTTGAAATACACATTTTTATATTAGTTTGAAGTTATTCATTTAATAACAAGTTGTATAGCTGATATACAGATCTCTTGCACTACCAAACCAAATTTTTGTATTAGACATTAAACTTTTCTTTTATTTTCCTGTTTTACCCCCTGGGGGAGCATAGAGCTCCCACAAAGCTTCTTTATCGCATTCTAGTGTGAGCTAGTTGTTTTACTTTTGCCCATTTTCTGCCGCTATTCTCAATTTCCTTAGCGACTGAGCTTTTCCAAGTTATCCTAGGTCTACCCACACTTTTTTTTGTCCCCTGTGGATTCCAGTCTAGTGTCTGGCGCGTAATGTTTTCTGAAGTGTATGACCAAACTAAGATATTAAAATTAACAACTTCAGGTGTAATGTTAGAAAAAGCCTTCTATTAAAATTTTGCGAAATTTTAGGATTTAATATTATTTTCGGATTTAATATTATTTTCGGATTAAATTATTGTATTTAAGTTATACAGGGTGCTTCCTAATTAGGTGCAATGGTGTATACCACTGCATAGATGATAAGAGTAGATAAATTTTGTGTATGGGAGCAAAGATAGGCCTTTTCTACTTTCCAAAATATGGGGACTTAAATTAAATATAAATTTTTTTTTAGTTTTCATAATTTTATTCTTAACTCTGTTTTTAGACTACTTATGAAACTTTTTTTAAATGTATTCCAAAGCTTAAGATGTCGTCTTTTAATCTTCTGTCGTTTTCTATTTTTTAGGCTTTCAAAACTTAAAAGCGGGCTTTTACATTTGAAACACTTTTAAATTTTTACATTTTTTTTTTTTGAAAAAACCACATTTTTCAACCACACAGTGCACTTAATAAAGAAACACCCTGTATATGCGTGAATCCTTAGTTATAGTTTCTATATACTGCATATGCCAACGTCTTACACAACGTTTAAAAAAAAGTTGCTTTTAAAAATTTATAATTAAATTAGATTATCCCTCCTACACTTTATGTTTTGCAACCCTTCCGTTTAAATTTTTTAATCGCCCTTTTTAATTGTGCAAATTTTTCATAATTTTATTTTAAGAAAATTCAATTTTTATAATTAAATTAACAAAATTTTTCACCACAAAAATAAGAAGACATTAAAAAAAAGTTTATAATTAAATTTTCCAGTACTTTTCTTTCTTTTTCTAATTTTATTTTGTTTATTTTTTCTTATACGAATAAATTAAATTAATTCAAATTAGAAATTAATATAATTAAATTTAAATAAATATTTTATAAAAAAATATTATATACTTTAAAAATTTAACTTAAATTTATTTTGAAATTATTTTCTTGAAATCAAAAATTAAATTAAAAAACTTTAGTTTAATAGGTATTTGGAACAAAATAAACCTCATTTTTATTAAATTATGAAAATGTACTCATGTGTAATTTATATCTTAAAAATATCTTAAGAATATTAAAGTGTTTTCAATATTGAAATAATAAAATTTTTAAAAATTGAAATAAATCGATTTATACCAAAACTCCTTCAGCGCCTGAAAATAGGCAATATATGATAATACGATTTAAACTCCTTCAGCGCCTGAAAATAGGCAATATATGATATTATGTATTGAAAAACAATTTATAGGATAAATGAGAAAAGATCAAAATAGAAAGTATGTTTTAAAGTCACATTAGGGTGCATAAATCTGTACAGTGTAATAGTTCAGGTTTCTAAAATTAAAGAAGTTCTAGGGAATCATACTTACATCCAAACATTTTAACTGATTTTTTAATTGAATAAAAAGTGCATTTAACCAAATTTTTAAACTCTGAAACTCAATATAATATAATGTCTTACTAAAAAAGTTATTATAAGTATACCCAATTCTATAAACTCCTTTCCATACTCTAGTCCTAATAGCCGAACTATAATCAATTTGGAATTAGGGTCTAAGGTTATTTATTTTATTTAGATTTCTAATATTACATAAAAGTTTTTAAGTTAGTACGGCTGCAAGGTTCATTACGGGTACGAGAAATTTTTGATATAAATATGAAAAACAATTATTTGAATAACAATCTAAAAATTTTCTTAAGTAGCAAAAAAACTTGTCTTATGACTAATTGCTACATTATATTAACATGAGGGAGGGTTTAAATTAAAAAATAAGTGTTGCTTTGTGTGGAAAGTTTGTCCTAGACGAATTTTACATATTTTGACTTCTGGCGATCTTTTGCCAATTTGATATGTTGGAGACGATGCTGTGTGCCAGTGACTTATTTAAAAGCTGCTTGAGGAGTTCCATTTTAATTGTCTGTTAGCGAAGATTTGTTTGTGCATTTCCTTCGCTGTTACACTAGGGAAATATATTTGACTAGATATGGTTGGACTTTCAACTGCTAATTTCGCTTTATTGTCGGCAAACTTGTTACCTGTTATTTCTGAGTGGCCGGGAAGCCATATTAGTTTTATACTTTTATTTGAATTTATTTAAGGTTATCTGATTTTTTCAACAACTAGTTTGAGGTGTTCCTGAGTGCGTTAACCGCACTAGAATGTAGTTGAATGTACACTTTAATACTTAAGTCGTAGACTATCCAAAGACATTTCATACAGTTTTAGTGGGTTTCTTTTGACGCTTCAACATGTATTTAATAAAATATCTCTGTAAAATATTCAGATTTAATATTTTTTAATAATTTTATCTTTTTTTCAATTTAAATTTAAATTTTACTTTAATTAATCGTATATAATGAAACTTTACATTTAATTTAATTTTAAACTTAAAACTATTTTCTTAATTAAGTCATAATCTTATTAAAGTTTTTAAAATTCAGATTAGTTAATGAATTCATTAATGAATTAAGTAATGATTGTTTTTTTATTTTAAAACCATAATTTCGCTTTTTTTAAAGTATAAAATATTTCAAAGTTTTAATATAAATGCAACAATAATCGTTTAGAAAAAAACGAAAAAGAGATAGCACGATAATTATTAAATGTAAAAATGAGAACTTGTAATTATCATTATTATAATTCTTTAAAAAAGAAAGTTATAATTCTTTGTAAAACAGAAAGATAAGAACAGAAGTTTTCTTTATCTGCTAAAACAAGGAAATAAGAATGAATAAAATAATAATAGAAAAACGAGGAAATAGATTGTGTCAACTCTAGGACACCCTAGGATAATATAAATATTATATCATTCGATTAATTACTTTTGGCAAAATTTCAAACATACAGCTTTATTAGGTGTATTGTCATATACAAGAAGGTGTTGTATGGCAGCTACTTGAACCCTCTGCAGTAGACCAACCAAATTTTGCAGAAACTTTCGCCATTACACTAAACTATTTTTAGCAAAATTTCAGACACCCAGCTTTATTATGTGGAGAGTAATGCTCATATAAAATAAGAAGTTTTATAGCAGCTATTTGAACCCATGGACCAAAATTACTGGGTTTAAATAGCGATGACGGCTATTGCAAAAAAAACGAATTTGCGAAAATTTCAAGATTTTAGCTCCTTTAGTTTTTGAGTTATCGTGCGGACGGACGGACGAACATACATAGCTAAATCGATTTATTTTTTGATTCTGGTCCGATCCATACACTTGAGTCTATATCACTCTTTGACTATATATAGTCATACGATACGGGTATAAAAATTTACAAAATATACTCAAGATTACGTTAAAAATTAAGTGTCAAACAGATTTATCTATATTATATGCACAATTTTCAGGATTCTGTCATATGCTTACACTTAATTTTCCTGGAATATAATTTGACTTTATTCATATGCAAGTTCCAAGCATTTGAATTTTCCTGTGATTTATTTCACCGACTAAGTGTATTTAATTTGACCAAAATATTTATATATGAATATGAACATGTGAGATTCTGAATGTGGAAGCATTTCCTCTTCCCAAAATTTTTAAAAATTTACATGCAACATCAAGCCAAATGAAATATAGTGACCTATACCACCTATCCTATATCTACCCTATTATCACCTATACCAAAAATCTAAGATTTCTACTAAAAACAGACAAAATGTTAAAATTAATATTAGTGAAATGACTAATGTTAAGAACCCTAATGTAATCAGAGGCTTCTGAAAAATTGTTAAATAGCTGAATTTGGTTGCGTAGACATAATTATGTATGCTAAGAAGTCTGATAACTGTTGGAGGTTGTTTTAAAAAATCGTTTGTGAGTTTGTTAATGGTTTTTGAGTCTTGTATATGAAACAATTCCAATTAAGTGTTTTATTAAGGAACGCTTAACTAGTTTATAACTAGACCAAGGACACCATGGAGAAGTACTGTTTTGAAAGAGGCAAATGCAAAATGTGGTTACAGCTAAAAGGAATTGCTAAAGGATCGTGAAAGGTGGAGAGGACACCAGGGGTTCTAGGATCCAGTAAGTAAGTAAAATATATTTTATATTATAATAATTAATTACGGCTCTGCGAACTAACGCCAGAACTGAAAATTAATTAAGGCCACAAAAATTGTTTTCCGACGTTAGTTCATTGGCATTCTGGCGTAAGTTAGTTAAATACTAGTTCAAACTGCGTTAGCTCATTACGTTCTGATGTTAGTTCATTGAATTCTGCCGCCGTTAGTTCATTGAATTCTGGCGTTAGCTTATTGGATTCTGGGGTTAGTTGATTGCATTTAATCACTTATAAATTAATGCCAGAAAAGTTAGCTAAAATTCATTTATATATTGAAATTCATGAATGACAGTTCTAAGTCTTCGAACTCATGAACCTGTTATCCGCCTCAATATATCGATATCCTACTAAATTATTTGAACACAGATTACTTTTATGAATACTTTATATCAGTTACAGTAATTACTAATTTAATTATTTTTTTTGATTAAATATTTATTAATATTTTGTCTAAACATTTCACTTCCATTAAATTTCTTTCACTTTCAATTCATAATTGGTATTTTTATTTTAAATTATACATTAGAAATTATAAAAAATAAGTGCCTTTTCTATCACTTTCTTTCTAATATTTTTCTAATCAAATGTTAATTATAACATTAAGTATGAAATTTCTAAATGTTTTTAAACTTTTTAAATAATTATATATAAGCTATATATTATTATGAATGATTTTGAATTATATACTTGAGTAAAAACAATTGATGCTTTATCATTAATTATTGATTATTTAAGTTAATTAAATGTTACTATTTTAAAATAAAAGTTAAAAATTAAGTAATTTATACTTGAATAATATATTTTTCGAGAAAAATATTATAAACTTTTAATTTCGAAATATGTACTTTAATCTGTTCAATTATTAGTTATTAATAAAAGATCGGAAATGAACGCCTATATTAAAGATAACTTCTGTTAAACTTAACTGCAATTATAATTTAGTTATTATTTAAAGTCAAAATATTAAACAAATAACTAATGTAATCATTGAATCATAACATTATTCAAAACTAATAGCAAGAAATTTTTTTATGTGAATTGGTGGGAATCTTCGAGAGATACAAACTGCCCGGTAGCAAAAGTGTATGCCAGATTCTTACCGAGCTAAACCACATCCTTTCCTTATTACTAGTCGAACTGACTAACCATTAATTTTTTGCTATCTTTGGTTTGAATTAGGTTTTATGTACTTTCCCGAAGGACTATATTATCTAAAGGTCTTTTTTTTAAGCCTTCCTGTAATAAACTGATTATTTATTAACTTAGCAGCTTCAATATTTATATGCCTCTAGACGAGCTTTATGCTTTATGCCATATTTACTTATTTCATCTATATCATTAGAAGTTTGTAATCCCTATGAATGTCACTAATGCGTACATACCTGTTAGCACTTACAATATTACGTAGAACTTTATTCTGAAAGGTTTGTATTTTTTTAATATTCCTTTGCTTGGCACAATCCCAAAGTTGAAAGCCATATAACCATGTAGGTTTAATTACCTAGTTGTAAATTACCACTTTATTATATATTGTTAATTTAGACTTACGCCCTAGGAGACAGTAATTTTCTCTATATTTATTTTCAAGTTCTAGTTTTTTCTTTTTAACATGTTTATTCTACCTTAGCTTGACATCCAGTGTCATTCCTAGGTATTTTACTGAATTTTCGATTTATACCAATACACCATTTAAATTTATTTTAGGTAGGTTTCTTATATTTCTATTATTAAAATTAACAAGAACAGATTTACTTTCATTTAAGCAAGAATTGGATTTTCAGTCATGATATTTAAATTAAAATACTATTTTTAATAATTTATCAAAAAAATAAACCGTGCTTATTTTTAAAAAAAAATACATTAACATGATTAATAAATAAATTTACATGCCAATTAATTTAAATCAACTTCCAGTTTAAGTTTATTATAATATTAATCAAAGTTGACTTATATTATATTTATACTTATAATCAACTTTAAAGGTTATTATTAATTCAAAGTAAAAAGTTTACATTCATTTTATAAAATTGATAATGTAATGTAACCAGTTACAATGTCTTCAAAATTATATCTTAACTCAATAATTTCATATTATAAACAATGTATAAGTTATATATTAATAATTTACAAATTGAAAATTGAATTATTGAAATTAAATAAATAAAATTGAGTTCATTGAGTTTTTTGAATAATATCATTATGTATTAAAGTACTATGCATTAAAGTAATTCATAGTTTAATTACTTTTGTAATTATATTTTTTTGAGTAATTATCAACCAATTCTTGATACTTAAGTAGTAATTAGTTAAAACTTATAATAATTTGATGTTAGCAGATGAGTCCAGTGCGATATTTTTCTTATAGATCAGTTCTATTTGATGCAATCGTGTAACATTTGAAAAGAAATATAGGAGAATTCCTAGGCATTGTGATTTTAGTCAAAGTTGGAAAATTATATTATCTAGCACTTGCTATGAGATGCCCAGAAAAAAATTACTTACTTCATCTTGTTCATAAAGGAAAGTTGAAAAAAAAAATAATACCCCGGTGCAAGGGAAATTTAAAGGCTTAAAAATTTAAGAACATTGGAAGATCCTACTTATAAGATTCAAATAACCAAATTGAATAACCAACGTTCTTTAAAGACTCCATCAGTTAAAGAGAATATTTTCTATCAACTTTTCCGAAGCATCAGCAAAATACTACAGAAAATTCCAATTTTTTTATTACTCAAATCTGAATTTATTGTAACTAAGCTTTCTCACTTCTGAGTATTCTATTTTACTTTCGGTTTTAAACCCTTAATGGCCTCATCATTAATTCGAATTAATTTTAACAGATGATGTAAGTAATCTCTTTATAATAAACTTTGAAAACTATCGAACAATGTATAACTAAAATAGCCCTGCATAATATAGTGTAAAATGGTAGTTAAGTACATTTGTAAGTACGAATACCTAGTACTCACCACAGTACCAACAGTACCAACAAATACTTAAGTATTAAGAATGGAATTATTTTTAATACTTTGTAACTCCCAGAAAGTAATTAAGACTTTTGAGTTTAATTACTTTTGTAATTATATTTTTTCGAGTAATTATCAACCAATTCTTGATACTTAAGTATTTATAGTACCAAATAAATAGTTAAGTATCAAGAATTAAATTATTTTTTTCAGGTATTCAAGTATTTTGCAAATATTTTAACTCCCACACTCCCACAGTTACTAACTCCAATCCTCACCCACTACACAATCTAGGAGTCTAACAAGGAATAATTACTTCAAAGAAAACTTTTTAAATAACCAAAAGCAAATTCAAAATTTGTAATTGACAATTTAAAATTTTCTTCAATGAACAATTCAACTTTAAACCAATTATAATTTATTATTTTAGTAAAATTGCATTAACCTCAAATATTTCTTTTACATTCACTTATTAAGATACACAAAAAACCAAAAACAAGTTCATCTTAACAATATAAATTTTTGCAATTCACAAAAAAAAAACTAAGACTTTCACTTTCACCATAAATAGTAATCTAATAAAAAAATATTTTCAAATTTAAGTTTTTTTTTAAGTAACTATAAGATAAACTGGTTGCTGGTATATATTTGCATATTAGCCAAAAAAATTCACCAATTGCATCCTTATATAAAAAATTTTATGTAATGTGATGTGGTGACGTTACAAAGAAACGTTTAATATGCAAAATATAATTAAAGTTTTTCTGTTTTTTTTTTTTGTGTTCTTATGTTAAATTTAATTCACCATCGGCAAAGAGGAAGTATACAGAGTATAAAAGAGAAAAGTATCTATTATAAAGATGTTACAATTTCAGTATGTAACCTCAAATATATATATATATATATATACATATATATTAATCCAAATCCACCTACAATACTAGCAGTTTGTAAATGCATTTAATATGCATTTTAATTTTAAGACTTGATTTATTTTCACTTTCTTTTATATGCAAATAAAAAAATCTTTAAGTTACGTCGTCTGTGTCTGGGATGCTATGCTTAAATGTCATTCCGGTTTAACTTAAATATTGTCTGAAATTTAATGGATATAGAAAATTGTAATAAATAATAAAAATTATGTCTTGTTTTTGTTTTTGGAGTTACATTATTTGTTAATTTTAAATATATATATATAAATATTTAGAATGGGTTATGATGAATCTTATAGATACAAATCATCTATACCTTAGAAATTAAAATTAATTAAAAATTTGCAATTTATTAGGTTTAAAAACAACACTTCAACCGGACTAAATCATATTAATTTGACTTAATTTCTAAATTTTGAAAAATCAAAATTGGCACCTGTCTCACCTTTTTAAATATATAAATGTATAGAATGGGTTAAGATGAATCCTATAGATACAAATCAATTTATTAGTTTTAAAACCCAACATTTGAGCAGGACTAAATCATATTAATTTGATTAAATCTTTAAATTCTGAAATTTGAAAAATGCTACCTGTCTCACCTGTTTAAATATTGAAATGTATAGAATGGGTTGAGATGAATCCTATAGATACAAATCATTTCTTTAAGAAATTAAAATTAATAAAGAATGTCCAATTTATTAGGTTTAAAAACAACACTTGAGGCGCACTAAATCTTATTAATCCGACTTAATCTTTAAATTATGAAAAATTAAAAATGGCACCTATCCTACCATAGTTTTTTCAATATTTGTGAGCTTCAAATTTCACAAGCTCAAAAAATTTGAGATCACTTACAATCTAAAGCTCACACACTATAGACACACTCTAGAAAAACTGTTTTCAGCACATTATTCAATAAAATTTTAATAAATTTAAGCCAATCAGGCTCTAGAGACCATTTTTAATTTGCATTTGGTAACTAGAAGATTGGGTATAAATTAAATACAAATTTCAGAAATGAATCTTGAATCTATGAGAAATTAAGGAATGTTGTTTAATAATTATTTTATTGGAGCGATTTTTTGGGGTACTGGGATACATCACTAATAATGGGGTACTGTATATTTATAATCTTCAATATAATACGAATATTTTGTAATCAATTGTTGGCATTGCAAAGATAAATCAATGACCGAATACTTTGTTGGTGTATCGCACTTAGCGAGTATTCTAAAACTTAAACACATAGTAGTTAATATTATAATACGCACTTTGTTACTAAGACCATTATAGTTTTGGACCCTATTATTAGATTAATCAATATAAATATCAATATTTATTATATTTATTCAATTATGTTATACCAGGTTATATTATTGTTATATTTTTGATCTAAAGGGGAAATTGTAATGAAAATTAGTTTTTACGAACTCTTACTCCCTCCTTTGAAACGCCCGATACTTAACGACTATATGAATTTTTTTTTAAAAATACGTATACTTATTTAACCTTCAATATTTAATTAAGTAGAATTCCAATTCAATACATTATCCTAAATATATGCAATATAATAATTATAAGTATCTTTCATAAAATGTTCATCCTGAAATTATGCAAATTATTTGAACATTAAAGTAATGATAGAAAAATGTTGAAAAATAATAGAAATTAAATGAATAAATTTGTATTTAATTTTTAAGATTCGCAATAAATTAAAAAGAAAGGGTATTTTGGCAAAAACCAAAATAACTTTTTGATGATGAAACTAATGTCAAAGCAGCTGAGAATATAGTTTGATTTATTCAAAGGTTGAGACTCAAATATAACTTGCTAAACCCTAAATTAAAACCTCAAATAAAAATTTTTCTTTAAACATTTTTTTTTTACTGCATATATTTTTTTTAAAATTATATCTTGCATATTTTATAAAATTTTTTTAATCTTATGAATATTTTGTATTCAATAAAATTTTACAAAGGCAACAAAAACTACTAAATAAAAAAATAACTATAATCGAATCGTAACATTGAATTTAATCTCGATGTTTTTTAAACGGGCAATTTTTCTGTAAACCTTCAAAATTTTACATTAATTCTTTAAATTCAGTGGCTTCAACAGAATTAAACATGCATTCACATAATTTACCAGCAGCTTCACATCTAAAAATAATAAAAAAATTCAATTACAAAACATTTTATATATTAAAAATAAAAGTCATACTTATCAGTTTCTGAATGTTGATTACATTTATCAATTATTTGTTCAGCTAATGTCATTTTGTCGGGTTTATCACCAAAGAATGGTTTAATTTTTTCAATAATACCCATTTTATTTAATTTATTGTCTTCACCCATCTTAAAAAATCAAAAAATTAAAAAATTTAATATGTTTTATAGGCAAGCACTGCTGGTGTTTTTCGAGTACCAGTCCTAATACTGGAAAAAATATTCAGAAAAGTCAAGTATTGTTACTGGTGTTCACGAGTACTACCTGTATCAACCAGTAACATCCAATATCAATACTGGTAATTACTGATAGTACTGGTAGTACAAGTAAATTCTGGTAGTACTGATTAAGTATTGGTAATATACTCGTTAAGTACTGGTAAAGTACTCGTGAAGCAATGATAGCTTCCAGTACCATTAACAATACTTAAATTTTATTGAATATTTTTTCCTGTAATACTAATGATACTGGCTTGTTAACTTAAGTACCAAAGTACTTGAATTTCACCAGTTCTGTAAGCAGATTAATTAAGGATCCCATCGAAGTTTGAAAATAAACATCCCATTGAAGTTCGAAAAGGATTCTTCTTTAAAAAAAATAAAAAAAAAAATAAATTAACTTACAATTCCAACTTTTTGCATAACACATGCTTTAAAACATTTGGCTTCTGGTGTCATAACAGCTTCTTTATTCTTCAACTTGTTAAGAGTATCTTTAATTAAAATAATCAATCAATTAATTAAGAATATTTTCTTAGATTTTTATTTTACAAACCTTCTGAAATTTTATGTTCTCCCATACATTCTTTAGCAGTTTCCATCATTTTAGCTTTCATCTCTTCTAATGATCCTGATACATTTCCAATTAATACAATTGTAGCAATTACAAAGAATACTGTGAAAGTTTTCATTTTTAAAATAATTTTGTTAATTCCGGGCTTAGATTTACTAGAGAAGATAATGTGTATTTAAGTTTTGAAATTCAAAAATGATTTGTTGAATATTATTTAAATTTTTAACTTATTTATACCCAAAAAATAATAGATATATTTTTTTTTAAATAAATAAATAATAATTATTTAAATTATTTATGTTAAATCATCATTTATTAAGTCATTTCTACATAAAAATATTCATATTTTCATCTTCTTATTTAAATTATTGCGTGAGAGCTGCCAATACTATATAATTTTCACCGGAAAATACATGTTTAAAAGTCAAAGACTTTAAAATACATTTTACAATTGTAATGATGATCGGGCAAATTGTAAATGTCAAAAATGGCGACAAACTTTTAAATATTTAATTACATGTTATTGATTTAAAAATTTGTGAACGAAAAATGTATCTTTTATTATCATTCATCTAAAAACTTAAAAATCATCATTTGCATATCTAATTATTTAGATATTGAAAAATAATTAAGTATATAGTCTTATATTCAAATAATATTCATCTATTTTTATACTAAATCTTTATTGTCATATAAATAATCTATGAACATGCTAATTTTAATATACTCATATTTTTAAAACTTAAAATAAATTTAATATATTCTTTAGAACTAAATTAGATCAATTGTATTTTAGAATAAAGTAAATCGAGTCCAAAGATTAAAATAATTTCCGGTTTTAAATTCAAAAATAAAACATTTAATGAAACAAAAGTAACTAACACCCTATACAAGAAAATTTAAAAATAAAGTTTCACGAATCCCTACTACAACTCATCTCAAATTTTGAGAACAGTAAGAAAAAAAAGCAAAAATAACTTGTATTAAATTCCCACTTTCTAAGTTTATTAATTCTGAAGATTTGCTGGTTAAGTCTTGGGAAGCACGTGAGAGTCTTACGACCCACTACTTTAATTACTTTAAAATTTCAGAAACATTTAAAAAAATAAGACAGAACATTCTTGTACTAAATTTTAAGTTTTTATCTTTATCAATTTCGAAGATATGCTTATTTGATCTTGTGAGGTGTGTAATTGGTACCCGCACCACAAACTCAACTCATCCCAAATCTTAATGAAATAATACAAGGTGGACGGAACACCCGTGTTCCGAATATTAAATTATATCTTTATTAATTGCTTTTAAGTGTTGGGAGGAGTGAAGGAATTACCCAAATCAATTACCCGAATCGCTTCAATTAATTCCAAACTTTAAAAGCACAAGGAAACAGGAAGAAAACTCCTTGTACTAAATTGAAGAACCCTTTTACCCATCTTAATTGGCCTCTGAGATATTTCTTTTAGTAGTTACAAACAGATCAGATTTTACAGATTTTTTGTACTTTTCATAACTAAACAGGTTTGTAAATGCTGTTGTCTGTTTATTATTGTAAAAAGGTCTATTTCTGTCAGAGGGGAACACATTGGATGGAAGCATGGTCCATATTCTAGTAGTTCTCACCATAAATGAGTTTACATAACCAGTTTTGAGCCACCTATGAATTTCTACTGTGTATAAGTGAGCACTTAAGGCATCCAAGTGTTGCGTTGGAATTGTTTAAAAGGAGGATTTGTTGATTTTAATTCAATAGAGCAAGTGTTAATACCTACAAAATATCTATAAAAGAGAGTTAAAGTTCCGATATTATAACGAAGGCTAAAAGGAGTGAAAGCAGCCTTCACGGAAGGTTCGACTATTAGGCGTAAGGCGCATTGTTTGAAATATTATTATTTATGTAGCCGAACCTAATTATAGATTTGCTCAAATTTCGAGCACGTTCAGAAAGTAGTACATTAATAAATATCTTAGATCTATAATGGCCTAAGTAGGTAAACACAAAATCCTATATAATTCATAATACTTAAGATAAATAAATAAATAAATTGTATTATCTATAATTATTAATTGTATCTAAATATTTATTAAAATTGAATAAAATTTAAATTCAATTTTAGCTTCTTTTAGTTTAAGAAGAACTATTTTTAATTTACTAAATTTAATTACTTTGATCCTCTTATCTTTGCTATTAATTTAGACCTTTAATATTTAATAGAAATCTCTCCTTTTTTTCTAACAGAACCCACTCCATTGTTTTAATCATCTTTTATTTACTTTAAAATAAAAATTATTAATTATTAAATTAATTAAAAAAAAAAGTCTGCCTAAAAGTATGTAATGAAAATATGAAAATCCTTTTTAATTATGAAAAATTGTTTTATAAATTTGCGCCCAAAAGAGGA
Organism: Dolichopus griseipennis; assembly: GCA_963082915.1. Taxonomy (NCBI): domain Eukaryota; kingdom Metazoa; phylum Arthropoda; class Insecta; order Diptera; family Dolichopodidae; genus Dolichopus; species Dolichopus griseipennis. The sequence continues at coordinate 63,146,841 of OY720445.1, forward strand.
TTAAAATTTTTATATTAAATGGGTACTAAGTAGGGTGTGAACCCGGTTCTTGAGAACCGGGAAATAACTGGGTAGAATATTTAAGAAACCGAACCGAGAACCGAAAACCAATTCCCGGTTATTAAAAATTTAAAAAATCGTTTTTAATCGAATTGAAAATAATCCATATTCTAATTTGACACTTTTTGAAAAATGCTCACAATACTTACAAAATACATATTTGTGCGTGTACAGTATACTATATATTTTTGAATATTGTTTTTTATTTTTTGCAATCTTTTATTTCAATGTATGTAATTTATATTTTGTCAACATATACATAGTTTTTTTATAATAAATTATGTATGCACATATGTAGTATATGCTTATATAAGAGCATGTAAATTGCAATTGTTTATTATATTGAATACAATCAAATATTAATAATCAAGAAAAATTGAATATAAACAATGATTTTAAACTTTTTGAAGCTACTTTAAAACGAACCGACAAACTTGATCGGTTGCGCTCTGCACTTCTCACAATTAAACCAACAAGTGTAGAGAGCGAAAGAGCATTTTCTGCGACAGGACTATTTTTAACCAAAATTCGTTCACAATTATCTGACGATACTTTAAATGCACAAGTTTTTTTAAAATTTTATTTTAAAAATCTTATGAATTAACTAAGATAATGACTAATGAATCTAATTATATTTTTAATTTCATATTTTGTACCAATTAATAGACTTAAGATTAAGAGCAAAAATACAAATGGCAATAAAAAATGTTAATTAAAATAAATAATATCAATGTTTTTATTTTTTATTTCAATTAGAAAAAAATTTAACTTAAAGATAAGTTTCATTATTATTAAATCGAAAGAACCGGGATTCCCGGTTCCATGAAAATTTTTCTGATACCGGTACCGGTTCCTCATTTCCGGTACTCATGCACACCCTAGTACTAAGGTATTGTTTGCATGCATATACAACATAAATTTATTTCTAGTATTTATGTATGTATTTTAAAGAAGAAAAGGGTGTAAAAGGAAGTGGGAAGGGGTTGGCACATAGAAGAAGAATAAGAAATATAGAAAAAAAATGTTTAAGGAAAAATCTGTTAAATATTTAAAGGAGGGTATATTTGGTTTACTTTGTTTCTATTTTAAACAATTATTTAGGTTTAATTACCTTATACGTACTTTAATATTTCCATTTTTTAAACATTTTTTTTAATTCTTTTACACAGATTTAATTTTTCTTGAAATTTATCATAATTAGTATATAAATAAATTTTCAATTTATTAAAAACATTTTCTTTTTTGTTGTTTTTTTTGAAAATATTAATTTTAAAATTTTTTAGGCTTCGGTTTATTTTTATTAAATCTAATTTGGGTAATCATATTTTTAAAGAAAGTTTATATACACCGTAAAAGCATTCTACTTTTAAAATAGTGTTATGGGCATTATTTTTAAACTTTTAATTATAGACTTTTTTAAAGTACTTTTAAATTAAATTTTAAAGTACTATACTAAGTACTATAAAACTATAAATTTAAATGAGATAGATCATGCAAAGGCGTATTTTCTGATTACTTCCCTATCAAATAATAAGCATGTTATTTATTATTGTGGCAGTAACCTATAAAATTCAAGTACTTGTACTATTACCAGTACTTGGTAATCATAATGGTAATTAAAAATTTTTCGCAAAAGTACTTCGAGAATTCAATAATAAATTTCTTGGTAATCATTACTTTTACATAATGATAATTAAAAGTTTTTCGCAAAAGTACTTCGTGAATTCAATTTAAAATTACTTGGTAATCATTACTTTTCATAATCATAATGGTAATTAAAAATTTATTGTAATAGTACTTTGAGAATTCAATTACCAGTGAAACGAATTAAGTTTGATTGAATTTTGATTGATATATGTATTTGGTTTTATTTAAAATTGCTTGATTATTCAAAAATACTTGTAATTCTAATTGTACTTGTAATTTAGTATTTTTTGGTATTTAATTATATTAAAGTAATTAATTATCAAAATTAATTACTAAAGTAATTTAAGTTGTAAAATTATTAACAAAAGTAGTTTAATTTTCAAAATAAATAAAAAAGTAATCGAAATTTAATTAGTAATTACTTTCTAGGAATTATCAAGTAGTATGAGTAGTTTTTGTATACTTAGCCACAGACATCTAGTTTATAACTGCATTGAAACTTAGTCTGTCAGTAATCTCTTTTTATCAATTCTTTTTTTTTTTAATCTACCTCCAGGACGACTTACTTCCTCTGTAATCAATTTAAATACGCCGTTCAAACAACCCAAGATATTCGTATTTATAGAAAAGGTTTTCTTGCAAAAAACCTAATTCAAGCCTTCCAAATAGAAGTAAATGGTATATTACATGAAACAATTATGTAAGAACATATTCAAGTATTTTATGATAGGCAAGAAAACATTTTACCGGAAACATCCTTTATACTTGTATTTAAATAACATATAAGAGGATTTAATTTAATAATATAAATGGTTTTTTATTCTATCGTGTATTATGTAAGGTTTTCTGATGGGTAATGGAAATTTGTTCACATAAATTAATAGCATATGAGTATACCATTGAAGGGTGTGGGAGGTACCTGAACCACCGCTCAATTTCATTTAAAATCTTAGAGCCATAATATAAGCAAGACAGAAAACCTCTGTACTATATTTCAAGTTACTATCTTTATTAATTTCGAAGATATACTTTTAATCTTAGGAGGTATGTGGCAAGTACCCGAACCATCACTCTAATATATACCAAATTTTAGAGACATAATATAAGCAGGACAGAAAATCTTGGTACAAAATTTCAAGTTACTATCTTTAATAATTTCGAAGATATGTTTGTTAGATTCTGGGAAGGGTGTGAGAAGAACCTGCACCACTTCATTTCCTCCAAAATCTTCGTGACATAATATAAAACCTTAAATTTAGGTTACTACCTTTTTTAGAATGAGCCCTACCAAGAATGACTTAATATCTCTTAAAGCAATTTGTATTATATGTTCTTGATAAGTCTTTTTATTAATACCATCATATGGTATTAATTCCTGTTCCATAATTTACCAACACCATTTTCATGTATGAAGGAATATTTTTTTAGCACATTTTCAAAAAATTTTGTAAAAATGTGCCTATATAGCTTCACTCTGTCCGTCCGTCCGTCCGTCCGTCCGTCCGTATGTTTACAAAAACTTTTACACCGTTTGAAATAGAGAAAAGAAATTTTAACCATGGGTAGTTTTTGCAAAAAAAATAATTTCGTAGAAGAATTTTTTTCTGTAGCCCCACCTGTTACGGGGCTACAGCCCCCCAAAGTTGGAAAAAGCCCTATATTTAAATTGTTATAACAAGAGTTCTGTTACATATATTTTCAACCTGAAAACGGCAAATGATAGCTGGTTTCATAAACTTTATAAATTTTTACAAGACAAATGTTTAGGGTTGCCATACGGTACTAAAATTAAACATTACGCAAAACTCAATTTTCGCAAAATTTTTGACCACACATATCTTCTGAACGGTTCAAGCTAGGGTCTTGAAATTTTGGGAGAAGTTAGATACTTAGAAATTAATAGGAGTCGGTTAACAAAATTTTTTTGTCAAGCCCCCTATTTAGGAGCTATAAGGGCTCGAAAATTGAAATTTTGCTATTTTTAAGCACCTGTAACTTGAATACCTGTCCAAATTTTTTTTTAGTGATAGACAAAATTCAAAGCCCTATAATTATATTTCAACATGTGTCAAAGGTTTTTCTTAATTTTGAAGGGTGACGAAGTTACAGCCCCTGAAAATTCCAAAAAAGCCCTATATTTAAATTGATATAACAAGGGTTCTGTTAGGTTTATTTTCAATCGAAAAACGGTTTTAGAGAGCTGCTTTTATAGACTTTACAAAAATATGTCGCTTAAATTTATAGGGTTGCCATACGGTACTAAAATTAAACATTACGCAAAACTCAATTTTCGCAAAATTTTTGACCACACATATCTTCTAAACGCTTCAAGCTAAGATCTTGAAATTTTGGGAGCAGTTAGATCCTAAAAAAATAATAGGAGTCAGTTAACAAAATTTTGTTGTCAAGCCCCCTGTTTAGGAGCTATAACGGCCCGAAAATTTAAATTATGCTATTTTTAAGCACCTGTTACTTGAATACCTGTCCAATTTTTTTTTTATTAATATACAAAATTTAAAGGTCCAACATTATATTTTAACATATGTTAAAGGTTTTTCTTAAATTTAAAAGGGGTTCCTTAAATTGAAGAAAGTGTCTCACAGTTTTACCCATTTTTGCTTAGATAATAAAATTCTAAGTAAAATTCCAAATTTTTGTGTAATTCACAATTTAATTCCTAGAACTTAAAAAATTAGATGATGAGGGGAGGGGGGAGTTGAAGTTAGATTCTTGAGAAATTTGGCAACCTTTCCCATTGAAGGGCTATAACAACTTTAAAATAAAAACTTTACTGTTAGCAGTAAATTTTATAAGTCAGTAACTATTTCCAAGTAAATATTTCCAAAGTTAAACTCAGTATGTAATACAATATAATTTTGAAAATGTGCTTTTTTAAAAACCCTTGGTTTTTTTTCATCACTTGTTTATTTAATTTACAATATATTTGCCAGTATAGCATGCGTTACTTGAAGCGTGAACCAACACAATACTTTTTTTTATATATTTATTTTGTAAAAAGAAAGTTCTCCTGTCTCCTCCATCTTACATTTAATAATTTATTAATATTCAGAACGGTATTTCCCCAACCCTTTGTAATTTTTTATTACATATGTACTTTATTTTATATAACATTTTTCTAAGAAATAATATTTAATAAATTTTATACATACATAATTTAAATCTTTTTATTAAAAATTAAAGTTAATATGAAAATTCGTTCAACTAAACAAACAATGGAAAATTATATGTTATAAACTTATCATATAAATTATAAGTAACAAATATATTATAAAAAGAATTGAATAAATTAAATAATATAAGAAAATTAAATATTATTAGATATTATTAAGTTATTACTAATGTATATTAGTAATTACCATAAAATGATTACAAATTATTTAATATTTAAGAAGAGGGTTGGAAATTATGATAAAACTATTATAAAATAATAATGAATTAATCATTATATTATGTAAAAATTTAATATAAAACATAATAATTAAAATAAAGAATATAGTAGAAAAAGTAAAAACTATTTTAATTATTGCTACCTACCAAATTAGTAGAATGGGTTTAAAAAATTGACATTTTTAATTTAAATTGAAAAAGATCATAACAGATATGACAGAGTGTACACGAGTAAAAAATTAAGTATATGTACATAAATGGGATATTCCGAATTATGACTATGAGAGATTCCGAATTAGGTGAGATGAGCTTGGTTTCAAGATCGTGATCCCCAATTTTATCTGAAATATAAATAATATTCCTTTACAAATAAAATATAAAATATTACCTAAAATCGTGTAATAGTACATAAGAAACTTTAACTTTATATATATATATATACATGTGCATCCGTCAAATTGACACCATTGACATATACATATGCGACATGACATAACCCAACAAACATCTATTCTGTACGTCAAGAGATAGAAGTATGCAAAATCGCAGTGACACCTTACAAGAAATCTAGGAAGACACAGTGAAATCTTGCGCAGAAATTTGGCGTCGTCTTTTCCGCAAGGCGTTGAAAATCATGAGGATTAGCTAGAGCAGACCAATCATCTAACTTAGTGAACAAAACAACTAACGAAACGGAAACAGATCCTCGGAAAGAAGCTTTGTGGAAGCCCTATGCTCCCCCAGGGGGTGAAACTGTAAAAAATAAAAATTCTGAAAAAAAGGGTAACCATAGTTTCGTAACCGCATATAAAATCATATGAAATCCCTCCAGCTTGTATTTTGTAATCAACCATAATAAGATCCGCAGCAGACGTGGTAGCTATTAATGCAATATGCAGTTGACATTATGAGGCCGGTTCCCTGATACAATTATATATTATATAATTATTTTTTGTGTATTTTGTCGAACTGCAAATATCGAAGTTATGTCGTTCGAAAATATAACAGAGAGCCGTTTTTATGATAAGTAAAAGTAATTTTAAAGGGGGGATCTTTTGAGTTATTTTATACAATTTACCAATTTCGATTTGAATGAAAGAAATTATTAAACAAAAGATTAAAAAATTGTGACATACAAATGTATATTATTGTTTATAGCTTTCAATTTTCGAATAATAAATATTTAGTCACGTTTTTTATACAATTTCATTAATTCAAAGAAACCACCTATACATTGTAATTTTTATTTGTACAAAATTTGACTTTTTTCAAAATAAAAGTCTTTTACTTTTATAATGCCTTACAAAATGATTTTTTATTTAAAATTATTTAAGTATACATTTCTATTCAAAATTTATATTCCTCTGTATTCCCATAAGACCCCATCTAATATTTTGAATTCTTAAGGAGTGAAGTGAAATATACTTTACAATATATATATATATATATACTTAAGAAATACTTCAAATAAATAATTAAATAAAACACTTTAATACTTTTGTATATTTTTAAAACTGCGAAACTTTCTTATTTGGGATAATATTCTCATTTGGGACCTTGGGTTCTCGTTTAAAACTTTGAATTTTAAAAAAAATTCTTTAAATAAAACTTAAAAGATTTAATATTTTCATTATTTGAACTTAGTTATTAGTATTATAATATATAGTACCAGCTCAGTATTAATACTAAGTGATGAAACCACTATCACTTTGCCTGTAAGGCATATGGGCTATTTTATTTTATTTTTTTTCTTCTTTTCTTATGTGTACTTTACTATTTGCTGTTAGCCCGAGTTGGTAGGTTGTTGATGGATGGTTGGATGTTGTTGATGGTCTTGCTGTGTTAAATGTTGTTCCAGATCCCAAAGTGTTGTATCAATTGTTTTGTCCAGTTTGTGTGTGAATATTCATTACTAGCGAGTGCTTCTAGCCGTGTGAGTCTTTATAACCAGTATCTTTCCGTTTCTGCACACTCGTTATATATGTGCTTGATTGTTAGTGGATTTGAACATAAGTTGCAATTTAGTTTTCATAAGAACTTGGAACTCAAAGAAAAAATTCCTAGCAAGTTAATAAAATTCAAAGTAAATAGCTTCTTATTTATTTATTTATTTATTTGTAAACAGTCCCTTACCTCATCCAATGTGATAGAAAATTGTTTCAGGCCTTTAATTAGGCGTTAAGGTTTCTACTTTAGCCCTATTTGTACCCTCATACCAAATGTGCTTTTGTCTTATCATGGTAAAATATTTAAATCTATTGTATTTTCCAAAATTATCTTATAAGTTATTATTGTAAGTTAAAATTTAAAAATTTTTAATATGTCATAAAATAGTCCTTTAACCGTTGCTTCTCATTGAAAGAACTCAAGAATGCACTATTAGACACCTTTCGTAATTAGCAATTCGATTTTTCATACTTCACGAATAATTCAGCATTATTTAAGTTAAAAATTATAATTTTCTTAAGAATTACATGTTATTATAGGTTCAAAATAAGTATATACACGTTTATTTTATATATATATATATAATAATTATATATATATATTAAAATTCCAAAACGTATAGTATAATTTTAAATAAATATTAATATTAAAATTAATTTACTAAACCCATATGATGAAATTTTAATTTCTATTTAAAATAATATCAAACCCTACACTCAAAATCTATTACCGTAAATATAATGAAAGAATCTTTTTTTACTTCATTAATATCGTAAAATTTAATTAAACAACACTATATAGATTAAAAATCTCCTAAAAGTATGCTATAATTTAGTTTTAATTTTTTTTTATTTAAGATTTTTGTATCTTATTATATTTTAATTTAATAATAGTTAAAGTTAAATTTAAAATTAAATCCAGTAGATAAAGATTGGGTACTTTAATTCTTTTATTAATTGAGCTAGTTTTTCAGGAGGCAATTATCTCAATTAATATAGGAATTAAAGTAAATGGAATTTACATTAACAACATTCGATATGTAGATAACACGACTCTAATATCTGACAATTTGGGTGATCTACAGTATCTAGTTGACAAGATCAATATGCATAGCAATAACTACGGTTTTTATATATGAACATCAAAAAGACAAAATTCATGAAACTTAGCAGACGCAACAGCTTAGTCAATGACGATGTTATCGCAATTAATAATGAACATATCGAACGCGTTGTTAGTTTTAAATATTTGGGTTATCAACTTGATGTGGAATGGACCTCAGATAAGGTAGTAAGATGTAGAATTGAAATGGCACGAAATGCCTTTGTTAAATATAAAAATGTACTGTGTAATCGTGAAATAAACATCAAACTCCCATTAAGGTACCTAAAATGTTATGTCTATGGTATGTGCTCTTAAATATGTAGTAAAAGCGTGGACACCAAAAGTGACGGCGGCAAACAAATTAGAGGCATTTGAAATGTGGTGTTATAGAAGAATATTGAAAATTTCGTACACAGACAGAGTTTCAAACCAAGAAGTTCTCGGAAGGCTAAATATAAAGAGAGAACTGCTTCTAATTATCAAGTGGAGAAAACTTAGTTACTTTAGTCACATAATACGAAGTCCTGAATATGAACTACTCCAGCTAATAATACAAGGTAAAATAGAAGGCAAGAGAAATATAGGTAGAAAATAAATGTCGTGGCTTAGAAACATCCGAAATTAACACCAGGGCAGGTATTAACACAATTAGTAGAATTAGTACATAGTGAAGGTGAAGAGAAGAGTATGCCAACATCATTGCAAGTCCGCAGTAACATGTGATCGCTTATCATCCAGTAGTTGATTAGCAGCTGAAGAAGAAGAAGGGTAAAGATTAAGACAAGTTTTTTAATATTTCTAAAATGCGCTAGTGTAGTAAATCATTAAAATTATTTTCTATGATTAAAATTCATCCAAATACTTTACATAAAATGAAATTAATTAAAAAAATTAATTTTTTTTCCCCCTGCCCTCATATAATTTGCACATAAAATTTAAAAAAAAAAGATTCTTAAGATATAATATACTTTTACAATATATACAATTATCGAAATCCTTATTTTTAAATCTTTTTTTTTCGCATCTTTTCTAACCTTATTTTTTTTTTTATATTTATTTTATTTTAATCCCTATCAACCGTTCTTAAAGGTATAAGTGTATATTGTATGAAAGGTTTCTGTTAATGAACATCGTAATTTACAATGAATTCTATTTTTTTTTCCACCGATTGTTTTGTTTGTTTTTTTCCTAATTGTTTTTTTTTTAAATAACTGTAAAAAAGGCAAAAGAATAGAACTTGAAAATCACTTAAAATAATTGAAATTTTGTAAACAATTATCCTGTAATTCATTTGTCTTCAACAAATCCACAAAAGAAAGGGAATAACAAAAAAAATGAGAATTCTTCATTTTCTGTTAATTTTTTGGATTCTTAATGGATTGTACTAAAAACAATCCATTAAGAATCCTATAGAATGTTGCTATTTTTAAGCAAATTATATAATTAACCTATAGATAGAATTTAACCATTATGTTAAAATATTTTGGAGGAACCTTTAAATGAACTTTATTATTATTGAATTTTGTGAAGAGGATCGATTCCACGATTGAATTACATTTAACCGGGTAATTTATCTTAATTATTTTCATTTTAAATATTTGAATATTCTAATTTGGTTTGAAGGGTTTGCTTCAACTGAAATAAATATCTTAATTTTTAAGTATTTTAGAATTTATATGGTACAGTACAATTATTTAAAGTAAAAGGAGGGACGGACGGACGGACAGACGGACGGACATACATAGCTAAATCGATTTTTTTTTCGATTCTGATCCGATCCATACACTTGAGTCTATATCTACCCCCTCTTCTTCTCTGCGTCACAAACGTAATGGCAAATTTATTATACCCTTTGACTATATAGTCATACGGGTATAAAGATTTACGAAACCGAGATTATTGAACGCTCCCGATTTGACTTGGACTTGAACTCGACATCTTCAACTAGAAAGATCGGCGTCTTAACCACTACGCAATTATTTCTATAGCTGCTGTTATATAGCATATAATGAGAAATGATTGAAGAATTAGAGATAGCAGAATGAATGAATTTTTTTGGCTGAATTAGTCTTGAGTCTTAATATTACAAATTCTACAATTATACTTTTATACTATTTCAAACCAGTTCTTCCTACAGCTTTTATTAACTTATCTTTCGAATAAAAAGCCTAGGCATTTTAATAACAAAGGAAAACTCAAAATTTTAAATTTTTTTTTGAAAAATCAGGAAACTGACAAATGACAAAAATAATGGTATAAATTATTCAAAATGTTTTCCAATCTTCTAAAAACGATTTGATATAAATTATTTTGATCAGAATTTCTATGTAATCTTTTGTATTTGAAATTGTAAAATAAATGTGAATTCATGATAACATTGATTACATAAAAACAAATACTTATGTTATTTCTTTGTAGATGTAAAAATGTAACAAATATTCAGTAATTTATTATTGAAAATGATTGAAGTTTTTGTTTTTATTTTGTCTTATAATTAATGGTATACGAATAAAAGAAAATAGGAAGCCTAGAGTTAACAAATTTATAAAATTTATAGGCTATCATTATCTTACAACACCATTATTGAACTCTACAAAATTTTGTAGAGTGTACAACATGTTAGAAGTCCCATGTGACTTTTGACTCACCAAAATCAGTCAAATGTCCTACTCAATATTTATAGGGGTACACATTCTTGAGAAAACGTATAACTCTGTGATATTACAACCGACTATAAAATCCGAATATTTCCAACAGCTACATTAATTATTTTCCATATTCTGTGGTCGGGGTTAAGAGTTCTGCAATCAAAATTCATCGCGTGTCTATCCGAAACTCCAAGACGCTCCAAGAATGCGCGTGGTCAACACCCTGCACAGTAAGATCGATTCTCGTGTAGGTGGCTGAGGCCGGATACCACTCTATAGCAGCAAAAGAATATTTATATTATATCCGAAATTCTGAACTAGGCGGGATTTTAAAATTTAATTCAGAATCAGGGTTTTATATGACTTTTACACAAAATTTATATATATATATATGTATATGCGAAATTTTGAAATTGGAGAGATTTTATAATTGGTTACAAAAGCACAGGATTATACGCTTTTTTCTCCACAATATGTTTATAAACTTCCATTCATTTCAAATGATATATACAAATATATATATATTATCTGACGATGATTTTCTATAGTCGGCATTAGTATTAAAGTTAAGTCTAAAATTTTTTTTTCCAAATTTTCAATATTAATCTGACTTCAATGAGACAGAATTCCCAAGGGGCTTTTGACCATGGGATATCTGACATGTCACCAATTTGTTTTATTTATCCTGTAATAATAAAGATAACCTAAGGACGTCCTATAGGATAAAAAATAATTTATAATATCATTTTTTTATTATTTCTATTAAATATAATATATACGTTTATGTGTGTATACTATATTTAATAAATACATGTGTATATAAGTATATTTTATATATATAAGATATAGATATGTACTACTTAGATATATTATATATATATATATATATATATATTGAAAATCTTGGAATTGACAAATAAAATATTAAATTATTACAGAAATAAGAATCAAAATAAGAATGTTTTCCGTAAGTCTATAGGTTACATAGTACTTACCTAATCCATCTCTGACACGGTTGTTAAATTGCAATTGAAGCCATAAAGTAACAAATATTTTTTTTTATTATACATGCTAAATGTTAGCTAAAAACTGTAAGCTTTAATAATTAGCAGAAAAAATCGTACACCTAATATAAGATCCTGGACATAATATAAGGTCCTGGACATAATATATTCTTATAATTGATCTCAATTAATTACAACATAAATTTAATACATTAGATTGTACTAGGTCTTATAACATGTAGAAACGTCTGCGATTTCAATAGATATAATTCTATTTGCTATATAGTGTATTTAAGTTATACGGTATTACTATATCTGTGAGTTATATTATTCAATTAAATTATTTTTTTATATTATTATTAAAAGTTTCCTAAGTGGTTTGTTTTTAATTTTTTGTCCATATCTATCAAATTAAGGGTTCAAAATCTAAGTGGCCAAACCTAAAATTTTTTTGCAATTTGTATTAGAATTAGTTATAAAATCAGGCTGTGTACGTCAAAAAGGTTGCATTTAACTAAAAAGGTTGCATTTAGCTTCGGTTGCATCTGTATATTTTTTTGGACTAAGCCATTTGTCCATTTGTGGCTTTTATTTTAATTTTTTTTTTTTTTTGTGAGTTAGATCACTTTGGTTCTAAGCTCCTACTTTATAGGAATAGGGTTCACATAAAAGCAAATTCAATAACACTTTCAAAATTTCAAGTAAAAATAAATTTTCTTTTTATTAATGGCTACAATAATTAATACTTTTTATAGTTGATACAAAATAGTTGTTGTTGTTTTTTTTTTAATTTCTCCTAAATTCTAAGCTCGTATTTTTCCGCAATATTTATTTATTAAGAATAAAATTATATTAGTAAAAAATAAAAAAAAAAAAATTAAATAAAGTTGTTTTAACAATATATTGTTTAGCAATATGGTCCACGACATTCTCTTGGAGAACATGGTAATACATTACATTTTTCAACTCGAACTCGATCACGACATTTCGAATTCATTTCTGAATTTGATGTTGTTCGTGTTTGTTGTCTAATTGAATGACCACAAGTTGCAGTACAAGGTGTCCATGGTGACCATGGACCATAGGAACATTCATCTGCTATAAACGATGTTGTTGGTATTGAATCATCATAACCACCATAACCACCACCGCCACCCCCTGTATATCTATGATTATAATTATGCTGTTGTTGATTATTGTGTGGTGATAATTGTTGATTATGATAAAAATGTATTTGTCCAGCATTTTCATTTCCTCTATTATTTCCATAACTTCTATCTCTTTCACGATTATTATTGTTACTATTGTAATTATTGTTATCATCATAATTAGAACGTATACTACTGCCATCATTACCACCATTACGTCTAATATAGGATTCACTGTAATATTCATCTGGACAACGTTGATAACATTTTTCAACTTTAACTAATTTTTTTGGACATGCCTTACCACCATTTTGTGGTGTACGTAAAACTTTTCTTGTTTTTATTTGATAACCTTCACCACATGTTGCGTTACATGGCCGTATAAACCAATCGGATACTTTACAATCCACCTTATCATTACCCAATTGTAAATTTTCAATTGTTAATTCATTTCGACGTTTCATTTGTATTCGAAAACGACACGTTATATTACAGTCTTCATATGTATTAAATTTATTTAAGTTTTCTTGACAATCACCAGCAATAAATATACCACATTCACCGGACATTCTATCATAAAAATAAAAACTTGATACGTTGGCACGACACGGCCCAAATACTGGATCATAAAAACAATATTCTGGTATTACATTACAATCTTGATCAAAACATTCAACAGTTTCTTCATTTTTTAATGCACTACATGGATCCGATGGATCTAATTCCATTTGATTCATTTTATTACGATTCCATATATGACGTGTACGTGTCTTTTGACCAGATCCACATGATACTGAACATGGTGACCAATCAGACCATTCACCAATTTGACATTCATCTGGTTTTTGCTACAAGAAAAGGAAAATGATGATTACGGATTCAAATCAATTTTACAAAAATATGTGAAATATATCTCAAGTTTTAAATAAAATTTAAATTACTTCATCGGTTATTTCATGGCCCTCTGAATCAATTCCACCACCACAATCAAATTCTTCACATTCATCATTTTCTTCTAATATAAAACCTTTGATTTGCTACATAAAATTAAAAAAATTAAAAATTTCTATTTTAAGTTCCTAAAATTATGCAATAAAACTTACTGAACATTTTTTAGCATTTTTACGATTAACATAATAACGACTACGTGTTTTTGTACCTTTCCCACATTTTGTACTACAGTCAGACCATGATGACCATCTTGTTGTTTGACATGCAGCATCTTCATTTCCTGGTCCAAAATCTAAACCACCACCACCGGCTGGTGCACCAACACCAATACCACTACCACCACTTTGTTCAAATGTACTACAATATTCCCCATCACATACTTTTTCTTCACGTAATGTTGTCTGACAACGATATCTCAATGCTAATTCTGGATTTTTAAATGAACGATGACGATATTTACGACCCCGTCCACATTTTGTATTACATTCAGACCATGGTTGCCATGGTGTTGTTGAACATTCAATTGGTTCATTCTCATCTTTAGAAAATAAAAAATAGTGAAATTTAAAATTAAAAAAAAATTATACAATGTAAAAGAAAGTAAGCATTATTAGAAAGAGATGAAAAAACATCATAAAAATCATTGTTTTGCTTCTTTTTCAAAAATAACTTTTTTTTATTTCTAATTCTAATAAAAATATTAATAAAATTCTAAAAATAAGCACAAAAAATAATAATATTTGCAGTAAGTAAATATTTAAGTAAAATAATAATAATAATGTACAATATTTATAAATGTATATAATAATAAAGTTAGTTATCAAAATTGTAAGTATACATAATATGTAGATATATAATAAAATCATATTCTTAATTTACTTTGAACATTATCACATTTTTTTGCATACAAACGTCTTCTAGTTATATGAAGACGTGCTAATGGTTTCATTGGTGCACCACTTGGATCATAAAATGGTGAACGTGGATCACTTGGATAATTTGATTTAATACGACGTATTACATCGGCTGGTATTGTTGGTTGATCAGCTGACTAAAAAAAAAGAGAGATTCATAAATATAATCTTTAAATTAATGTGAGAAGGGTCGTAATGGGCTAGTGAATTAGTATAATACTAGTTATATACTTATAAAAATTTACAAATCATTTCGCGAGTCCAGTATTTCTACTACAATTATCCAACAAACCTTCTTAAAGTTTTCTCTATTAAAAAATACTTGTATATAAGGACAGCATGTACCGTTATAAGGAGAGGAGATACCGTTATAAAGACAGAATGTATTGTTATAAGATAAGGATTTACCGTTCAAAGGACAGGATGTACCGCTACTAATAAAGATAGGATGTACCGTTACAAGGACAGGATTTACCGTTATAAAATAAAAATAATATTCGATAGGAAAGAAATCAAATATAAGTTTTTTTATTAAGATATAAGCCTATTCCTCGAATTTAAAATTTTTAATAATTCAAAATTTATAATTTTTACCATATAAGATGGTCCACTATCTGTACCAGCATCCCATGGATATAAATTATGTACTTTATGTTCAACCCATGAACAATTTGGCAAACATAATTCTAAACCAGATACACCAACAATCCAATCTGGTGAAGGATATATCATTGACACCAATGATATTAAATGATGATTTGAATCAACACGAAATACAGCAAATGTTTTACCAGTTACATTTGGATATGATATACCTCTTGCTTTAATTATTGTCCTAATTTGATCACTCTACAAGTAAATTAAAAGAATATACATTTTAATTATTTAAAGTTAAATTCTAATTTTAATTCAATTCGTTTTTGTACCTGTTCCTTTAATTCACTTTCTAATTTTCTAGTTGAACCATGTTCAGCTACTTCTTTTAAACCTTGACTAGCTAATTCACCATAATTCCAATATCTATAATCGATTGTATGTGAAGCACCAATTATATCACTAAATCTTGTATTCCAACCATTTGCTGGAAAATCTTTTGGATGTGTATGACGTGACCATTTACCTTCAAATGCCAACTAAATATAAAAATTAAATATAATTTTATTAATTGAAATTTTGTTAATCCCTGAAGATATGCAATTTTTTTTTTTACTAACTCAGAAATACAGAATTTTAATTAAATCAACTTAAAATATAATTCATATATTTACCTCATATTTTGCTTCATCACATGCACAACATGGATTCATAATTGGTGGTTGATTATCATAATCATCTAATGATTCTTCACATAATTGTTTTGTTAAATAACCATCATCCATATACCATACATCACGATGTTCAATAACAGTTGCTTTAAAACTAACACAACCACTATCTGGTGGTGGTGCAGTCCATGTTACTTGTATTTTTGATTTTGCCAATGTATTTGTATGTGTTAATAAATTTGGACATTTATCACTAAATTTTATTTCATGATAATCATTTATTTCAAATGTACCAGCTAAACGAGGATCTGTTACATTTTTTGAATTTGTTGCATCATTTTCAGCATATAACATAAAACCAAGATATGTATGTGATGATACAATACCACGTTGTATACCCATTAATGATACTATTAAATACAAAGAATATATATATGTAATAACAATGACAACAATGAATGAATGAAATTGTAATGTTCTACATTGTTTTTCTATACAGTAAAACCCCAAATATAAAATGCCTTCAATTTAATAATTTAAAATTCTACAATTTATAATAATCATTTTATCATTTGGATAATTTTAATCATTAAATGAAGTAACCTATTAAATGTCTTTTAAAAAGAAAAAGGTAAGTCAAATATACCATATTTTTACTTTAACCGAACAAATTTTTATTTAAAGTGAAGACATTTTTATTTCAAATGAAGACCCTTTATTTAGGTGAAGACATTTTTATTTCACATTAAGATTTTTCACGTGAAAATGAAAGTCTAAATTTTTAATGATTGAAGTGAAGTAATTTTACTTTAATTGAAGACTTTTTACTTTTAGGAAATACTTGTATTCAGAGTGAAGTGTATATAAAAAAATATAAAAGATAATTTTTTTTAAATATGAATCATTTAATTTAATGTAATAAAGAATCTTCATATTAGATAAAAATGTTTTCACTTAAAGTAAAAATTTTTTTAAAATAAAAATGTGTTAGTACAAAATCTTCATTTAAAATAAAAAGGTCTTCACTTAAAGTTAACTTAATTTACAGAAGTAAAAAATCTTCATTTATTTTAAAATTATCTTCACTTAAAGTTGAAATCTTCATTTAAAATGTCTTTACTTTAAGTTAAAATTTTCATTTAAAAAAAAAATGTTCATAAAATAAAATATTTACACTTATAATAAAAATGTATTCACTTTAAATAAAAATGTCTTCAGTTAAAGTAAAAATGGTATCGTATATGGTATTATAATATTTGAATTTTTGAATGCAACATTTATTATTTGTTAAACCAATTTTTAATTACGCATATTTTATGCTGCATTTATTTTGGTTCTACTGTATAATATTTTTATAAGCATATACGAAATACTTACTATTATATTTTTGTCCAGGCTCATAAAATTGTGGATTACCAGTTATAGATATAATAAATCTATTATCAGCAAGTGATTTTCCAACAGTGCTACCCTCTGGTACACGTATACAACAATATATTAATTGAAAAAAATTTATTATTATAAATAATAATAATATTTTAAATTGTTTCCAATCCATTTTGGATTTTCTTAATATTGTTTTTTTTATGAAACTTCAATAAACTGAAAAAAAATTAATAATATAAATATAAATCATGGGTATTAATGAATAAATAATTTAAGATATTTTCTAAATGTCATCTATTTTACTAATATTAATAATAATGGAAACTATTAATAAAAATGACAACTATTATTGGTGAAACTTCCGGAAAGGGGTTGTGAGCTATCAAGATGACGTCATCACATAACGGTACTAAATATCTCAAAGTTTTCGAATATATATACCATTAGTGGCGATGGCGCCATCTAGTGGTCGAAAAATGCATTACAAAATGTTCCTAAGATTTTGTAGCATTTTTATTAAAATGTTATATTTTTCCTGTTAGTCCATAAACTGGAACCAACTACTTACACTATTGTAGGGCATGATATTGTCTTTCATAAACATCTTGTTTCATCTAGATCGGTGCTACCATTTTTGAGATATTGCAATTTAAAGTGAAAATTTAAAAAAAAAAAAAAAAAAAATCAAACTTTCAAAAAAACTACTATAACTGTGAAATTTTCAAAAACACCCTGTATTATTATTATACCATTAGAAAGGTCTCTTAAAACTCTTTCCAACGGTATATAATAAGTATGGCATATGTTGACAAATAGCCCCACCAGAGAACATAAATCCAAAAATGACGCAACAATTTTATTAAAAAATACATTTTCATACTTTATTTGTCATAAATTTATTTTGCCTTTTTGTTTTCCATTTGAAATATTTATTTTAAAATTTAAGAATGTACTTTATAGTTTGATACAATATTGAGTTGGGTTTTGTTTAGAGGATTTTTGAGGTATTTATATGTATGTAAAGTATAATTAGAAAGGACCTTAGAGTTGGTTATAAAGTCAGAATTATACGCTTTTTCCAGAAAATTTATATACTAAGATTTTGAAGATTGACAGGGTTTTGAGTTGGATATAAAATTACGCTTATACTGTTCCAACAACCTGTACAACATTCAAATGCGAAATAAAGCCATATCGAGAATTTTTTTACGTATGGCTTTATTTCGCATTTGAATGCGAAATGAAGCCATATCATTTTCTAAAATTTTACCAAATAAAGCCATATAGTAAAATTGATACAAATTCTAACACTAAAATGAAAAGAATGGTATAAGAATTCGGATACCTAATTCATTCAAAAAATTAATAAGTCCTAATTTTTTTTAATACACTGTAATAAAACATGTTAAATAATATTATATTTTCATTACGGGGGCTGCCGCCCCCGAACCCCCGCTAACTCAATTATTGAAGCTAGATTTTGAATCCAACACTAAAATGAAAAGAATGGTATAAGAATTCGAATACCTATTTCATTAAAAAAATTAATAAGTTTCTAATTTTTTTAATACACTGTAATAAAACATGTTAAATAATATTATATTTTCATTACGGGGGCTGGTGCCCCCGAACCCCCGCTAACTCAATTATTGAAGCTAGATTTTGAATCCAACACTAAAATGAAAAGAATGGTATAAGAATTCGGATACCTATTTCATTAAAAAAATTAATAAGTTTCAAATTTTTTTAATACACTGTTATAAAACATGTTAAATAATATTAAATTTTCATTAAGGGGGCTGCCGCCCCCGAACCCCCGCTAACTCAATTTTTGAAACTAGATTTTGAATCCAACTCCAAAATCCCTCCTAATTGAGAATCCCACATATACACATATATAAATATTCTGGAAAAAGCGTAAAACCCTGCTTTTGAAACCAACTCTAAAACTCCTTCCTAACTATTTAAATAAAAAAGTTTGGAAAATTAAATTGCTTCTATTTTCACAAATAAAATTACTTCTGATTTTGTAGCCTAAGGGCCTTTCTAATTATATTTTTACATACATATTTAAATAAAAAAAATTTTAAAACTTTGAGGTTGTCACCTCCAAAATCCCTCAAAACAAATTGTCAGAACCAAACTCAATATTGTATCCAAACCTAAAATGCATTCTTACATTTTTAAATTTGCCAAAAAGGCAAAATAAATTTATGACAAATAAAGTATGAAAATGTATTTTTTAATAAAATTGTTGCGTCATTTTTGCATTTATGTTCTCTGGTGGGGCTATTTGTCAACATATGCCATACTTATTATATACCGTTGGAAAGAGTTTTAAGAGACCTTTCTAATGGTATAATAATAATACAGGGTGTTTTTGAAAATTTCACAGTTATAGTAGTTTTTTTGAAAGTTTGATTTTTTTTTTTTTTTTTTTAAATTTTCACTTTAAATTGCAATATCTTAAAAACGGTAGCACCGATTCAGATGAAACCGGATTTATATGAAAGGCAATATCATTCTCTACAATATTTTATGATGTTGGTTCTAGTTTATGGTCTTACAGGAAAAATATAGCATTTTAATTAAAATGCTACAAAATCTTAGGAAATTTTTGTAATGCATTTTTCGACCACTAGATGGCGCCATCGCCACTAATGGTATATATATTCGGAAACTTTGAGATATTTAGTTCCGTTATGTGATGACGTCATCTTGATAGCTCACAACCCCTTTGCGGAAGTTTTGCCCTATTATTAAAAAATTTCTAAAATTATTCTAAAAATTTTCAGAAAGAGTTCAACGACCAAACTTATTAAAAAATAGTTCCCCTTGGGTAATCGCTTTTATTAAATTTACACAATGTCTCATAATCATTCTAATATAATTTATAGGTAACATTTTAAAAAAGCAACCTTCACTTAAAACAACTTCAAGGTCACAATGGTCATAAGTATCCAGGGTTATTCTTTTTTTTAACTGGTTGGACCAAATCTCGTGTTTCAAAATCTCAGGTTTTAAAATCTCGCGTTTCAAAACCTCGCGTTTAAAACGTTTTCACGTTTCCCTCTTAATTTAGAATCGCACAAATCCATATATGTAAATATTCTGGAAAATGCGTATTAAAACCATGAAACCAATTCTACACTCCCTCCTAATTATATTTCCTACGTATGTATAGTTTCAACTAAAAAATTATAAAAAGCCCAAGATTTTGCAACAGAAAATTTTGAAACACGAGATTTTGACACGCGAGTTTACGAAACGCTAAATTTATAAAAGCACGAGATTTTGATTCGTGAGATCTTCATACGCTCCCTTTTTAAATTGAATAGATCAAATAATAAAAGATTTCATTTGGACAGCCTAATTGCCAAAATTGTCTAATGGCGAATCAGACTTAATAATTAGTTGGGTAGCTTTTGAGATGCTAGCAAATTTAAATAAAATCTTAAAACAAATTCGGATGCTATTATTTTAAAAATCTAGGGAACTAGGATCCATTCAGAAAATCTTTTTACGAATACCCCCCAAATACATTCAATTAATAAAGAAGATCATATGATCACCCTGTAAAAGATCAATGAACATTTATATTAATTAAATTTTTAAATAAAATTATAATCTTTTATTTGTAAAACTTCCATTATAGAATAATTGTTTTACGATCTCCAAAAATCAATAAAAATTATAAAAAATCAATTACTGCGAACTATTTGAATTAATACAAGATAAATTAAAAAAAAAAGTCCAGATTTAAAATTTCTACCCTACTTTTTTTGTATAAAAAATTAATAAATGGTTTAAACTATTAATCCCAATATAATGATCTCAGTCAATTAATCGATTCTGCTTTTCTTTTTCAAAAAACAAAAAACTAAAAATACTTAAAACCATTAAAAAACCGAACAACCATCTGTTTCTCTTTAAAAAAAACACTAAAACTTTAGATACATTCATAAATACGTATATATACATTTTCCAGAATATTTCATTTGTAATTGATTCTATCCAAATGGTTAAATTAAATTATAACAATAACTATAAAAAAAAATTTATTCATAAATTTGGGATACATAATAATGAAAATATTAGGGTTGTGATATGTTATATATACAGGGTGTACTGTTAAACTTATTTTTTTTATTTTATCTACATTTGAGAAAAATATAGGAAATTTTAAAAAATTTAATAATAAATAATAAAAAATATTTAATAATAAAAATTTAATAATAAAAAATATTTTTTAAGAGTTCATAAATTTTGAAGTATATAAATGATATATCACTTTTCTTCCAACTTTTTTTGCTATGTTGGCAACCCTAATCGTTCGATCAAATTTAAAGTAATCCTTACAATTAATTAATTATTTTTAAAATATTATAATTTACTTCAATAAAGCTTTAATTTATATATTAATTTACTTTTCAATTTACAGACAGTCCCCTACCATATACAATTTGATAAGCGAGTGATTTAGTTTTTCCTTTTACGGTAGTACCGGTATTTTTTTTTGATTAGATATGATCAGACCCGGATTTGAACGCGGCGCCCTTCGTATACAAGACAAAATCACATAAGAGCTGGGATAAAACTTTGAATACCTTAATTAGTTTTCACTAAGTTAGGTAGCCCTTAATGCAATTCTCTAAAACAGATTTTTTAGTTTTTGTTTAAGTCTTGTAGCTAATGTATGTATTTTACTAACAAAAATCATACTCGAAACACAAACTCTTCAGGAATTCAAATGATGAATTGTCTTAAGAGCCATATATGATTAGTTATTTAAAATGGACACCCTTTAAAGCCAAATTTTACTATTCCATTAACTGTGTTAGCAATAAACTGAATTTTTAAAGAAATTAGTATGATTTAATTTATTAAAGTATAGTACTCCATAAAAATGTTTAGTCTAATTTGAAATTTCCCACTCAAAAAATTAACTGGTAGATCCGAAATCGCTTAAATTTTGTGAACTTTTTATATTTTTATTTTGTGAACTCCAATATTTCACTTTATATTACAATATCACACATTATAACATCCGGTTAATTACTTTTGGCAAAATTTCAAACATACTTTATTAAGTTTAGTGGAATACTCATATAAAAGAAGGAGTTGTATGGCAGCTACTCGAACCCTCTGCAATAGACCAACCAAATTTTGCAGTAACCTTGGCCAATAAACTAAACTATTGGCAAAATTTCAGACACCCAGCTTCATTAGGTGGAGAGTAATGCTTACATAAAGTAGGAAGTTGTATGGCAGCTACACGAACCCACTGCAGGAGACCAACCAAATTTTGCAGAAACTTTGGCCATAAAACTAAACTACTTTTGGCAAAATTTCAGACACGCAGCTGTAATAGGTACAGAGAAATACTCATATAAAAAAAGAAGTTGTATGGCAGCTACCCGAACCCATGGACCAAAATGGCTGGATTTAAATAGCGATGACGGCTATTGCAAAAAAATTAATTTGCGAAAATTTCAAGATTCTAGCTCCTTTAGTTTTTGAGTTATCGTGCGGACGGACAGACGGACGGACAGACGGACGGACAGACGGACGGACGGACATACATAGCTAAATCGATTTATTTTTCGATTCTGATCCGATCCATACACTTGAGTCTATATCTACCCCCCCTCCTTCTCTGCGTCACAAACGTAATGGCAAATTTATTATACCCTTTGAATATATAGTCATACGGGTATAATGACTATATAGTCATACGGGTATAATTAATATGAAAGTTAAAGTTAAAATAAGTATTGGGTTGTTACGGAGGTATGCGGAAAGGATTCCGATGTTCTTAACTTTTTTCAAGTTAAATTTTTTCAATGAACTTAAATAAAATGTTTAAAAATATAAGAATTTCACTTAAATTCCACTCTTACTTAAACTCCACTTAAAATTTGAATTTTCTTCACTTAGAACTTAAATTTCTCCACTTAAAATTAAATTTACTTTAATTAAAATAAAAATGTCTTCACTTAAAGTAAAAAATGTATATAGAGTATGCTACGCTTTTATTTATTAAAAACTTACCAAAATATTGTTTTAATTATTCATTTATCCGTAATAATCTGTGCGATTTAAAACAAATTTTTTTTAATACACCCTGTAAGAATGTTGTCTGCAGTTTTTCAGTATTTTTTTTTGTCTTTGTTTTGTGTAATTCTTGAAATTCTTTAACAGTTTTTTATAAAAACACTAATTTTCCTTTTTTTTTTTTGTTTTTGGAATTTATTGCGATTTTTTTTTAAAATGAATTTTTTTTACACTTTCTTCACGTGATTCATTTAAATACTTTCGATTTTTAAATTGATTTCTTGAAAAAAAAAAACAACTAAAATTAAAAAATGAATAAAGAATAAAACAAATTTCCTTCAACTTTCTTTCTTTTCACTTAAGAAAAAAATTAAAATAAAAAAATAAAATTAGAATTTTCACTATTTAAAAAAAACTTTTTTTTAAATCATAGGGATTGCAAAACCGGATTATTTTAATTAATTTATTATATTAATTAATATTATTAAATATCATAAATGCAATGATAATGTAATATTTTAAAATCATAAATTACTGAGATCATTATCGGTTTTAGATACTATTATTAGTTACCATTATTAATTACTATATTATTTAATTATACAATATTGTTATTTATACATAATTATAATTTGGGCTTTTAAATGTAAGTATTTTCGATTATATTTAAAACTAGTAAATTAGTAATTTAAAACTATATTCTTAAGCCTCAGCCGAAAAGACAATGTGTGACATATATGTTCTGTCCAAAATAATATTAAATACACACAATCAAAGTGAATCTAGAGCACCTAAAACAAGCGACCAACTGAACGTCTTGTTTTAAAAATTTAGAATTAAAATTATTTATTAAAAACAATACCTCATATTCAAAAATAAAATCCAAAATTATACGAAAAATAATAATGACCTTTATTTAAAATAATTCAAATATATATTTACTGATAAAACGATAATGGTATACGCGTATCGACAAATGACGTATCGCAAATCGTATGTCGTGTTATACTTTAATAAATTAAAACTAATTAAGCTCTTTAAGAATGCGTCATAAAAATTATACAGCGTTTAAATTGAAATGTATAGACTTTTACTGATAAAAGTAAAATTATTACTGTTCATATAAATGACCGACATTTTTTATGTAATTTTGTTATAAAAATCAAAAAAACCCTTATCTTAAACATTTTAATAATAAAATAAATTTTTCGGGTGAAAAGTAACGGTATGCGAACTATTCTAAATTACAAGTCCTCTTATTTGTTGGGTTTTTAATATTTAAAAAGTTTAACATAATCAATAACTAATAACTTTTGAAGTCTAAGTTGGGGTATGGGACCTATTCTAAATTACAAGTTTGCCGCCTTTTTTCTATTGGACTTTTAATATTTTAAAGCTTAAGATAAAGACTTTACAATGTGCAGGTATTCATTTAAATATACTGTCGATTGTTTGAGAAGTTTACAACGTTTAAATTTAAAAATTATAGACTTTTACTGATTAAAATAAAACTTTTACTGATAAAATTGAAATTATTAGTGCTCATTTAAATAACCGATTTTTTTTATACAATTTTGTTATAAAAATCAAATAATCTTCCTTTAGAATGTGGATGGCATTTTAATAATAAAAAAAATTCTTCGGATGAAAAGTAGCGTTATGGGAACTATTCTAAATTACATAGTTTTAGTCTCGCCTTCTATTAGTTGGGCTTTTAATATTGAAAAGGTTAACATAATCATTTTAACATATTCATTTAAATTACTTTTCAGGTCTAAGATGGAGTACGGAAACAATTTTTACAAGGTTGCCGCCTTCTTTTTATTGGGCTTTTAATAATTTAAAAGTTTAAGATAATAATTTTAACATATTCATTTAAATGACTCTTGAATTCCTGGGGTATGGGAACTAAATTTTAATTATAAATTTCAGGATTGCCGTCTTGTAGGGCTAGGTATTTGTAGGGCTTTTAATATTTTAAAGTTTAAGATAAAGAACTTCAAATGTACAGGTATTCATTTAAATATCGATTTTTTGAGACGTTCACTATTAATATTGGTTTTTATAATATTAATTGAAAATTTAGCATAAGTTCGATTGGATTTGTACAAATAGTTTTTTACTCCACAAATTTATTAAATTAGTAATGAAGTTAATATTCTTTGTAAAATATGTTCTCACCCAAATTATAAAAAACTGAACATAGTTTAAAGATTTTTAACATCTGAGAAGTGATTGTTTTTTTATTTGAATGTTAATTAATTTGAATTTTTAAAATTTGGGGAAGATTTAAGACTTAGAAGCTATACTGCACTACACCATAATTATATTATACTAGCTAATACCCGGTGCGCGTTGCTGCGCCTCTCAATGGAGGTTTAATTGAATTTGATGTTACTGCAAAAAGTTAACACAAAACTTACACACGGTTTACACATGTAAATTTTAAAATGTGTGAAAGCAATCTTTTTAAAACGATTTTTCTAGGATTATTCTAGTAATTTTTGAAACTTTCTGTAATTCAAAGCAGTACGAACTACTTTCCAAATTTTGACGTAATTTACTTCCAAAAAAATTTTTGAAAAATCGCAGGACCGACTGTTAACAGACTCAACTCCATTTTCAAGCTGCTTCACACATTTAAAATTTGGAGTAAACCGGTCAAATCGTTTCTAATTTAGAGTTAAGTAAAGCAAAAATCTATTAAAAGCCACTGTGCCCCACTTGGTTAACGGAACTACACTTTCTCTTTGGGCAAAGCAGTATTGCGCAAAATTGGACGTAATTTGCTTCCAAATCACTCAACAAAATTTTTTTGAGGCTTGGGTTAATAAATTCCAAAACTGTTAATAGTGTCAACTCAATTCTCAAGGAGCATCACGTATACAAAATTTGAAGTCAATTGGTCAAACTGTTTCGAATTTAGAGTAAAGTATTGAAAAAACCTATAAAAAGCTTTTGGGCCGCAATGGGTTAATGGAACTCAACAAAATTTTTTTAAAGCTAAAGCAGAATTTCGTAAAATCGGACAAAATTTGGACCCAAAATTTTTTTTGACCACCCGTCGGCCCAACATGGGTTAACAAATTCCAAAACTGTCAATAGTGTCTACTCAATTCTCAAGGAGAATCACGTATACAAAATTTTAAGTCAATCGGTCAAACCGTTTCGTATTTAGAGTAAAATATTGAAAAAAAACCTATAATAAGCTGTTGGCCGCAATGGGTTAATGGAACTCAACAAAATTTTTTTTGGGGCTTTCTTTTAAGCCAAAGCAGAATATCGTAAAATCGGACAAAATTTGGACCAAAAATTTTTTTTGACCACCCGTCGGCCCTACATGGGTTAACAAATTCCAAAACTGTCAATAGTGTCTACTCAATTCTCAAAGAGCATCACGTATACAAAATTTGAAGTCAATCGGTCAAACCGTTTCGAATTTAGAGTAAAGTATTTAAAAAACCTATAAAAAGCTGTTGGGCCGCAATGGGTTAATGGAACTCAACAAAAATTTTTTTGGGGCTTTCTTTTAAACCAAAGCAGAATTTCGTAAAATCGGACAAAATTTGGACCCAAAATTTTTTTTGACCACCCGTCGGCCCTACATGGGGTCAAACCGTTTTCATTTTAGAACAAAGAAGTTTAAATACTTGCACCACAGCCCCAACTTGTCGGTCCGTTAGAGCAAAATTTTTGGACCACGATTTCTTTCCGTACCCAAAAACCCCTATATACAATTTTTCATGAAAATCGGCTGGGCAGTTTAGGAGTCTATTCGCTACATACAAACAAACAAACAAACAAACATTCCCTTTTATATATATAGATAACGTTTGTACATTTATATATCGCGTTTACATCGCGTTTCTACATTATATATGGCGTTTATATTATATTACGTTTCTACATTTCATATCGCGTTCCTACATTTTTATTAAACACTTGGGTACCAAGAGTAGATTTTTAAAAGTTTCGAATTGTCCGGTATGTGTTCAAATATTGGAACTATTTAATAATATATAATTACACTTTCTCTTTTGGACCTCTATCGTTTTTTCTACCTTTGCAATCACTATACAATATATTTATAATATATATATTTTATATAATATTTATTTTATAGGTATAGGTACTAAATATATATATATATATATATATTTTGATTTTACCAGACAGAAAAATGTGCTTTTAAAGAAATAGATACTATATTATCTAATAGTATAAATTTTGAAATAACGTTTGTCAGTATAAAATAGAACATTTAAAAGGTTTCCTTGTGTTCTATATTTGAGTAAAATTAAAATAGACAATTGAAACTTTTAATCAATTTTGAAGGTTTGACTTTCTTTTATAAGACTTTGAAATAAATGCAAATTTATAGAAAATATAGAATAGATATATCCATATATAATTTTGTATATTAAATTCTTAAAATTTAAAATTTATAAATCAATCAAAATCAATTAAAATTTATTAAATCAATGAATTTAATTAAAAAAATGTTTTAAAATTCAATTATTTATAATTTAAAAATTAAAAACAAATTTTGGAAAAATATTGTTTTTAAAACTTTACCGTTTTTTATAATAAAAATACAATATTTAAAAAAAACCTTTAAATTTTAATTATTTTATATATTTTTGAACTATAGTTTTTATTAATATTTTATTTAGTTTTTATTTTAAATTTCACACATCCGTTTTAATTTTTTTTTTTTATTCCGTTATTTTATTCCATATTTTCTTTTTTTATTATTTTATTTTATTTTTTTTTTTTTTTTGAACGCTTACCGTTTCCGATGTTCTAAGTTCGCACTCCAAAATTAAACTGTAGATTTTTTTTACCACTATTTTCTATTAAATTCTCATCAGAAATCAAAATTTAATTTTTTGTTTTTTTTTTCTTTAATTTTTTTATAAACATTAAAAAACATTAAACAAAACAATTGCAAATTGATGTATATATACATATATATACATAATATATTGAAAACATGAGTATATAATACATATATGTAATAAAAAATTGAAAACGTAAATAATAAAAAACAAAAAAAAAAAAAAATATTAAAAAGAGCACCACCAACTAAATAATTCAATTGCAAAGAGATATTTCCGTATGTAAAAAAAAAGGAATAAAAAATAAATTTTAGGGCTGCCAGATGATTTAAAAGAAAAGAAATTTGAAAAACGAAATAAAAATGCATTTTTTCATCTTGATTGATTATTTAGAATTTGTGCTGTAGGTATGTGCTAATTGTTAAATTTTTAAATGCTACCAAGCCTACACCATAGGTATATGTTAGATCAAGGTAAAGATAGTGGAAATATATTCCAAAAGTAATGGTTGCTCTTCATAAATTACACACACATAATACATCACCTTAAACATGAGATAATACTAGTGTGATATAAGATGAAGAAA
This sequence comes from Dolichopus griseipennis, assembly GCA_963082915.1. Classification (NCBI taxonomy): domain Eukaryota; kingdom Metazoa; phylum Arthropoda; class Insecta; order Diptera; family Dolichopodidae; genus Dolichopus; species Dolichopus griseipennis. The sequence goes on from OY720445.1 coordinate 63,175,801, forward strand.
TGTCTTAAGTTTCAATAGACACAATTCTATTTCTAAAATTTTGTAACACTTGATCTGATTTAATTTTTTAAAGTAATTTTGTATCTGTGAGTTATATTTTTCAATTTAAATTATTTGTTTATATTTTGTATTTTTTTACATATACATATATATAAATGTATATTAATGCATTTTTTAATTTTTTTAGGAAAAAGGAAATGGTAGCTGAATCGAATCGAACATCGGATAAATGGAATTCGAAAGAGGTTGTTGTTAAAACTCTAATAATATTCGAAGTATATTGTTCTTACATTGATCGCTCCAATTGATCTAAAATTAATGAAATCAAATTTTAGAAGTGATTTCCCTTTAATACAATTGGTTAAAATACAACAACATTACATATTTTGCAAATAAACTATAGGGTATACGAAAAAGGATCAATTGAAATAACTTGGATAAAAAATTTACAATTTTTTATAATAAAATAAGTTCGAATAAAATTATTAAAATTAAAAAATGAATTATGTTCGAAAGAAAGTATTAAATTTTATTTGACTGTTATTAGAGTTGGTTGCAAAATTGGTTTGCCCATTTTTCCAATTTATGGATATACATTAATATGCGGGACTTTGACTTTTAATTATTTTATATTATAAGTGATAAAGGATTATATAGAAGGGATTTTATAGTTCGTCTAAAAACCAGGATTGCCGCCAAGATTGTCGCTATATTTAAAATATTCTAGAAAAAGAAACCAATTCTAGAAACTTTAAGTTAGAAGCCAACTTCTAATTTACCTAATTATCTTTTCGAAGTTATTTAATTTTTAGTTTTAATAATTTTATCGAACATATTTCATTATTACATAAGTTCGAAAATTTAAAAATTAAATTAATAATGAAATTAATTCGAAAATTAATTTCGAACTGCCAATAATGTATGTCAAGTACTTCAAATAAAAATCCCAAAGTAAAGCTTATTTGAATTTTTAGATTTAAAAAAAAAATAGGCCTAGGAAGAGCTTTGTAAATAATTGATGCTTATAGAAAAAATACATTTTGCTCTTTTCATAAAATCAATATCGAATCAATTTTCGAAATTCTTTAGTAAACTTGAATACAATTGACCAGCTCTTAAAATAATTCCTTGATTGAATAATTAATTTACAATTTCTTTTATTTCTATTTTTATTTAATTTTTTTTTTAATTTTTATTATTCTAAATTGTATTCACGATTCTTCAATTTAATATTTAAAAAAAAAAAAACAATAATGAAAAAAAAATCTAAAGAAATTTAATTCCGAATTCGAAAATACAAAATAATAAACAAAATAAATATATGATTCCTAGGTCAATGCGTTTCAATTAAAGTTAATTATTTTGATTCTTCAAAGTTTGATTATATATATATATATATATATATATGTATATATGATAATATTTCCTAGAAATTTGATAGCTCTTCTTTATTTTTTTTTAATTTTTCTAGAATACATTTTATTTTTATGACATAATGTTTTTTTTCTTTTAATTTAAAAATTTAAAATTTGTATATATATATATATATATACATAATATTTAATGTCAATGTTATAATTACGTTTTTTAAACAAATTTAGAGGGTATTTCCTTTGAATTTATAAATATATGTAATAATATGTTCATATTTCATTATATATATAATATTAGTAATCTTCTTAAATTTAATAAATGCCGCAATTTAATAATATTATCAATATTGCAATAACATGTTTACAGAAAGGTTCAGTTCTTAGTGACGTCATTTTGAAGGTCAATAAGATTCTAGAATCTAGACTATTTTTGATATGAAATAGAATTTAAATTAATTTAGACCTTACATAAAATGATTGCATTTTAATACCTTGAGTGCTATTAATCTGATTTTCATTTGACTGTATAGCGCGTATGACATTCTGAAAAAGGGAATTTTCAGGTACATGCAATTACGCCAAATGAAATAAAGCCAAAAAACAAATTTCTAATTTAATTTTATTTCAAATTCCTAATTTTTTTTTTTTATGTGCAAACAAATGAATTGAAATTTTGTGAAAATTACATTTGTTACTGGTTGTATTCAAAAGCAGGGTTGTACACTCTTTCCAGAATATTATATATATATATATATATATATGTACATGAGTTTATGAATTAGGATGAATTTTAGATTTGGATTCAAAATCAGGGCATTCCCTTTTTACAGAATATTTATATATGTGTATATATGGAAATCTGAATTAGGAGATGTTTTGCAGTTGGGGCCAAAATCAAGGTGTTCCCTTTTTCCATATATATTTCCCTTTTTTATATATATGAATATACCAGATTTAAGGGATCAAGAAGGATTTGGATATACTTCCGGAGAGGGGTTGTCAGCTATCAAGATGACGTCATTACATAACGGTTCTAACAATCTCAAAGTTTCTGAACAATTTTTTATAGTTATAATGGCGCCATCTAATCGTCGAAAAATATATTACAAAATTTTCCTAAGATTTTGTAGTATTTTAATTAAAATGTTATATTTTTCTTGTAAAATAAAAAAAACTGGAACCAACATGCTATAGGATGGTAGGTCATGATATTGTTAGTTACGCAAATTAAATATAAATTTAATGCACTTAATGCATTTTTTTAGGATGTACTGTATAAAATTAAAAAAATGCCTTAAGTGCATTAAATTTATATTTAATTTGCGTAACTAAATATTTATTTTTGGGTTGTATAAAATTTTACTATAAATAAACATTATAATATTTAATTAAGCGCCACTTAATTTTTAAATTATAAAGTCATTAATTAAAACTAAAATCATCAATTTATTTGTAATTGGAAAATAACAACTTTAAAAATATATGAATAACAACAAATTAATTAAAATTATTTAAGTATAAAATTACTACTAATAGTTTTGCCAATGGTAATATGGAGTATTAAAGCTTTATACTTATATATTGTAAAAAGACTAAGAGAGCAAATACTATAGGAATCCGTTTTTAAAATAAAAAGTTCAATTTTTGGAAAAACAATCTTTTAAATCGTTCTTATCTAAAGCAGAAGAAATAATTAAAGAATTGACAGTGTATGTTTTATAATCTTATCTATAACTTTTTAATTTAAAAAAAAATATTATAAAATTTACTCTAAGTCTATATAAAATCTATACAATGTATTGAAACAAAATGTATCTGGAAGTAAGATAAATTTACAATTATAAGAAAAAAAGCAAATCAGAATCAAAATTTAAAGCTTTTCTTATTAAAAAATTGAATTTTTATAAAATATAAAGTCACTCAAAATAATATTTTTAATATTATGCAAATATGAGGTTCCTAAAGATATGCAATATTTATAAAAGTAATTAGTAATTACTATATTTAACATATATATAATATGAGCAACCCTACCTTTGACAAATCAAATAAATTATTAAATGGAACTGGTCACAAGTCCACAACAGTAACATGCTTAAGACCAAAACTGAATATTTCAAGTATCAGTACCATTACCAGTATAATTACCAGTACCAGTATAATTATTAGTACCAGTATAATTACTAGTACCAGTATAATTACCAGTACCATTATCTGATACTTATTACACTGTCAAGTACCAATAATACTATGATTTTATTTATACTTCAATTTTGTAATTATCAAATCTAAGTAATTCTGGTACTTGACAAAGTGATGAGTATCAGGTAATGGTACCTACAACTGTACTTAAGTACAATTTCACTCAATATTATAAATGTCTGCATGAGTCATAATGCTTGAATCGTAGTTCTGTATAATGTCTCAATAGTAGGGAGTGACGTACTATACTTTTTACACAATACCCAAAGGTATTAGGGCCCTTTAATGAAACATCTCAAAAACAAAAAACACAATTTTACTCTTCTTTTTCCATTAAAAATTTATTTTTAATTATTATATATTTTATTTATTATAAATTATAACATTAATCATCAAATGGATTATACTTATAAATTTCATCAGTAGTACATAATGCTGTATATATTTTATCTAATCCAGTTTTACATTTTCCACCAATTATACCACTTTTATATATTGGATAATTTAATACATTATTATAAGCATAATTACATGTAATTATTAAACGATATAAACTACTTTTTTTATATTTAATTGCAGCACAACCAACATAATTATTTTTTTCAGCTACCATTACAGTAAAATGTCCAATTGGATTTCTAAAATTGAAATTTAGAAAAATATTTTTATAAAATTTTCAATTTAATAAAGAAACCCCAAAACTAATTTAATCAATTTATTATTATTAATACTTACTCTCCCAATTCAAATTTATTTATAAAATTCATATTTGCATCTTTATGTTCATCAAACCAATCATTTATAATTTTTTTAAAAAATTTTTGTATTTTACTTGTCTCTGCAGTATTATTAGTTTCAGTTTCTAATAAATCTATATAACTTATCCATATGCCAATATTTTGTCCAGATATTGGAAATTTTTTTGTATTACGACAACCATCATGTTCAAATTTACATCTTTTAACATTTAATTCAGCCATTTCAGATAATTCTGAACTCCATAACATTTTTGCCATACGTTCAGCTGTTTTATAACCATATAATTTACCAGATGCTGTTAAATTACGCAATTTATTATGTTCATCAACAATAGATTTATGCTCAATATCAGTTAATTTTATTATTTCAGCATTTTCAGGACAATCATTACTGTATTCCTGTATTAAAAAAATGAATAAAAACAGAGTTGTTGAAGATCGGATTTATTGACAAATTTAACTAAACGTTCAACTTCGAATATGAGTTCATTCAACCTTCATATAAGTGAACTCATATGAGTGAACACAAAATTTGAGCTCAAAATTTGAGTTGAACGATTGCGTTGAGTTGACCGAATTGTTTAAGATCGGATTCAATTAACAAATTCAATTCAACGTTCAATTTGAAATATGAGTACATTAAACCTTCATGTAAGTGAACTCATATGAGTGAACTTAAAATTTGAGCTCAAAATTCGAGTTCAAAATTTGAGTTGGACGATTGCGTTGAGTTGACAGAGTTGTTTAAGATCGGATTCGTTTGATAAATTCAAATCAACATTCAATTTGAAATATGAGTTCGTTCAACCTCCATATAAGTGAACTCTTATGAGTGAACACAAACTTTGAGTTTTTCAAAATTTGAGCTCAATATTTGAGTTGGACGATTGCGTTGAATTCAAATTTGAGTTTTTTACAACTCTGTGATTTGTATGATATTTTTTTTTAATTCTATTTTTATTAAATATTTTTTTTATAATTTTTAATTAATTTAAATATTTAAAAAAAAACTTACACCAGTGTTATTGCATGCAATATGAAATTTTGTAACAGAATTTCTACAAAACTCTTCAGTATCACAATAATTAACCGAATAATTTGTTTTCAATATTGAATTATTAGATAATATTGAACCATATATTATTTTTATAAATAATCCATTTAAAATAATATTAAAAATATTGAAATATATCATTATAGTTTTCTATTAAATTAATTAAACTTTAATTATGTACATAATAATCTAAAATATTTAAAAAAATTTAATATTTTTCCATTTTATAGTAAAAATTTACAATATTAATAATTCACATTTTATCACGTTCTTTTTTTTTTTTAATTTTAATTCCGCTAAAAATTTTAATAAAATTTTTTTTTTTTTAAATTAAATTATGAAATAAAGTCGATTCGATTTTATAACCAAAAACAAAGGAAATAGAGTCGAATTAATCATTCAAAATTATATTATAAAAATATTATACCCTATAGTCTTTGATTTAACTTTAAGATTTTCTAAAAAACAGATTAGTACAGTCTTACCCCGGTTAACGTTGTTAAATGGTTCCAGAAAAACGCGACGTTAACCGAAACAACGTTATGCGAAGCAATTATATAATTAAGAAAAAAATTCGCAATTAAATAGAATAAAAAGATTAAGAGAATTATGATAATACGAAAATTAGACTTTAATTCTTTATTAGAATAATATATAATAAAATAATTAATTTCAATAAAAAATATAAAGAATTTAATGATAACAATAAAATATATAAGAATTAAACAAAATATGTACTACTTTACTATGAAATATGAAAAACAGTACACAACTAGCTAAATTATGCACTAACAATAACAAAAAATTCATAGCTATGTGAATCAAATAAAAATTATGTACAAAAAAAGATTTTAAAATAACACCGCTTGCTTAGATTTTTGAAAAAACGGTTTTATTAAAAAAAAACGTTACAGCGAAGCCACGCAACGTAACAGTAGGGTATGACCATAATGGTGGACCGACGTTACAGCGAAACAACGTTATTCGGGGCAACGTTATCCGGGGTATGACGTATATAAATATCAATGAAAAGGGGGATAATCTGATTTTGTACCCAGATCAGCTCTTAAAAACCAGTATTTCTGAAAAATTTTTTCAGAATATTTAAAAATCAGGAAGGATTTTTTAGTTGGATTGAGTTACCCCCTTTTCCGGAATAATACCAAATTTGTATATGAAAAGTTGTTGATAGATTTAGGTAATTTGCTTAACAGAAGTTGGAGACGGAAGCCCTATCAATTTAAATTCTTTGGTATTTAAAAAAACATTTCAAAAGAAGTTATTTTATAATTACTGAAAAACTTTAAGTTTCAATAATTTGTTTAGTGAGGGCTTTAGGACAGCAGCCTTCATTATTTTGAATGCTTTTTTACTATAGTAGATATATGTGTGAAGAAAGTCATTAGGAAAGAGATTTGAGGTTGTTTCAAAATCAGAGTACTTTATTTCCATTTTTTTTTTTGGTAATAAAGTTAAATTGGCTTCTTATTAACTGATAGTCTATAATTTTCATGACCTTCTTTCAAAATTTTATTCATTTACTAAGTTGTGTAGTATTTTTGTAATTTGACAAACGAACGGACAGATATGACAAGCAGAAATAATCTAATATTAAATTTTTAAAAAATTTTTATTCTTGTAGTTCTTATTAAATCAAAAGAATATTCTAAGAATTACAACTTCAGAATTCAGAATTAAAATGTTTATACATGTTATTAGATACTATTAAAAAAAAATTAAACTCGGTAATATTAGTAAATTTTCATTAACTTTTGAAATTTAATTAATTACAAAAAATAACTTACGTTTTACTTTATTTAAATTATTTAAGAATATAAGATTTTAAAATAAAAGCTTTTAACATATAAAAATGTAAATTTTTAGCATTGGGTAGGTACATCTTTCTTTGGTAACAGTTTAAAATTATTTTTAAAATAACCAAATTAATATTTTATTTTTAAATAAAATTAAATGCATAAGTTACATACATACATTATTATATTTATTGCCATAACAAAAAAACCGTAATTAAAACTATTCTGAAAAATTTGAAGTTTGAACAACACTTGTATTTAATTTAAAATACTAAAGACAACAACCTTATTATCAATTAAAGAAATTTAAAAAAAAAATTTCTAGTAAAATGTCTAAATATACAGCTTCAAGCTTTTTAGTACAAAAAGTTTAATTTGATTTGATAATTGATATATTTTTGTAGAATTAATAAAGTTTTATTCAAAAAAGCTTTTCAAAAAAATGTTATACCAACAAATTTTTCTAAAAATTAAATTAAAGCTTTTTTTAAAAGTCTGTTAATGTAGTTATTTAAAAAAATTTATATAACAGCTATTTTTAAAACGATTAAATTAATATTATTATATGTTTATTGATTTTAATTCAATGTTTATTAATTTAATTCTATCTGTAAGTGTATTTAAAAGGCTTTTATAATTTTAGAGGTAACAGAGAGATTTGAAATAAATTTTACCAATGTGTAAGTAGAACCACAAAGCCGTCAAATAATTCAATATTATATAAATTAACTTCTTCAGTAACTTCAAAAATTAATATTTAAATTTACAGTAATGATAAATGTAAAAACTAAAATTATCGAAAGTTTTATATTTTCCAAATTTTTTTAACCAAAAACGTCAAAAAGAAGCCAAATACAAGATTTTAGCTAAATTCATCTATCCATCTTCATGACTTCCGTTTAAATTATTTCCTTTATGCAACATAATCTTTATTCCCAAATTCTAACGTAAATTTTTTTGCCAATCCCGATCCTAAAAACCAAACAATATATATATATGTATTTAAGGTCCATTCCAAGTTTGGTTTTAAAAAAGGGGGTTGGTTTTAGTTGGTTAAAGTCCAACACTCCTCATATGATAACAGTGACTCTGAACTATTATTTCTCCAAATTTTTTGAACCAAAAACGTCAAAAAGAAAGCCAAATACAAGATTTTAGCTAAATTCATCTATCCATCTTCATGACTTCCGTTTAAATTATTTCCTTTATCCAAAATAATCCTAATTCCCAAAATCTAACCCTAATTTCCTTCCCAATCCCGTTCCTAAAAACCAAACAATACATTATATGTATTTAAGGTACATTCCAAGTTTGATTTTAAAAAAGGGGGTTAGTTTTACTTGGTTAAAGTCCAACACTTCTCATATGATAACAGTGACTCTGAACTATTATTTTTTCCAAATTTTTTGAACCAAAAACGTCAAAAAGGAAGCCAAATACAAGATTTTAGCTAAATTCATCTAACCATCTTCATGACTTCCGTTTAAATTATTTCCTTTATGCAACATAATCCTTATTCCTAAATTCTAACGTAAATTTCTTTGCCAATCCCGATCCTAAAAACCAAACAATATATATATATGTATTTAAGGTCCATTCCAAGTTTGATTTTAAAAGAAGGGGTTGGTTTTAGTTGTTTAAAGCTCAATCCTCCCCAGATGAACCCCCGTACAGTGATTCTTGACGGCTTTGGATGCTTGCCATGAACCCTCGCAAAAAAACAAAAAAAAAACAAAAATAATAATAACTTATTTCTCGTAATTTATTTAAAATAAATTTTTATAAGTTCACATTTTCAACAGTAAATCCTTTTTTTTTTAACATTACATAAGATGCATAATTTTCATTTTTCTTTTTGTTTTTTTATTATAAAATGAAAATAAAATAACATTTATATCTCTTTACAACTTACAATAACTTTTCAAACCAATTAACCAAATCTGTAAAAACTACATTCTGTAAAAATAAAATAACTAATCTTGTTAAATGTTAATCCTTAAGATTATGAAATGTTACATATAAATGTCAATAGGAGAGAGTTAAATTCTAAATGATCGAATCTGTCAAAAGTTAACATTCTGTAAAAACAAAATCTACTCATTTCTCATTCTCATTAATTTGTTGTTGATCCTTAATATTATTAAATGTTGTTGTTTTGTTACGTTACGTTACGATACGAGAATTAAATGACAATTGAAAAATAATTCAGTATATAAATGAATGTAAAATGCAAGAAGTTGAATAGTTCGTTTTTGAATTCGGTCGCGGAAAGGTAAGTGTAAAAAAGTGAATAAATTTAAAGTGATGTGAATTAATTAATTGGAGAGTAAATAATAGTGTTTTATTTTTTTTTTTTTTTAATATTTAATCTCTTAATTTTTTTTTATTGTTTTTATTAAGTGTTAATAATTTTATTATTATTATTTTTTTTTAAATTTTAATTTCTTTAATATTATTTTTAATAAAAAAAGTTAATATAAATATTTTAAAATAAAATCGGTTCATAATATAAAAGGATATTATTTAAAAAACCAAATTAAAACTTTAAATATGTGTGGAATATTTTGTAATTCTGTTTATTTTATAATTGTGTTAAATAATAATCAAAATTTTAGCGATATTTCACAATTAAAATTTGATTTAAATTAAATTTAATTAATTATAATTTTATTTGAATTTATTAATAATAGATTTATTGTTTTTTTTTTTTTAATTTTAATATTAATTTTTTTTTTTAATAAAAAATCTTCCAAGTTAATAAATTTTGTTATTGTATAAAACAGGAATATTTTTGATGATTGCTTAATAATTTTATAAATTGCAATTCCAGATAAAAAAAAATTGTTTTTGGATCGTTTAAAAGGTAAGCCGAAAACAAATTTCTGAAAATTTATATTATGATTATTTTATATTTATTTATAATTGGTATCAGCACTATATTTAATATTTCCTGATATTATTATAGTTCTTTGCCCATTTGGCATTTGGGTTTTTTAAATTAAATTTCTATTTATTTTACATTAAAATTTCTATTATTTAATAACTTCTAATAACGTAATGTTACAATTAGTATTGTGGTTTTTAATTTTTTTATTTTTATATATATTTTACTATTATTTATATTAATTTTTTGAACAATATAAAATACAATTCGTTTTATACAATTATAAATACATATATTATTTTATTATTCAATATATTTACTTACTGATATCATTTTGTCTTTCATAGGTAAGTGACTTAATATGATCATCAATAAAGCAGTAAATTCATAAAATTTGGTAAGGTATTTTACGAATATATAATATTTTAAAAAAATTTTATTTATAAATATATTTTGTTACAAACAAACAATGAAAAGAAAGTTTCAATATAAAGAATTAAATCTATTTAACTATTTTTACAATTTTTTTTTTTAAATAAATTGTAGTGCCTTGAATTATGCAAAAAATTATGAAATTATAAGTGATAAGTGTATGAAAATAGTTTATTTATTAAAATTAAAACTAAGGATCTATTTTGAATTAAAATCTGTAACTATTTTGAAATTCAGAAAGTATTGTATTTAATAACTTAAAATTTTGTATTAACTGTGATCTTCAAGGAAATAAACGTTTTTTATTTAAATTTTTAAAAATTACAGAATAGGTACATATACATGTTATTCATATATAAGTATATATAAATTTTTCTGGAAGCTTTTAATCTTTCCGATTTAAAGTGTTATACAGAAAGCTTATTTTTAAATTTAAAATATTTTTATACCATAAATTATATAACAGATACTAGTAGATTTTATCAAAAGTCCATTAATTAGTTTAAAAATTAATATATTTCATTATACGAGTATATTATAGATTTTATTTCATATTTTTAATGGTTACTTTTTTATACTAGAAAAATTATATTGGAACTTCTTGATATAATAAAATATTCATGTGTTCAGACTTTATTTGGCTATAGATCGTAGAATATAACAAAATTATATTTCAACTTCTATTTATCTTATCCTGTAAATAAATCCTTTCAATTTTATTAATTTTGAAGTTAAAGGAATTTAATTAATTCATAGCTAACATATTACATCAAATCAAATATTTTTAAAAATAAATTATTAAAGTACCTATTTAATTTATTTTAAATTTTTTTCAATTGATCAAACCTATATCTGTCAGAGTATCTATAAATTAAACAAGAACTTAAATCTTGATTTTACTCTTTAAGGGTTTTAACCAAATAAATGATAAATTAAAATTTTTAAAATAACTTTAATAATTTTATTATAATAATTAAATCTAATATAAAATGCTCTTAGAAAATTAATATAAATAAAACATATTATTAATAAATAAGCTTTTAAAATATTAAAATTGCAATGGTTCCACGTAATATTAAAATTTAAATAAGTATACTAACAGTTTAATTACTTAAAAAAAGTGTCGCCCAAAAGTATGCAAATTTTCCTAAATAAAAAATTATATTTGTTGTTCGAACGAAAACGCTTTCGCATGCTAGTGATCATTGTGTTGTGTCTATATATAAAAGTAAACCATTCAATGTAAAATTATTCCATTGAGGACCAAATTTACTTAAAGGATTTCCGCAGAAAATAATAATTGAGTCTTGTTTAACAAGATTAGTGTAAGATTATTCTAATGTAATTAAACAATTATTGCAGAAAATTGTAATATATCAATTTAAAACATTGACTACATTCTTCTTTAATTTTAAACAAATTCAAAACGATACGACTTAGAGGCACTGCGGATTAAACTAATAATGATATAAAGAAAAATAAAAAATAATTAAGTTTAAACCACCGAGCAATACAGCACTAGTTCGAAAAATAAAAACAATATCAAATACCTTGGAGTTCACATCTATAATCTTCTAAAATTTTAAAGCTCTTCTTTGATGGACAAACTAAGATTATTTGAAGAGCATTTACAAGTAAATCTTTTAAGAAAGCTGTTACATTAAATGGCTTTAACACACTTACATCATAGGTCCAAAGTTTTCATAATTATAAAATATGAAAATTAAGAATGGCTGTATTTAAACTCAAAATAATGTTTGGCTATCAGGATATGTAATTGGATGTTAGATAAATTGTATAATATATAGATAAAAGATTTTTAATTAAAAACTGCCTTACCTTACCCTTTACTTACCATGTCTTACACTAATTAAAACCAAAATTTATATTATACTTAACACTAATTCTAAGTGTTGTCCTACCATCAATAACTTTTTTTTTATAAACTTATATCTGTTAGATACTGAAAAATACCTTATTAGTTACTAGTTTTACTATTTTAAAAATGTTTAAAGAAATGAATGGCTAATTGTTATTAAAAATATTTTATTGTAAATATCTCGAAGATGCTTGATCCAATATTATGATACTTAATGTCATTAGGGCTTGTTTTGAACCGCAATGAACAATTTTTAAACTAAAATGGACTCACTTATAGACTCAATGAGTTTTATCCTATATATTATTTATATTGACTAATTATTTAAATTTAAAATAGCGTTACATTTTTGAATTTTATTGCTTTTATTTAAAAAATTTATTACTTTATATATTACTCACTTTAATATCTATGAAAAAGCCACTGACATGTAAATTTATTAAATTTTTAATATTTAACAAAATTTTTTTAACTTTCCTAAAATAGAAAACCATAAAAATGTTCTTTATTTTGACAAATTTTTTTAAATGGCGTTAAATTTGATTGCAATTGGATATTTGTTTAGATAATAAAAAATGGAATTGTTTTTTATTATGATTTTTTTTTGCAGCAGAAATTAACACAATATTATCTCTAAGATCTCTAAAAAATAACTTTAAAGGTTTTATAAAATAAAATTTTGAAAAAGTAAGGTATTGATAGGTATTGAAAAAATAATATTTTGGCAAATAAGATTAAAAATTTCAAAATGTCGGTCCCCTCCCAATAAAAATTAAAATAGTTATTAAGTACTTTATATTAACAATATGTTATTGAAGTATAAACTACTTAATAGTTTCGCCTAGAAGTAGGCACATTATTGATTAAAAAAAAACTAATTTATATTGTTTTATCATATATTTTTTATTATTTAATAAAAGCACTTTAAAAATTTTAAGCTAATCTTTTACGTAAAACATCTTTATAGTTTTTAACTTAATTATTAGAAAATTTTTTTGGGAAATCTCGATTTAGTAAATCCCGTTTTCAGAAAATCTCGTTGCAGCAAATCTTGTTTTTAGAAAATCTCTTTTTTTTAAAAATTTCATTAAAAAAAATCCCTTTTTTTATATTCTGGAAAATGCTCATAGTTCTAATTTTGTACCCAACTTTAAAATCCTTAATAAGCGAGAACTAAATTTTCCTAATCTAAAGCTAAGATCTCAAAAAAAGATTTAATATCGAACGCTCTCAAATTTCTTACTTATTATACGAAATGGGTAATTATTTTAACTTGATTTTTTCTAATTCCCATCCCCATGCAAAGCCCATAAAATTGATCAATTGTTAGCTTAAATCATTGAGCATGAAATTACTCCAGTTTTTTTAAACTAATAAAAATGTGTTGTAATAGGAGTTACACTAAAAAAAATTAACTTACGACCTAACTATATTTTCATTATAATTACATATTATAAAGAAACTAATTTTTTATATTTAATATTCTGAAATAATTTTTAATTTTATTAGTTGCATTTGAAATTAGTAGCTCAGATTGCGTCATTTCATTTAAATTGTATCTATTATTTCCTTTAAATAACAGTTGAACATACTTACTGTGGGATATTATTTTAAATTTTCAATATAAATAAAACTTTTCTTTTTTCTTGCCATTAAATTTAGCTACTGTAATATTTTTTTTTTAATATTTATTACTATATTAAAAATGGGTTTGTTAGTATTAATGCACTTTTGCAGTAGTTATGATTTTTATCTATTTTGACATTCTATAAAGTTTAACTATCTAATCAATTTTCTAACAGAGAACCAAATCTGTGATATATTTATTATTTTAAAATAAAGTGTACAATAATTAAAAAATACTACTACTAGATTTATATAACTGGGCCTATGACATATTTCATAAATATTGATAAACCACAATTTAACAAAATTGCCGCAATTGTACTCTTAACTTCTATTAAATTGTAGTTTTAACAACTTTTCTGAAAAGGGCATGAATTTGGGCATAAATGAAAAGGGCACTGATCAATAAATTTTACACACCTTTGCCTATTTGGTTACAGAAAAACATATTAAATTTTGATTTCGATAAATAATCGTAGATTATTACGATATTTTTTTATTTGATATAAACTGACCAGGATTGGAACCTTCCATGAGATGATTCACATGAAAGTTCGCGTCTTTACTACTACGTCATTGGACAGATTGACGTAGTGGCAACAATTATTTATTCACATATTAAATCCTACAAATAAGACCTTTTTTTTTACTAAAAGCCATTTTCTTTTTAAAAAGGTGTTTTAATTTTTTTTTTTAGTTATTTATCAATTTAAGGGGTTGGGTCTTAAATCTCGTTTTAGTAAATCTCGTTTTAGAAAATCTTGTTTTTAGAAAATTCTTTTTTTTATATTCTGGAAAATTTTTAAAATTGCTGATAATTTTGGTTTGTATCCAACTCAAAAATCCTTAAAAACCAGATTTTTCAATTATAAAAGATATTTTCTTAATAAGCGAGATTTTTCAATAAAAAACGAGATTTTCTAAAACGAAATTTTCTAAAAACGAGATTTAAAAAAAAAGATTTACTAAACCGAGATTATGGAACGCTCCCCAATTTAAGTTCCAACTGTTCTTTAATAACTAAATAAACCTAAAAATAGAACTAAATTTTCTCAGACAATATAATGTTACACTTAAATTTCTCCCATCTTCAATATCCCTTAGCAAATTAAAAGTATTTTAGTTGACAGACCCTTCAATCTGAAGAATAATAAGTTAATTTTAAATATACTAGGTATTTAATTCGTACAACAATTATAAACTTATTATGAGATGTACAATAATAATGCATAATAATAAAAAAATAAATAATTTTTCCAAGCTTTTTAAATGAAATAATTAGCGAATAATTAAGAAATAAAAAAATAAATATTTAAATTTATTTATTTCCAGGAAAAAAAATAAACCGAAGCTTTTGATATAAAAATTTATATAAAAATTTCCTTCAGATTTTTAATAACTAGAAATACAAAAAATATGAAATAAAAAATTTTTACAAGTTCATTATTAGTAAAATTAAATAATTACCATAAATTCAATGTCAATTTATATATGTATAAAAAAAATCTGTAATTCAATTTGAACAAAATAATAGTAATGAGAATAAAAAAGTTGATAATTAATAATAATTGCTTTTTTTAAAATTCTTTTTAAATTAATTTATAGAATAAAATATAAAACTACAAATATTTCTAGATAAATTCAATTGAAATTGGGTTCAAAATTGAAAATCCAAATAAAAGAAAATAGAGAATAATATTTATTATTATATTTTATATTACATTATATTTGTTAACCAAAAGGCTTACTAATTTTTTAGTCAATAAACTTATCCCCAAACACAACTTTGATTCCTATAACTACTTCATTATCAAAGTAATTTTTTCTTGCTTATGTATTTACCATTATTAGATTTTTCTTATCTAATTACTATTACGGTTTTCAAATTTTTATTGAAGAAATTTTTAAATTATTAAGTTCTTGTATTACAATATTATTAAATTCTTATATTAGAATTATTAAATTTAGTATAAAAAAATTTCAATAATATGTCATTATTACATATATGTATTGTGACGTAAAATAATAAGTATAGGATTATTAGAAAATTATCTTGATTATGTCCGTTAACTATATGTCTAGTTACATAATTACTTTAAGACTCTTAAGTAATTGTTTCTAGTTTACTTATTTAAATTGGAATTAAATACAATAAAATAAACTTAAAAACTCAAAATAATTAAATAAATATGCTATGTATATGATAAACTAAAACATAGAAAAAGAACTTGACTTGAAAAATTACTTTAATCAGACTTAAAAATAAATGATTACTTTTTAATTAAATACTTGAAAATTAAAATTACTTGCTAATCATATTTAAAAAATTTTAATTACGATTACTGTAATAATCGGATTAAAATTTTTTAAACTACGATCAAAAATTACTGTAAAAGTAATCCAGATTACTTTTATTTTTGTTTTGATTACTAAAAAAAAATAATCACACAATAAATCTTCATTACTTTTTAATTATTTGAGATTATTTTTAGACTATTATAGTAAAATTTTTTAATAATAGGAATGTTTTATCAGACTGCTTTTAAAGTTTTAATTAAAAACATAAATAATAAGCAACATTAGATTTAAAGTTAGTAATTGTTAAAAAATAATCGAAAAGTAATCAAAAAAGAATCTGCAATTCTTTTAAATTATTTTTAAGTAATCTATTATCTAATGTTGTACAATAATATAAAACAATTAATAATTAAAAAATGTTATTTCGATTATTAAAGTAATAGTAATCAAAATAATTTCTATAACGGTTACATAGGTATAATAGTAATCTAAATAAAAAAGTAATTGAAATTAAAAAATCTCTTTCTAATTAGGTTAAAAGGATTGAATTCTTTTATTTTAAATATTTATAAACTAAATATATATAAAAAACATCTTTAATATTCTCAGTACCAAGAGTAACGTTTTGATAAATGGATTCCTAAAGCATATTATATTGTGAAGATCAACTTGATCCATAAAATCGTATTAAAAGAGTTTGCAATTTTTTATTTAATTTGATTTTAAAAAGTGTACACTAAATTAGAAAAATTAATAATAGGTTTTGAACAGATTTATAGGGTGGCAGTCTTCATATTTTTTGAAAAAAGCAAAATATTGTTTTTATAAAATAAGATCTAAAGATGTTAATTCATTTCTTCAAATATTTTAAAATTTTTTTGCATATTTATTCATTAATCATTTAGCGGGGACCAAATATTTGACTTTTTTCAAAGTTTTTAAATAATACCTTTTAGCAGGCATTTAAATCTATACTAGAGATCAAAAAAATTGATCTAGTCTTTCAAAGATCAATTTGAAAATGATCTAATCAAAAACAAGTGAAATGAGCTTCAGCCAATTGTTTGAAGAATTTGATTTTAAACTTAATCTTTAAAAGATCAATACCCTTTTTTTATCTGATCAATTTTTGATCAAAAAACGGGTTCATCTAAAAATTGATCCATAAAAGATCAGATCACTTTTTGATTATATAATTTGATTAGATAATTTATAAATAATATAATTTTATTTATTGAAGATTATATTAAATTTATTTCTAGTTTGATCTGATTATTTTTAAGATCTAGATCAGATCATTGATCTAGTTCTAAATGCCTGACTTTTGCTTGTAAATACCAGACATTGAGATTTAGATCACAGATCGAAAGATCAGATTAATTTAAATTTTGATCTGATCTTTTAAAGTATTTGTCCTAAATAAGAAATAACAATAATAATATTAGTTTTTTATTAATAAATTTTATTTTTTTTTTTATATATAATCAATATATAATTTTTTTATTATTTCTTAAATATATATTTATATTTGACATTTAATATCAATTGGAATTGACTGTGTGGGAGTGTGTTTTATTTTTAAAATTATTGCTAAACTTATTAAGTAGCTTAAACTTATGAAGTAATTTTTTTTTTTAAATATATTATTAAATATATTTTTAATTAAATATATGTATTTATATGTGTTATATTATATTATATATTATATGTATATATAGATATTTGATGTTTATATATATGTTTATATACATATGTGTGAATAATATCATTTTTAATTATGTATTAAAAATTTTTATTAAATTTTTTTTTTTTTTTTTTAATTTAAAAAAAAAATTAATTAATTATTATTAATTAGGTAACTGATGTATTTAATTTTTTTAGAACATAATTTTTCACATTTTCTTGCATCTGTTCGGATAAACAAAATAGTATTGCCATAATAAAGGTTGCCAGCAGTGCTATCAGACAGAAAATCAATTTCACAATCTAAAAAAAAAAAATATAAGAAAATATTATTTATTTAATTAGTAGTTTATTATTTTTTAATAAATATGTATATATATATATATATAAACTAATTATAATATTTTAATTAAAATTGATTTAATATATAAAGTGTCACAGTGCGTACAATACAATATTTTTAATATTATTTTTTAAAATCTTATTTATTTAAAATCTTATTTTTTTAAAATGTTATTTTCTTATATATAATATATATATATATATATATATATATATAATTATTCTGGAAAAATCGTATAACCGGGATTTTGTATTCAACTGTTCAAAAAATTGAATTTCTGAAAAAAAAACTAGATTTTTGATAAAAAACAAGATTTAGTTACTAGAAAAAATAAGATTTTATTAAAAGGAATCTTGAAATAATAAAATTTTAAGTAATAAAATTAAAAATAATCAGATTTCATTATGATCCCTTTTAGGTTGAGTACGAAATCTGATTATTTATAAGCTTATTTTTCAAAATCTTATTTTTTCTTATATTCTGGAAAAGGCTCATAGTTCTTCTGAAAAAAAAAACCAGATTTTTGATAATCAAACAAGATTTACTAAAAAAAGAAGATTTTCAAAAATAAGATTATGATAAATAAGATTTTGATACAATAAGCTTACAAAAAATCAGATTTCGTTACAATCCCGTATTGTTTTATGGAAATATTAAGAATTTCGTTTTTATGAAGAAGGATGGGAATCGCCAAAAGGGTGCTATACGGTATTTATACTATAGAGCGCCCAGCACAATTTCTTTGTGGAGGACTGGAATCTCTTAAACACAAATCTCGGTTTTTTTTAACTAACAATATTACTAGTTTTGCACTAGCATAATGCCTCTCTTTCATTCGAAAAGCCCGGGTTCGATTCTCGTTTAATGTAAAAAAAGTTTATCGCGGTTTCGAACTCATCTCAGCTACCATGCGCCGTTGGGTAAAAATTAATAGCACAATCAATAATTAATAATTATATATCTTTAATAAAAAATACATTACTAGAAAAATATAAACAAATTATTTAATTTAATAATATAATTTACAGATGCACCAAATACTTTATAATCCAATATAAAATTATTAAAATACATAACAGAAATGAATTGTATCTATTGAAAATTTAAGACTTTACATATTATAAGGCCGAGGACTCATGTTTAAATTGTTTGTGGAATTTATTAATTCTAATAATAAGAATATAATTTATACTCCTTGTTAAAAATGTATCTATGAAAAACAGGTTTAATAGCCTAACACTTGAACACTTAAAACAAATGTAGGTAAGATGTCATTACTGTTATTCTACTTTGTGAATACTCCAAATAACATTTGGACTAATTTAAGGATCAGTTTATTTGTGACTATGTTTAAACCTCCTATGAAATATGAATTTTCTTCTAAACATTGTCATTTGAAGACCTAATTGATAATATTAAAGGGCCCTTTTTAAAATTAAAATACATTAACGAAAAGGACCGATCCTTAAGATCTAGTAGCAAAGATTTGTAGAATAAATCTTTGTTAAACATAAAAATTAAGAAAAAATGTTTATTAAACAATAAAATATTTACAAGAAAGGTCAAACAAACCCCTTTTATCCATAAAACTTTATAATGAAAACTTGAATATTATAATATGTATTTATAGCAGCTTTAAAACCCAATTAAATGCCAAAATCACTCTCATCAAATTTAACTACTCAAATAAAAATTTCCTTTACATAACTTAATTAGACTCTGAGTTTTACAAAAAAAATTATTTTACCAAAAAAGGCGCTATTCGCACCTATTATTAAACTAAATTTTGTTCATTTGTTGGCCCAAACACTTTTCCTCTTAATTTGAGATATTAAGCTTCATAAAATACTCAATATGGAAGCTATTCACACCTGATAATTACAAGTGCAGCCTTGCTTGTAAAAAAATTTTTAATATTTAAGAATCCCTACGAATCCATCCCTAAATAATTATATTTTATTTAATTATTTTTTTTCTATAATATTAAATAATAAATTATAAAATAATAGTACAGCCCTCAGCTAACCAATTTTATTTAAAATTAGGAACTGACTTACTTAAAAAAATTAGATTTTGTAAAAACAAGGTTTCGTACCAGACCCTAATATTATGTTCGTTCGGGTACCAACCTATTAATTTTTCGATTCATTTAACATATTTTAAAAAACAAATTGAGACTGTAGGAGGTTATAACAGGCAAAATTTTTTAAATAAAATTATTAGGTTCTTATACCTATTGATGTATAATAATGCACCCAAAAAAATTCGGAATTTTAGTTACGTAAAAGTAGGCAAAGAAAAGTAATAAATTATCTTTCGCTAGTTTCAAATTATCCGAACCAAGGATTATTAATAAGTTATATAATTCTTTTTATTATATCACTCCTTTATATTTTGGCCATTCCGTTTGTGACACTGTAAGGGAGACGAAATTTATAGAAATAGTTGTATGGTAAAGTTTCGAATCAAAAAGTGACTTCCTTTTAGCTTTGTGTGACTATTTCTATGCACGTCAGTCTGACTGTTCGCTTGATAACTAAAAAACTAAAAGAAGTACGTAAATAACAACATAAACCTTTTTCATATTTAATCTTAACATCTTAGAGATCTCAAGATTTTAACACCTTAAAGATTGTGTTTAACTAAATCGTGAAAACATGAATGTAATGTAATGAGAATGTCATTAGTTAAGAACATTTAATAAAACTGTCATTACATATTTACTTAATAATAATTATTAGTATAGGAATAAAAACATGATCGTATGTACATGATTCTAATAATTTAAAATTTTTCAAGGGCTTTAAGTATTTAAATAAAAAATTCTTTACTCTGGATTTTGTTTACCCAAAGCTATCCGAAAATATGATATAATTTTTTTAGGAATATGTACACTAGATTAAGAAATTTAAATGGCATCCAAACAAAACCTAATGGTGTTAAACTTTGCAAATTGGTTTATATTATTACTTTATATGCCTCTTTTCGAGCAACATGCATTCATATACATTATCAACGGAGGAACAACAGTTTAAATATATTTTTAATTAAACACAAAATAATTAACAAATTTTTAAATTTTATATATTAGTACTTTTAAATTTGAACTTCTCTGGAAATCTAATTACTATATACAGTTGACAACCGCCTTAATATTGGTTTGCTCCATACGCCAAATCGCCAATTTTGAGTTAGGAGTTGTTTGTGGAGATTTAAAGTAAACCAAAATTCAATAATAAGTTCCATTGCACTACAGCTCGTTTTCTGCTAACTTAAGTATTTCTTAAACTACTGAAATTTGCAGAAAAAGAATAAGTGCAAGAGGCGCATCCTCTTTCAAAACTCTAAATGCAACTCCTAACTGAAAATTGACCATTTGACGTATGGAACCGATTTTCAGACGGTCAACTGTTTATAGTAATTAGATTTCCAGAGAAGTTCAAAATTAAAAGTACTAATATATAAAGTGTGTAATCAATATTTAAAAGGGCTGCACGAAAAGTACTAATATATAAAGTTTATAATTAATATATTTAAAAAGGGGGCTTATTAACAAAAGTTTATTCTAAAGTGAATAATAATATCACCTTAAAAGGACTTAAAATTGGTAATTATAATATTAAATAGATTACTCGTGTAATCTATAGATAATAGAATACGCGTGTAATGTCTATCTAAAATCTTGTAAATATTTTGTTATTTAATAATTATTAATTAGATATTGATAATCTTCGAAATTAAACAATATTATTTAAAAATAATTCTTATACTCAAGTATGACTAAATATATACTTGCAGTTCCGAAATGTCTTAGAAAATAATATATATATATATTTTTCAAATCACGTGATTATTAAACATATACATACATTTAAAATTCAAGAAAAGTTACAAATAAAACACTATTTTTAAAAATATTATTTATTAATAAGTTTCTTTTAATTTGCACTGTACTGTATTTTATTAAATAATATTTAAAATATTATAAGTTTGTTTTAATTTGTACTGTACGTTTAAAGTACTACTGTATCTTTAAATCACCGATTTTTAATTAATTAATTTTATTAAATACTGATTTTTAATTAATAAATTTTTTTTTTTGATAAATTACCTGTAAATTTGTTGTTTGTATATTTTTTGTTGTAACTACTGTATCATATTCGTTAATATCTTTTGTTTCAAATTTAATTTCTTCAAAATCATCAGTCTTTTGTGATTTCATTTCACTTTTATTACTATTTATTAACTTTTATTTACAAAATAAAAAAAAGTAAAATTTTAACAACTTTTAACATTCACGGCTTAACGATTTTTACTAAATTAAAAAAAATTTTTTTACAAGTTTATAAAATATTATACTTTAAAATTTTATAGAACTATTTTTGTTTTTTTTTAAACAAACATATATATATATATATTTGATATCATTGAATTTTGATTAGATATTGTTTTTATCAGAATTTATATATATATTTTTTTTTATACACTTATCAACAAGATAATCAATTTATTAAAAAAAATCATTATAAAATAAAAATCAATGTTTTTATTATCTATCTGCAAATTTATTTTATAATAATTTCAATTTGCAAAATTTAATGATAAACCCATCAAATATTTGTTTTTGAATTTTTTTTTAAATAATTTTTTCACTAAAAATTAAAAAAAAAATTTAAAAAAAGAAATTAAAATTTATAAACTTATATTATTAAATTATTAAGAACTTGTAATTTATTTAATATTAGCACCCAATATTGTATAGAAAATTTCTAAAATTTTTCAAATATATATACTGATTTATATATGTACACTTATAATATACACATATAGCTTTTTATTATAAAATAAATAAATATATTAATATATATATATATATATATGCATTTCCTTAAACATAATTAAATATTTATATATATATATATAAATATATATGTTAATATTTATATTATATTATTTATATAAAAATATATATATATATAAATATATCAATAATGTGTACATTAATATAAATAATAATATAATTATTTTAAAAAAATTTTATATTAAAATAATATAAATTAAAAAAAATATTACTTAATTAATTAAAATAATTTTAAAGAAAAGTAAAATCTGATAAACGATTATTTCAACAAAAAAAAAATATTAATTTATGAATTCGATTCGATTCGTTAAATGTCGATTTCAGGTAACCCAATTGAATTGTAATAACAGACTGAGAAATATCAAATTTAGTTTCTTTTAGCACATTTAGTGAAAAAGATCAGAACTATTTATTTTGTACCTATATTATATTTATTAAATCTGCATCTCTCTTTTATATTTTTTATTATTTCTAATTTTTTGTTATTTTTTTTTTTTTTTATTAGTTGTCTCGTTTTTTCCAACATTTTTAATATAAATTCAAAAAAACAAAAAAAAAAGCCTTTCACTTCAATAACAATTTACGACCCTCTCCAAAATACAAAAAAAAAAAAAAAATATTGAGAAAAAAAAAAAAATGTTATAATAAATAAAAATGAATAAAATATATATAGAATATGATATAAAAACGAGATCAAGAAAATCGCAGTATCCAATAAAATATAGATACACTATAAATAAAAGACTTTTATTAACATATACTATACTTAATTTAAAAGCTACCGTGGACAATGTAAAATATTTAGAGAGATTCTAATATTTCTTTGTACCTTGGCAAACTTAAAGCTTACATTTGTATTCACAATATACATTTAAGTATTTATTCTAAAATTTTAAAACATATTTATAAAATTTAACATTAAAACGAGGAAGAGTGTAGTAGAGTACACCGTGTCAACTCTGGGATACCCGTTTGACCGTAATATAAACATTGTATCATCCAGTTAATTACTTTTGGCAAAATTTCAGACACTTAGATTCATTAGGTGTTGTGCAATGCTCATATAAAAGAAGAAGTTGTATGGCAGCTACTCGAACCAACTGCGGTAGACCAACCTAATTTTCCAGAAACTTTGGCCATAAAACTAAATTACTTTTGGCAAAATTTCAACTACTCGAGCCCGTTAAACAAACTGGCTGAATTTCAATGGAGATGACAGTTTTTTTATATGTTGTTGTTGTTGACGGTTGTTGAAAATTTCAGAATCCTTTAATTTTTGAGTTATCGTGACATACATAGCTAAATCGATTTATTTTTCGATTCTGATCCGATCCATATAATTAAGTCTATATATGCCCCTTTCCTTCTCTGCGTCACAAACGTAATGGCAAATTTAGTATACCCTTTTGACTTATAGTCATACTGGTATAAAAAATATTATATTTAACAGGGGTTCAAAAATGAAAATTTTTCATTAAATCGCGGATAACAGAACAGTATAAATTTTATAAAATGGTGATGCACCTTATAATACGATACCTTTATAATAATTTTTTTTTAGAACTTAGACATTTGTTATATAAAATTTAGACAATATATATAACATGTAGACGGGTTGGTGACTAAATCCACAAAAAACTAAATTCATAATGACTTTTGCTAAAAAAAAAACAAATCTACAAGGGCTAACAGACTGAATAAATGATTATGCCCTTTTCGAGAATGTTCAAAATATGAAATTTTTATATTTATCGGAAAACGCCAAATTTGAATTTATGGATGTTTTATTTCTGGATTTCGGTTTGTGGATTTAGTCACCAACCCCAGGTAGACATTTATTATATAATTCAAAGGAAGCCATTGAGTAATTTTGGAGCTTTTATTCCTGTATATTACTTTAAATAAATTTGTATAGGTTTTCAATTGCAGGTGCTTAATAATTGCAAATTTTCAATTTTTTGACATCTTGCTGCCGCGAAATGGAGGGTCATACTAAAACGTTTTCTAAAAAGAATCTTTCTTATTTCTTAGGATCATTTCAAAGCTTAAACCTTTTATTTGGAAGATATAAGGAAGTTATAAATTTTGCAGAAACTAAGGTTGGAATAATATTAAAGTACCGTATATCAACCATTTAGATTTACCATTTTAAAGATTTTTAAATACACGGATGTTTTTAAGTAAATTTAAAATTTATTACAATAATATCAAAATTAATATTAATTTATTATTTAGGCATCCAATTAGTTTTATAATTTAAATCAACTTATTATTCACTTAAAAAATAAAATTAGATTCTTTATAATTAAGCTTTTAAGCTTCTTATGCAATTTATAAAATTACAAGTCATTAATATTTTTTATAGAACACGAGTTTTAAGAACTTGTTATAATTTTTTTTTTTACAAATTTGTAAAAATAAATTAACAAATTTCTGAAAATGCAATATGTATTGTGAAACAAATATATTTATACTTATATAATAATTAATAAGTAATAATATATTTTTAAATACGAGTATAATTAAAAATTAGATGCTCTAACATTTGTTACACTTAACACTTGTTGCTTCATTTTGTTGCTTTGCAGTTTATCTAACAGATAACAAATATTGTGATAAAGGATAGGAAGAAATTCTATAATATAAATAATCGGTTGAATTTATTTTTTTTAAACCAGTGGTTACCTAAGATTTTTGTTTTAATTAATTTTTTTTAAACCAATGGTTACTTAAGATTTTTGTAAAAAAAAGTTATTATAAAATTAAAAAAATTATTTGTAAATTAGTATAATAAGTTTAGGATTCGTTTAATGTATTAATAACTATTATATTGAGACCTCAATTGTGTGTAGTGGATTCTATCTGTAACGCTTGAAATGGAAAGGTATGCTTAAGTTCCGAATAAGATTGTACAATAATTAAAATCAATCCAATTTCTTTGTTGCGAAATATATTCTGCTGCTAAAAATTTAAAATACTTTTATATAAGTTGTAAGATTTATTTTATCTAATAATAATAATACCACCTTAAAACTGTTTTTTTTTTTAATTATTATAAGTACTTTGTTTTATTTCAGAATACAACCTCCAGTCTTAGTTTTGGGTATTATTCAGTTTGAATATACGAATCAAGCATATAAAATTAATTTAATTGAGTTGAAACATTGCAAATAAGTCCGATATTGCTTTTTTGTAAATAATCTTATCCAAAATTCCGTTTGTAACAAATTGATCTAGACATGATATGTTTAATAAAGTGTATAAATCGAATCAGTGTCAAAAAGGAAATCGACTTAGCTATTTATGTCTGTCCGTTCATCTATCAGCACAAAAACTCAAAAAATAAAAAAGCTGGAGTTTTAAAATTTTACTGAAAGCAGCAAGCACTAGTTTGAAGTTTCAAAATATTTGGGCGTCATTATCGTGAATAGCTTTCATACAAATTCTTGAATTCTCCTTACATTTCTTTTGAACAAGTTACTTTTCGAAATTGAAATTAATATTATGCTAGCAAAGAAATATGGAGACCTCGTGTGCAAATTTTGAAAATCCTCGTACGAAGCTAAATATTAGGCAGCTGGCAGCTAAAATAAAGTTTTAAAGCTCCCAAACAAATTAAAGATTTTATTACTTTAATTTTTTGGGATAGGCCATTTTTATTTTTTTATTTATCTATTTATGAACCAAGTCTTTTTTCAGTTTTATTTATAGACCCTATGGATGGTAAAAGTCATAAATGATAAGTTATATTTTTTTATTAAATATGATCCGATCAGGGTGTGACCCCCAGACCCATCGATTGAAAGGCCGAACTCCTAACTATTACACCCTAAATTTTTTTTAATTAATTTAATCATCCGCAAATAGATCGGTTATTATATTAAAAACCCCCATAATGGTTTCGTACAAATATCTAAAAGTTTCCAAGGGCAACGTTGAACTGCATATACTTAAAATATCTCAAATTTTATTGATAATAACTCTGATTTAATATAGGTGTTTATTAAACACTTAAAAGGCATTATAGTGTTCTTAAGATGTGGAAGTTTCAAAGACTAATTCATAGAAATTGAAAAAGTTATATAAAATTTATTAGGGAATGGTTAAAATCTGTTCCAAAATTATTTGAAAAAAAACTTATTTGGATGATAGCATTATCACAAATAGTGTAAAGTGTCTCATGTGCGTAATTTTAAACTTAATTTATACCATAGAATCTGTAATTTAATAATCTGTACTATATTCTATATTAAATTTATTCTTTTTTTTACTTATCATACATTTCATTCTTTCTTAAGCAAATACAAACCAAATCTTAAATTAAATTAAATAAAAAATTAAATTAAATGTATTGTTAGTTTTTTTTTTTTTGTTTTTTAATTTCCTGTATACAAAAAAACGTATCTAAGTATCTATTGCTTAAAAGAAATATAAACATTTATAATATTTAAGTTATTTTTAACTATATATTGAGTTTTTAAATATATTTAAACCTTGACAATTGAAACAATTTTATGGTAAAGATAAAAATTTGGAAATAGATATTAGTATGTACTTAAATTTGCATAATTTTGTATCTTAAGAATTTTTTTTTACTATTATCTCTTCTTTTGTAAGATATAATTTATTGATAGATTTTATAGTTGATAAGTTCTCGTTTAAAAATTTTTGCAATATATTGCATTTACTTAATTATATATTATTATATTATATACATATTTATATAAATAAAAATTAAATGAAATTACAAACAGAATATTAAAACTTATTATATGCCTTAATTTCAAAGCAATACATGAATAATAAATTTTTTTCTAATATTTTTATTTAAACAAATTTTTGTACTTCAAAAATCGGATCGGGTAATTATAAACTCATGTGATAATTTAACTGAATTGAATAATAATGCGTAAGTTATAAAACAATAAAAAATGTTTATAAAAAGTTGATGGGTTGTTGTCGAAATCTCGGTTTTGTAAATCCTGTTTTCAAAAAATCTCGTTTTAGAAAATCTCTTTTTTCTTAAATCTCGTTTTGGAAAATCTCTTATTTTTATAATGTGTATGTATATATAATGTGATATATATATATATATATATTTGTCAATTAGTAAATAAAAATGATAATAAAATGATAATATCTAATGGCTGGGTGGCACAGCGATTAGAGTGCCGACCATTCATGCGAAACACCCCAGTTTGAATCCCAGTTAAAGCGAAAAAACTTTTCTGGTTTTTGACTCGACTCAGCTACCATTCGTTATTGGGCTTCTTCTTTAATACAAAAATTCATTAATATAACAATATAAACAAATACAAAATATAAAAAAATAATTTAATTGAATAATAAAACTCACAGATATAGAATACCATACAACTCAAATACAAAATATTACAATATAAACAAAAAATAGAATTGTATCTATTAAAAATCTAAGACGTTTCTACATGTTATAAGGTCTAGTACTATCTATGTTTAAATTGTATGTGGAATTCATTCATCCAATGTGTAACTATGATGGTATAGACCGGCTTATTAGTCTAACAGTTGAATAGTTAGAGCTTAAAAAAAAATAAATATTATTATTTTTTAATTAAAATCATTAATATATATATATACATTTTATATTCGTATAGCTTTCATTGGAAAACACAATAGTATTGAAGTCCTAAAATATAACTTACTAGGTAATTTATTAGAACTTATATCTAGTTATTAATTAAAATTACTATAGGTACCAAGATATATCTTACAATTTTTTTTTTGGTATAATTACAGAAAATTGGAATAAAATTGATGAAATATATATAGAAAATAATTCGTGGTCATGCACATGTAAAAATTATTTCTTAATAAATGAATTGATTGACATAATACATAATAAAAATCTAAATGTGTTATGTAATGAGCCTGAAAAATTTAGAAATGTTCAAATTTTCAATATAAGTATGGAAAATGAAATTGGATTGGAATGTTTAATGAAGAATAATGAACAAGAGTTATCAGAAGTTAATAATATGATGATTTTTAAATTGGTAATGGCTATATTTATTTGTTTTAAAATAGAAATTATTATATTAATTATATATAAACGTCGTTTATTTTGCTTTAATAATTCAACTAATCGCCGGTGGTGCATCTAATGATTATTTTATTATTTTTTAATAACAAAAAATATGTATTTTTCTTAAAAAAATTTTATATTTTTAAAAGTAAGGTTGAGATGGAAATCTCTGTTTAGTAAATTTCGTTTAGAAAATTTCATTTTTAAAAAATCTCGTTTTTATAAAATCGTTTTTTTTTTAAATTTCGTTTTTGTAAATCGCGTTTTTTTAAATTTCGTTTTAGAAAATCTCTTTTTTATATGTTCTAAAAAATGGCTGATAATTTTTATTTTATAATGAACACTAAAATTCTAAAAAACGGAATTTTTTTATTAAAAAACGAAATTATCTAATACGAGATTTTTAAAAAACGCGAAATTTTAAAAAAATGATTTGTTAAACCGAGATTATGTGACGGTGTCCTTACATATAACAGTTAAATACATATAAAAAAATATATATACATATAAATATGCATATTTGTATAAAAATACATATAATAATTAATAACAACTGTTAAATTTAGAATATAAATTATAAATTTTAGAATATATGTCCATCCACTTTCAGGTTTATAAATAAAAAGACAATTTAAAAATAGCTATTATACTTCTTTAATTGGTAAGCTTATTCAGTTGAAGGTATCAAAATATTTATAATTTGATTATTGTGCTCTATACAAATTAATGTAACTCGACTCTATTTAGGTAAAACTACCGGACCAATGTGAAAGAGACACCAGCCAAAATAAAGGTTTCTTTAAACTACTTTTATACTTTTTATACTATTTCATATATTATGCATTATTTTTTGTTATGAGATACTTTAGATCAAAAATTGGTACAGGATCATAAGTCCCTCAGGTGGACATAAGTCCTCTTAGCAGTAACTCCCTAAGGAACTTATGAACCTGGGATATTTGACTCAGCGTGATGGGTCATAACTCCCTTATACAGTTCCGAACTGAGAGATTTTTAGTAATATTAAAAAAAAATTTTAATTTTAATTATATAATATCAGTGACAGGTACATATTTTGGGGTTGGATTCGAAATTAGAGTATTCCCTTTTTCCAAAATTAGACAACAATAATTTTACATTTAAATTACATTTTGAGAGGCTATTTTGAAAATAGGGTAATTTTGATTTTTTATAGATAAATATATAAATACATATTGTTGTATATACAATATTTTACTTATTTATATTTTTATATTATCATACTTTAAATTATAAAGATCAGAAAAGACTTTCAGAAATTATTTTAAAATTTTGACTTTAATATATTACGCTTAATAACACAATTTAAGTTATATGATTTTATAACTCAAAATTTAATAAATGGACTTATGTCCCACGTAAATATTTTAAAATGATGAATGAAATGATGATTATGATCCTGGGAGTTCTGACCCTGCACCCAAAAATTGGTTTAAATTTTACAGTTGGGGTTTATGGCTGAAATATTTTGCCTTGAATATTTGTACAAATGTAATTCTTTGCTGTGGTAACCCGTAATATTTAAAATCTATTCTTTTACTATACATTTTTTTAAAAAATAAGTAAAAGTTTGTGGATGACATAGTTACACGATAATAAAGTATCAGAGATTACAAATTCAAGTATATACATATACATCTTGCAACACAAACTTGGGACTAATCAATATTACATTTTTTAATTATACTAATAAATAATGCACATACATACGAGTACATATGAAATTTATAATTAAAAATTTTTCAATTACAATTACAATTTATTATAATTGAAAATTTTTAAATTACAATTACAATTTATTATAATTAAAAAATTTTCAATTACAATTACTTTATTGAATAATTACATGTAATTTAAAAAAAAGAAATGAAAGTAAATGTGATTATAATGTAATTTAAAAAATTTAAAATTAAGGTAATTGTTAAGTAAGTTATCATTGTTATGTTAATTATTTTTTTTACTAAAATAACTTAATTATCATTACAATTTTCAATAATTTTTAATTATTTTTTCAATTTATTTAAAATGCTATAAATACAAATATGTTATTTAAAATTATAATCTTTTTAGCTGCTGATTTGAAATTTAACAATTTCACTGATGTAAATTTAATAATTCAAAAAAAAAAAACAAGGAATCTTCAAACAGTACTCGTATATATATATATTGATGTGATTTGTACAAAATTGTACCGATGATGCAAGTGTGTGACAAAAATGGAACATGCAGAGGAATTGCCTGAATTATATCTTTATTTTAGTATACTTGGTATAATTTATAATAAGTTTTCCTTCTATAAAATAATTGAAAACCAAAATTAGTCTGGACATGTTTATAATCGTATATGAGAGATTCTGCAGTTAGTATTTTAGGTTTGAAAATCCGAGTTTCAATAATTGGATTAGTTGGCATTTTGTGACCACGGCAGTCTAGGAGAGGAGATAAAACATCGAATTTTAAAAAAAAAAAAAAAACTAAACCACATGGTCAAAGTACTTGTTCACATTCAAAAATGTACTAGTATCATTATGGCTTTATTTTATATGGGGTTATTTCAAGGTGCTGCATTCTTAAGCTTAAAAGTATTAATTCAATTTATATATAGTCTTTCTTATGGCCTTATTTCAAGGTTCTGTGTTCTTAAGCTTAAAAGTATTAATTCAATTTATATATACTCTTTCCTATGGCTTTATTTCAAGGTGCTGCAATTTTAAGCTTAAAAGTATTAATTCAATTTATATATAGTCTTTCCTATGGCCTTATTTCAAGGTTCTGTGTTCTTAAGCTTAAAAGTATTAATTCAATTTATATATAATCTTTCCTATAGCCTTATTTCAAGGTGCTGCAATTTTAAGTTTAAAAGTATTAATTCAATTTATATATACTCTTTCCTATGACCTTATTTCAAGGTGCTGCATTTTTAAACTTAAAAGTATTAATTCAATTTATATATAGTCTTCCTATGGCCTTATTTCAAGGTTCTGTGTTCTTAAGCTTAAAAGTATTAATTCAATTTATATATAATCTTTCCTATAGCCTTATTTCAAGGTGCTGCAATTTTAAGCTTAAAAGTATTAATTCAATTTATATATACTCTTTCCTATGGCCTTATTTCAAGGTGCTGCAATTTTAAGCTTAAAAGTATTAATTCAATTTATATATAGTCTTTCCTTTGGCCTTATTTCATGGTTCTGTGTTCTTAAGCTTAAAAGTATTAATTCAATTTATATATACTCTTTCCTATGACCTTATTTCAAGGTGCTGCATTTTTAAAATTAAAAGTATTAATTCAATTTATATATACTCTTTCTTAATATCGAATGTGGTTATTCTACACTTAAAGTTACATTAAATCTATTTTAGACAACATATTATAGATTTTAAATAAATATTAATTGTAATTGTTAGGTTTTTATTTTTAAAAAAAAACTTTATAAATATAAAATTGAAACTGTTTATAAGTTTATATAATTCGAAATTAATTAATATAATAAAAATTTGTTTTAATTTTTTTTTGCGCAAACAAAATCAAATAAGCTTTAAATTTAAAAGAAATATAAACTTTGTCCACTGTGTTATCAATTAAAGATAAAATAAAAAGGGGAAAAAATATATATGTATATAGTCCCGTTTTATTTATAATTTATTAACCAAGATTTTTTTCAAACTTTTGTTTTATCTATAGATAATATAACATATTTTGCCTTATCTATTTATATATATATTTTTAAGATAAGATAACTTTTTTTTTTAAATGAAATTAATATAGAGTTAAAATAATAAAAAATTTTTATATATATTTAGTCACTTAATAACATTTATTTAAAATAGATGAAATTCAAAATATTTAAAAAAAACCAAATAATTTTGTATTAAAAATACATATTATTTTAAAATTATTATTATAAATACATTAACATTGGAATATTTTATTTTTTTAATATATAAATATATATAAAAACATATCTAAAATGTAAGTAAAATTAATTAATTTACAATTATATTTTACTTATTTGTTAATTTTAATTATCAAAATAAATGGGTTTAAAATAAAAGTTATCATAATTATCAATGAATCATCTATTTTACAAGATATTAATTAAATGAGTATTTTATTGTACTTTTAAATTTTTATATATATTTTTTAATAGCTATTAATGTATCAATTATTAATTAATTAAATATCGAATTTTAATTCCAAAAAACTAATAATAATATACTAATAATCAATAATTTTAAATATTTTTTAATATTAAAACCAAATTAATTTTTTCAATTATATTTAACACTATACAAAAAATTAAAACATCTCACCTATTTTTTTTTTTTTTATTATAATCTATTAATATCTATTGATAATTTTTAATCTATATTTTTAAGATACGCCATTTTCAAATAAGCAATTTGTAGTGAAATAACATAGTATTATTATTGATAAATTAATATATAATTATATGTGTATATATTGTCAGTTATATTGAACTTATATAAGGTTTATAACCATTTTTGAAAAACAATTTATGTATATATACATACATATTTAGTTTAAAATAGAAAATTAAAAATAGATTTTCATTAAAGAAAAATTACCGCTAAATTAAGTTGATTTCAATTAACAATAATAAATTTTTAAATTTATTTTAGCTTTAATTCCATATCTATCATGCCCTTCCTTAATTAATGATTAAATTTTGGATAGAGACAGTGTAGTTTTAATACAGCACATAAAATATAAGGATTTGATTAGTCGCATTTGGCATTTAAGAGTTCTAATAAAATTTTAATAATTATACGTATATTTTGCATACTTCAGTACCAAAAAATTTATGAAAGTTATTTAAAACAATCGTTCCATTATCTCAGTTTAGTAAATCTATTTTAGAAAATCTCGTTTTTAGAAAATTTCGTTTTAGAAAATTTCGTTTTAGAAAAAAATTTTTTTATTAAGAAAATCTCTTTTTTAATTGAAAAATCTGGTTTTAAGGATTTTTGAGTTGGATACAACACCAAAATTATCAGCTTTTTCCAGAATATAAAAAAGGGATTTTTTAAAAACAAGATTTTCTAAAAGGAGATTTTCTAAAAACGAGTTTTTCTAAACGAGATTTTCTAAAACTTTAGATTTTATGAAAACGAGATTTACTAAACCGATATTTCAGACCCAAACCCTAAATTATACTTTTCTTGTGAATCTGTTTTTTTTTAGCTACTCGTATTTTGAACTCATGTTCAATTAAATGTTACATACTATTATTAAGATATGTATACTAACTTGTAATTAGGTAATGAATCTATCTTTTATAATTTGGCTATCGTTTAAATAATTCTATAGTAATTTTTCAGATATATCATTGCTTATTAATTATAACTATTTAAGTAACTATGCGAATACATGTATATACTATATAATTTCAAAAATGGGCGAATCAGATCTTTCATAATTACTACAACCTATTTGAATTTTATATTCTTTGTACAAATAGATAGCTCAGTGGTAAAGTAGCGGCTTTTCAATCGAAAAGTCTCGGGTTCAAGCTTATTTGGATCATATTTAATATTAAAATATAGTGTATACTAAAATAATTTAATACGAACTCCAAATTTCGAATAGACAAAGGATTATTATTATGAGGCAATATTTACTATTGTCTGGTACTACAAATAAATAAATAAATAGATTGGATTACACAAAAAATTTAGAAATTTAATAAAATAAATTTTTATAAAGATTAATACAATTTAAATTTAAAAATATTTTTAATTTTCAAAAATAAATTAATATAAATTTTATTATTCAGAAATTCAAACTAATCTTAAATTAAACCCGAATATCTTTTTTTATTAATTAAAGTATATAATTAAAAATTATAACTTGTACTTAAATATTTATATAGAAGAATCAATTAGTCATGAATACTTACCTTAAGTATCCAAAAGTACTTACTTTATACAGTAATAATTTAATTATACTTTTTATTAAATATTTAAAAAAAAAAATCATAATATGATTCATGATAATATTAGTTGAGTACTTTCATTATCCAATAACCAAAAATAGACGAATTGATTATGATTTGATTATTTTGATAATTTTTTTTTTAATTAATCATTTACACTAACATAAATATTATTATCGAATTTTGTGTAATTTAATAAAAAATAGATTAAATATATGTATATAAAATAAATTTATATATTTACTGCGCCTTAAATGTTAAAATATTTTATTATTAACATATAAAAAAGAAGTACATCAATTTTATTAAAAATACATCCTACATCCATGATACCAAAATTTTATAGATTTAATAATTCAAAATGTATCTTTTTCAATATATTTTTATAGGTTAAAAATTTTGAAGCACACATTCATTTTTTTGGTGATACTGTCAACATTTACTGCAGTCAATTGTGAAGAATCCAAAAATGCAGAAACTACTGTAAAAGTTCCAACAACTACAGAAGTGCCAAAAATTGTAAGTATTAATACCAACCTATATTTAATTAAATTTCTAATTATTTTTCCATTTTTTTTTTTAGACTAAAATTAGAGATACAAATTTATGTAAAAAATGCGCTTGCTATGAATCAAAATTATTATTAGATTGTAATAATCGTAATTTAAATGAATGGTTTACAAATGATGAATTAAATGCAATGCAATATGATAAAGATTATCAATTTGAAACAATATTATTAAATAATAATAATTTAACAGAAATAAAACAATTTCCACCATTAATTAATTTAAAAGAATTAAATTTTAATAATAATTCTATAAATAAAATTGAAAATGGTGCATTTGTAAAATTAAATTCATTACAAAAATTAGATTTATCTAATAATTTATTAGATTCTAAAAATATAACAAGAGATGTATTTAAGGGAAGATATAGTCCAGATTTTTATGAACCAATGAAAACTTTAATTGATTTAAATTTATCTGGTAATAAATTGCATAGTTTTCAAAGAGATGTATTTGAACATTTTCCACAATTGGAAAAATTAAATTTAAGTTATAATCCATTTGATCATATTGATGATTCAAGTACAATAGCAATATCAAATCTTGGTTATATTACGGTAAGTTTATTTGTTAATTAATTCGTAGAATAGAAATAATAAAATATAAATTATATGAACATTATAAATATTATACTGCCGTGTTAAGAAAAATAATCGTAAGCGACAAAAACGAATTTTTGGGATAATGGAATTTTCAAATTAACTATGAACGTCTAATAGTAGTAATAGTATTTTATCTTTAGTAAGTTGAAAAAAATAGTTTTTCTTTATTTAAAAATAATTCAACATAGGGATGCGCGAATATAAATCACTAAAAGTTAAATTACCTAAAACCAAGAAAGTGTAGAAACGACTTTCTTTCTTAGGACGGCAGTATAGTTTCTTAACAGTTAAATTGTAAAATTTAGAAGTTAAGGAAAGTGGAACAATGGACAATTCCTTTAAAAAATAACCTCAAGTTACTATGTATGTGGAATTTATTAATCATACATTTAGTTAGAACTTATATACAATTCTATACCCAGTATTTTTTATCAACTTGGTTGTAGACCAAGATTAATCAATTATCTACAATAAAACAGTAGTATAATTAAAATTTTTTTAAATCGTCACATAGATTCAATAAAATTTAAAATTGGGCTTTTAGTTATTCAATTAATAATCATTATTTAACGAAATATAATAAGTAGTCGAACATATTGGTATGTCACTGTCCAAATGTATAGCTCCTTTAGTTCATAATTCATTGACCTCCTAGTCGAGGATATTGTTATGATGGCACTGTCCAAATGTTAAGCTCCTTTAGTTCATAATTCATTGAGCTCCTAGTCGAGGATATTGTTATGGTCCAAATGTAAAGCTCCTTTAGTTTATAAACTGTTATACTAATTAATATTTGAGTATTTTTTTAATATTTAATTTTATCTTTAAGATTTATTAATTATTTTATATACCTATACCTATATATGAATATTTATTGATAAAATTTTTGTAATTATTTTTTTACAGGAACTTGATTTATCATCAATGGGGCTATCTGAAATACCAAAATTTTTATTTAATTATCACAAAAATGATTTAAAAATTTTACATTTAAATGGTAACAAATTTGAAAATATTCCTGTAGATGCACTCGGTAAAGCAATTGCTTTAGAACAACTATATTTAAATGAAAATACATTCATAAAATTTGAGGAAAATAAGTAAGTATTTGTTTTTTAGGGAAAATATTGGAGTTTTTTAAAAATAATTACATGTTTTTTTTTTCATTTAATTTCTAGTAAATTTCCAATATTATCAAATTTAAAGGAATTGCATATTTCAAATTGCCCAAATTTGACAAATATTGGATCTGAATCATTAAGTGGTTTAAGAAGTAAGTATTTTTTGATAAAAGTTATTACTCAATAAAATAATAAAAAAAACTATTCATTTTTTTAGATTTGGAAAAATTATTTATAACAAATAACCCAAGTTTAAAAACAATTCACGTAAACGCATTAGCACATGCATATGAAAAATCCATTGAAATTGCATTTCCACCATTAAAATTGGTAAGTTCAAAACATTTTTAACAATAACATTTTATATTAAATGATTATTTAAAATTATATTGATCTCCTGCAGTTTTTTAATTCAATGTTATTATTTAATTGAGTAAGAGATTGCACATATTTCAGTTGATCAGTTGAACAAAGAGAGACTAATATAAAACGGAATTTGATAAAAATAATAAAACAAATTCATAACATATAGATACTATGATATAATTTAGAGATTTACTTAAAGTGAAATCATTCTCAGTAAGTTCAAATATTGATACTGAGAAAAGATGTGAACGATTGTAGAATCCTTACTTAATACTTTTATTTCAATTTAAATCCTGCGTATTAGTTTTTTGGACTCTTAAATCAATCAACTTTAACACTCAAAGTCTTTAATGCTCTGTAATGTTGAAAAATATATTATATTCCATATCACTTAAATTATTGTGATTTATATATATTTGTTTTCTATAATCTAGGGCTCAGAAGAATTCTAGTATTATAAACCTACCAAAAACCACAGGTAAAGAAGCAAAAGTAGCAACAATTACAAATATTATTAAATAAGATTCCCACTTTTCTGTTTATATAACAGTTATTACTTTAACCCCTTTATCCTCTTCAAAATACGTTTATATTTTTACACTTTCGATTTCGAATTTTAAATATGCTTTTAGAATTTGTTATACTAGACAAGCTTTGAAATATCTGGATTGCCCTGATTGTAAAAAATCTTTTAAGTTATGATAATAAAGCCTTGAATTTTTTTTTTCAATTTAAACAGATTGTTTTAAACATGTACTACATGTACATTTAATATGATTTAATTTATATTTGAATTAATTTAAATCAAGATTATATTTTTTAACATTGACTTATAAAATATATATATACAATTATACTGGTAATTGTAATTGTAATATTAGGCCATTGCTGCTGCATTTTTTAATTTTATAAAATTCCAAAAATTTTCTATCAATTTCTTTTAAAAATAGAATAAAATTGAGTCATTACTAGGAACCTAAGTCCTAGAATATAAATTTTATAGTTTCTGTGTTTTGGTGTTTTTAAGATATACGTTTGTTGGCTTTTGAACTTTTCAAAGGTTCCATAACCCGAAACCATGGTACGCATTATTTGTCACATTCAAGCCTTGATTTCGCATTATTTGTCATTAAATAGTAATGAAGTAAAATCCATTTTTGTAATATTCAAACCTGAAAAAATATAAATATATATATATATATATAAGTTAAATATTAGATGTAAATTAACATATGCGAGATTCTATATTAGGA
This sequence comes from Dolichopus griseipennis, assembly GCA_963082915.1. Taxonomy (NCBI): domain Eukaryota; kingdom Metazoa; phylum Arthropoda; class Insecta; order Diptera; family Dolichopodidae; genus Dolichopus; species Dolichopus griseipennis. Next base: position 63,214,979 of record OY720445.1, read on the forward strand.
AGCATATTTAAGTTCATTAAAAAATCAAAGTTGACTCTTTTTCCATAGTATTAATGGATTAATGTATACAAGACTTTAGTTACAAAATCAGGTTTATATGTGTAGTTTGTAGTATAAATGTAGTTTAAATGTAAAATTATTATTTTTTTTTTAATTTCGCAAAAAGGGAATACCCCTGATTTAGTTCAAGAAAATCGGTATATATTCGTACCCGTCACTGATGTTATATCAAAGAAGTCGTAGTTCGTCTTAAAGGAGAAATAAAACCTGTGCTTTATTTTCCATATTTTGGGAGGCTTTATTTCTCAACACTCCGGGGGCCTTATTTGCAGGATCACCAAATAAAGGCTTCCTTTTATTAACAAAAAGCACTGCCCAAACCATATTTTATATAGTTTACTTGCTTGAATTTTTTACTTATTGAATTTTAATATAAAATTTTACAATAATTAATTTACTCTACATTTTTTTTTAGCTTTCATTAGAAAACAATGCCATTGAAGTTCTACCATCAAAATTACTAGGTAAATAAAATAATGCATAAACATTTTACATTATTTTACTTGAATTTATAATTATATAAATATTATTAGTTATTACCAAATTAAAAAAAACTAATCTTTTTTTTTTTAATTTTAGAAAATTGGGATGAAATCGTTGTAATAAATTTACAAAATAATCCATGGACTTGTACATGCAGAAATGATTTTTTAATAAATGAATTAATTAATAAAATACGTATTAAAAAAGCTGATTTATTAGATAATATGAAATGTAATGGTCCTGAACAATTTAAAAATGTTGATATGAAAAATTTCAATGATAATAGTAAAACTGATCATGGTATTACAATAAAATGTTCCAAATCAGGTTCATCTGTAGATGATTATACAATAATGACTGGTTTATTAATTGGAATTGCTATAAGTATACCTTTAGTATTTTTCATAACAATGGCATATAGACGTGGTTGTTTTGGTTTTTATAATCCAAATGATCCAGCTAGATTTAGTAGAGCATTTTATAGTAGAACAGTTAATGATGATTTCATATAATATGTGTACAAAACAAAAATTTAATAATGAACAAAATTTTCTTTGTAAATTTAATTATTTTATTTTTATCTTAATTTTTTTTTATTTTTTTTTATAAAATTATTAAGCATAAAAACCAAAAATTTCCTTGTTATACTTCATACTATGTATATATATAAAACTTTGATTATTTTTAATTTTATTAAATATTTGTTAATTTTTACTTAAAAAATATAACAAAATATTAAAAAAAAACTTTAAGAAATATTAAATTTTTATTTTAATTATTTTGACGGAATTAATTAAAACTCTAATTTGTTAAAACTGTTCTAATTATATTGTATTACAAATTTTAATAATTTTTTTAAAATTAAAATTCTTTTTAAATAAATTATCATTACTTTATCATTGTTTTAAATTAATTTTATTCATTAAATAAAGAATTTTTTTTGTTTCCATGTCATTAAATAAAAATTATTTCATATTAATGTATTGTATAAATAATTTTTGAATATATATATTTTTTTTTAATAAATAAAAACTGAACGAAAATGAATTATTTATAATAATATACTTCAAAATATAATTAAAAATTTTCAGTGTAATTTAGGATTTTTTCATGTTAGAAACCTTTTTTTACAATAGTACTTGTCCAATCTCCTGTAATATTTTAAAATTTATCCTATTTGTTTTTTAAGCCCTTTTCGACAATATAAGAATGAAAAAAGTCTTCTGTTCATAAAAAGTTTTTCCCCTTTTAGATTGAAAATTTATATATCACACCTATTCTAAATTCCCTCGTAGAACTTCTACGAAAAATTGGCTACGCTGCGATACGAACAAAAAGTTCTAGCGATTTTCAATTCCCTCGTAGACAATTAAATCTGCAATGGCAATTTCAACGTTTGAATTCATTTTTCTTCTAAGTAAAAATAATTATTATATTTTTCAAATTTGTATTAGGTACCTAATAATTTGTGAATATTTTGAGAAGAAAGTATTTTAAAATTAATTATAAATAAAAAATAATTAGATATTTCATATAATTTCTTTAATATTTTGATTATGTCTAATTCTTTTGTTATTTTACCCTTCAAAATTTTAATATATGAAGTACGAATATGTTACGAATGAATATTTATTTCGTAGATTTTTTCATAACATTAAGTTGGAATTGAGAATAGCTTTTTCGTAGATTATCTCCGACGTAGCTGTACTAGGGAATTTAGAATAAAGGTGTATATTTAGGATTAAAAAACTATAATATAAAGTTTTTGTAATTTACTGTTATTGACTAATTAATAATAATTAATAATTAATTTTTTTAATATACATATATATAATATATGTATGTTCAATTCTAATTAAAAATTTTTCAGTTAGTCTCAGAGAAAAATTAAAAACTATGCTTTTAAGAATGCATAGTAATAATTTTATTATTCCAATTAAACTTAAGTATTATATTCAGAGCTGTAGCTTTTATGATTAGTTCCAGCCAATTAAAATACCGTCAATGAAACTAGGAAATTGTTTTGGTAATACTAATATTATGCGTTCCTAATTCTAAAATTTATTAATTAATATAAAATTTTTTGTGCCAATTAAAATACAAACCTGTTACCAACCTGTTCTATATTTAGGTTATAACTTTATAAAAATTACAAATATTTTTACATTTTCAGGTATTGAATCTGTTGTAAAATAAAAGTTTTATTAATCTTTTAGATTTTTCTCTATTTTTCATTATTTAAAAACATAAATTCTAAAATTCTTTAATATTACTCTAAGAACTAGAGAAGAGTAGCCTTCATGTTTCAAATACAAGTTAACGATTTTTCAGAATTAATATTCTAGAATCAATTAAGAATTATTTGAATCGTTTCTATTTTTTTAAATTTAATAATATATAAAATAATCAATTCTTGAATAAAAAAAACAAAATTTAATTTTAAATTTATTTTTGTACGCTCTTGACATTAATACATTAAAAATTTTTCCATTTCATTTGAAAAATGGTTCAATGAATTTTATAATAACTTTAATAATAACAATATTAAATAATAAATTATTTGATAATTGCATAAATAAATAAATAACAATCTAAAGTTATCTACATTTAAACTTCCGATATAACAAATATTTATTTTTTATTTTAATATATTATATTTTTAATATTTATTTTTAAATTTGTTAATTGTGTGAAAAATGATTAAAATAACATTTAAAAAAAAATTATATACTTAACTATATTCAAATATAAATATTATTTATTTATAAAAGTTATTATCGTCAAATAAATAGTAACTAGTAACGCCCTGTGCTCGAAATTCGAGCTCTTTGTGCTTTTAAATTTACATAAAAAATCCGTTTTGTATAATTTATATTAGACTAATATTATACGAAACTTATTTTTTTTTTCCTATGCATACTAAAATTGATGGCAACAGTTCTTTCGTTTGAAATTTCCTTATAAAAAAAAATTTATAACTTTTTCAATTATAAAAACGTTTTTAAGTATTTTTGAATTTTATTCCTGTAGCTTAACGCGCTTAAAAGAGAGTATAATTTTGCACAGTTATTACACAAAAAAAGCGATTTACATTCTAAATATAAATAGTGTTCTAATATATAATGTTCTGAAAATTTGATGATGATGTATTATGTATCCTAATTAAAAAGCCTATTCATAGAGCATAATATGTACAACAAAATTTAACATACCTATCATAATTCATAAGTAAATAAGTTATCATACAGTATATCATACAACTTCTTATTTTATATGAGCATTACTCTCCACCTAATGAAGCTGGGTGTCTGAAATTTTGCCAACAATTGTTTAGTGTAATGGCCAAAGTTTCTGCAATTTGGTTGGTCTGCTGCAGAGGGTTCGAGTAGCTGCCATACAACTCCTTATTTTATATGAGCATTACTCTCCACCTAATGAAGCTAGGTGTCTGAATTTTTGCCAAAAATTGTTTAGTGTAATGGCCAAAGTTTCTGCAAAATTTGGTTGATCTACGACAGAGGGTTAGAGTAGCTGCCATACAACTCTTTATTTTATATGAGTATTCCACTACACTTAATAAAGCCAAAAGTAATTAACCGGATGATATAATGTATATGTTACGGTCACACGGGTATCCCAGAGTTGACACAGTCTACTCTACTACACTCTTCCTCGTTTTATCTAAATTAAAGCATACGACGTACAAATTTTTATACGGCAGTACGTCAATATGTCTATCTATATATCCGTAAATTGATACGCTCGTACACACAAAAATATTTATTTGAATGTTTTAATTTACAACAAAAAATTTTATTAATTTCATATAATAGGTACCTATATTTTGAATTTTTTTCAATATAAGATATTTTTTAAAACATAATCTTAGAAATATAAGAAAAACCAAAAACCATTTGTCAATTTGTAAAGTTTAAAAATCCGATTACAGTACATCGCGTTACGTGTATTTTGGTTGCTCTCATGAAAATTCATGTACCTATTTATTTGTAAATTTTTTGACAGAAATTGTACGTCAACTTTTATTTAAGTTTAAGATTATTTTTTAGTTTTTTTTTGCGAACATATTATAGGTATTTTCAATTATTTTGAATGTATGTTTTTTTAAAAAAAAAATATTATTTTAAAATATTTTATTTTGAAATCTAAATCGTAGCAACATCAGAAAAACCAATTACAATATTATTATGCGCTTTGTCAAATTTTAAAATTTTAAATTCCGAAGTACAGTACACAGCATACCTACTTATTTCAAATTTTTTTTCAAAATCTGTAAAGAACACATCATTTTTCTTCAGAAATGTTATTTTTTTGTTTCTGCAAACATACTATAGGTATTTCAATTATTTTGAATTTATGTAAAGTATTTTTTAAAAAAATATAGGCATTTTTAAAAACAATATTATTTTAAAATATTTTATTTTTAGAACAATAACAACATAAGAAAAAACAATAACTTTTTTATATGCTTTGTCAATGTTTAAATTTTAAAAATTCGAGGTACAGTAAGTTATTCTCATGTAATATCATGTACTTAACTACTAATTTAAAACACCATAAGCGTTGATTTTGGTTAGGCCCAAAGGAACAAATCATTTAAATTGCAAATTATTTTTTTAAGAAAGATTTTTCATTTTTAATTTTTTGCAAACATATTTCAATTATTTTGAATACCTATATGTTTTAAAAAAAATTATTTTAAAAAAATATTATTTTAAAATATTTTATTTTTAAAATTTAATCGTAGCAACATAAGAAAAAACAATTACAATATTTTTATACGCTTTTGTCAATTTTTAAATTTTAAAACTCCGAGGTACAGTACGTCGCGTATGCTTTCATGTAAATTTATTTACATAACAACTTATTTCAAAATTTTTTGACAGAAACTGAACGCCGTACACGCTGAATTTGGTTGATCCATAAGTAACAAATCATTTTTCTTAAGAAATATTATTTATCAGAAGTCGGTTTCTTATTTTAAAAAAAACTTAACAAAAAACAACAACAATATACGATTTAAAAAAAAAAAAATTTTTAAGCAAACGAAACAAAGTACAGTACTTTTCGGTTATAACGACCATGATGGGACGGAAAATATTCGTCGTAATAAACGAATGTCGTTTTAAAAGAATGCTGTGAATTTTGAAAAATTAGTATAAAACTTGAACATTGTAGAATGTGCTGATTCTAGAATGGATACTTCGAACTCATTTGCTAAAATTTTATTTGATGTGTCAGCCTCAAGCCTATGTATAGTGCTTTTTCTTCTAATGAAATTTTTTTTGTATTTTTAATACGTTATTAGGATTTTTTTTATATTCAAAGCTAAATAAAAAAGACTTAATTAATTGCCAAGCAACATTATTAGATATAATAAGTTTAAATAAAAGAAATATCAATGTAATAAAAAACTTACATTTTTAGGTAAAATTTAATTCTTTATCAAAAAGTGTAAAGTTTATTATAATTAAAATTGCACCGAGTTCGTTATAAATGAAAACTACTGTATAAAGAACTCATTTTTTTCGTTCACTTTTTAAGATAAAGAAAAAACAAAAACAAAAAAAAAATTTTTAAAAAATTGAAATCTCCTTGTTCATTGAATATTAGAACTAAAAAAAAAAAAGAAAGATATACATAAGTCGGCGCCTATAATATATAGTTTGATTGAGCTGCGAATACAACCGAAAATGCATTACTTTTACCCAGAAAGTCGGCGCATAATATTAGAGTCATAAGCCTTAACTTTTAACAGCGTGACCGTTAAATTCAAATTTACGTTAATTTAAAGACGGGTTTTCACCTGAAAAAACGCAATATTCTAAAAAAAAAATATCATTGTCCTATGAAAACAAAAAAAACCTTTCTTTTGGTTGTTGTTTCATTAAAATTGGTCAAATAGTTTGTCGTAAAAAAGGATGTTTATATTTGTATGGGAAAAAATAAGCCGATTAAATATTATGATGTGTTAAATACTTATTAAATTGTATCTAATGTATATTATGGTTAATTTTAAATTTTTTAAAATGTAATCGTTTAATTTATTTAAAGGTGCTATTAATTTCTTTAAAATTAAATAAGTTAAACCACTAAATATAAATATGAACAGTGTTACCGATTCAGTAAAATTATACGCTTCAGTAAGCTAGCTGATGTAAGTTTTGTTTGATACCCGTTGAGTATATTAAACTATAATGCCTATGAAAGCAACTTCATGGTCTTAATAAAAAACTTGTCTCTTAAATAAAATTTTAATAACACAAGGTTTTAACTTAGAAGACCTATAGATAATCATGTACAGTTTAAGTTTGAGAATACTTGTGTTGGAATGAAAGATACTTTCTCATTCAAATTGTTTTTATAATAAATTAATTTCTCCGATTTAATTTGTGTAACTTTTGTATTAAGAATGTCGTTCACTTTAATTAACTATATTATTTTAAATACAAAGGTCAAATGCTAATTATTTTTAATATACCCTTATTTATTCATTTATATTTTTTAATTACTTTAAACAATTCTTAAAAGTAAATAGTGCATAAAATTTTCACCCTAACAGTGATTTTTCTTAATTTTTCTTTTATTGAGAAAATGTGGGAAATTTTATTACAGTGTGTTCGAAAAATTATTTTTACTTTAACCATAAAGTAACATATAATATAGAGTATTCACGTAGAGTAAAATTTTTTTACCAATTTTTTTAAAAAATATTTTTCGTTTTTACTCAGTACTCAAAAATTATTCTCATAACAACTATTTTTACTTAAAAATTGAGAATAATTTGTTTTTAAACTCATAAATAAAAAAAAATTCTTCTCAATTTCTTGTTAGTATTTATTCATAAATAAAAAAAAATTCTTCTCAATTTCTTGTTAGTATTTATTAATATACCTTTAAAAAACTATATGAAGGGTATATACATACATACATACATACATATTTATTTTTATACATTATTCTTCTTATTCCATATAAAAGTATGAAAAGCTAAATCTATACTGCATGCATAGTGTATAGGTATATTAACACATATAAAATATTTAAGGTCTTTTTACTTTTTTTTCGTTACTTTGATTTGAAATTAAAAAAACTAAATAGAGATTTTACATCTTTTATTGATGCATGTGTGAAATATGAAATTAAAACAGCTAAGTGTATTTTTCGTTCTTCTTGTAAATCAAAATAGAAAAATTTATTTTCATATTTATTATTTGTAACTTTTGATATTAATGTTGAATGAATGTGCGACAGCAAGTTTATTATTAAAAGTTGTATGGCTTGTAAAATCATAAATAATCTTATCATTTTAATAAGTATATATAAGAATTTTACGTTTAAGAAGAATTTAGTTCGTTATTTTGATTGACTCAAATTTTTTTTTTTAAAATTTAAATGGACATGAAAGGTAAAAATATAAAATTTAATAAAATTTCAATATTTTTTTAAATAATTCTGTTTTATTATTAATTCTTAAGTTAGTTAATAAAGGAAAAAGCCAAATGGAATAAGTATTGCATTACATTATTGAAAAATATATAAAAAAGCTTTAATATTTTATATTCCATTCGGCATAAAAAACCCTTATAGCAAAAAAAAAATATAATATAAAATATATACATAGGTATAAACAAAACAAAACAATTCATTGACTAAAAAAAATTATCGAAAACAAACAAAAATATTCATTAACTTAAATTTAGTTATTTACATTCCATATTTACAAAATTATATTATGATTAGGTACTTCAATCGTGTTCATCCAATTTTCACGTTCATGAAAAGAAAATAATATAGGTATCAAGTAAATTATTCAAAAAATAAAAATTATTTTAATAAATAAGTATTACAAATTACATACAAAAATCTATTTGCTAAATCTATAATGAGAAAAAATTTTTAAACAACAGACAAATAGACAGACAGACGTACAAACATATGCAGACAGACGGACAGAAATAAACAGACAAATAGACAGACAGACGTACAAACATATGCAGACAGACGGACGGAAATAAACAGACAAATAGACAGACAGACGGATATTATGAAATATATTAAAAATAAGTTATGCATTTAATATTTTAATTTTACTTTGATTACTCTCAGCTTTTTTTTCGTCATTTTTTAAAAGCTTTTCCCTTAACCATTTTGCTTGCTTTTTTAGCAAAAGATTAATTAGTAACTCTAAAAACTTTATTTTATGCGTGTAGCATTCATCATTTTCCCTAAACCATGTAGGATATTTATCAGATTTTTTTGTGGCTTCTAAACAACATAAAAATATATTTTTCCTTAAATTTTTTTCATGATAATTTTCATAAAAATAGTGATCAAATATGCTCATATGAAATTGTGTAATTTCGAAAATTTTTTCGGTTGGAGCTTTCAAGTTCAGGATTTCTGATTCATTTTTATAATTTTTTTGATAAATAAATTGCTCCGAATCAAGCAATAATATATCATTAGAATTTTTTAAAAATGAAGAAGTACATTGATCACAAGAAATTTTTTTTATCAATTTAAAGATAACGTAGCCACAAATGTATCTTTCGGCGTTATTTGAAACAATATTTAACTCTTCAGTTTGATTATCCTCTAAAATTTTAGATTGAAATCCCTCTAAATAATTATTAACTAAATTAGTTAAATCGTCATCAATTTGATCATTTGAATCCGAATCATCTTGTTCTAATTGATAATCCTTTAAATCGTCTATATTTAAAAATTCAGCGTCATCTTCTTCACAGTTAGAGCTTTCAAATTTATAATTAATTAACTTAACCGACATTAATTTTGCTAAAATATTACTAAATTCATGGACGGAAGGATTATTGTTACATCCATTTCTATACCGAATCAAAGAAAATAAATTTTCTAAAACATCCTGATTTAAATGAGCTAACAGTAAATAATAACATTCGTGTTTATTATAAGTTGAAAATATTTCGGAACTTAGTTCCGTAATGCCTGTTAAAGTTTGTATCATACCGTCGATACAATAAACTTTTTTAGATGTGATTGGCCTTATTAATTGAAAATATTTTTTCATTTCTAAAAGATATTTGGATATATGATTATCTTGCTGCAATGCTGCACGAAATGGATTTTTTTCATATAATTTCCTACTATTGAGACAATCAAATAAGTTATTAATTTTTGAAACAAATTTTGCTGTTGATACAGCACAAGAAATCCTATCAGTAAATTTTTTTGTTGAAACTAGAGTTTTAATTGCAGCAGCAACAGAATTACTGAAAATTTGAGTAGCCAATCGCACATTCATTTTTTCAAATGAATTAGGAAAGATATGTTTTTTTGAAAGTTTGGGACACATTTTTCTATTATTATTTTGTTCATGGAAATAGAGGCAACGAATAATTTTAAAAGAAACCTCACCATCATCTGTATTAAGGTCATATTTAAGAAGGGTGTTGCGAAGCGATTTTATTAAATGCACTGGATCGTAAAGAGCAAAAATTTTTTTTTCTACTTGATTGAAGTTAAAATAAAAAAAGGGTTTTGTTTTTGAAACGCCTAACATATTAAAACACTTCCTATTATTAGCACCCTGATCACATATGACGGCCCTAACATTAATACCTAAATTAAAAGCTGCACCTAAATTAATATATAAAATGTTTTTAAGATCTTCGCCACTAATGCCCTTCTCTGTGGCATAAAAACTAAGAACATACTTCCAATTATGTACTAATCCCCTTAGGAGAAAAACACAAACGTATTTTGCAACGCTTTTCGTTCTTTTAAAGCTATAATCCGAAAAACCACTAATTTGATCCAATGCACTATTATAGTTAAGATCCCTTCTAATACTAATTTCATCGAAAACTAATACTGCTTCCTTTTCAAGAGAATTTTTATTTGAAAATATAATCCCTAATTCATTAATATTCTTTTCATTAAGACCTACATTTAAATATTTAATAGGGATCCACCTATTAAGGGAACTAAAATGGGGTAAATTTAACTTTATCGCATTCTTTAAAAATAAATAACCTTTTGGAGAACTAAAATGTATATTTAAAGCTACCTTTTTTTCATCTTTTGACCATATCTTTCCATTTTTGAAATTCATTTTTAAAAAAGTTTTGGCATCGTTTGCTAAATGAGACTGCCTATCAATTGTATTAGATAAAGAATCCTGCTTTTCCTTTTTTATTTTTAATTGTAATTTCCTATTCTGAATTTTTAAAGATATAATTTTTTTTTTTAAATAAACATTTTTTTTTTTTATATGACCTAATGTTTTATGACATGTGGAAAATTTTTTAAAATAAAAATTTTCTTTTTTCTGGAATTTTAAACAATGCCTACAAAAATTAATCGACAATTCATTTGGAGACACCGTTCGAATGTTTTCTAAGGGTACTTTTAAATTTTCTAGATTTTTTTGACTATAAACTTTAATATTTGAGTTATTATTAAATGTTTTAGAAAAAATATTTTCTTTATTAAAATTTGAAAACTCTTTTGACTGAAAGTTTAAATTAGATAGTGGAGTTATAGGATTGATTTCAATATTATTATGTGGCAAACACAAACTTGGAAAAGCTCCCTTTTTTAGTTTTCTCCCTAAAAATTTTTTCTCGAAATGGTCTTCGCAAATAAATAATTTTTTTGTTTTTAAATTTTCTATACTTACACTACATGCCGATACCCACATTTCGAATAAATTTTTCTCTTTTGGAAATTCATACAGCCTACCGTCAAAATTACGTCTACTTCTATTGCACACTATGCAAGGGGTACCATTCTTACGGTAATCTGCTTTTACGTCCTTAAACATTCTTCATTTAAAACATGCATAAAGAAAATGAAGGAATGACAAAAGGAATAAGCAGAGAAAATAGATATTTCTGACAATGCGGAATATATCTATCAGGCCGAATTTGATGTTCAGAATTTAACCAAATTTAAGTATATTTATAAAAAAAAGTTTATTATTTTATAATAATACATCAAATACATAATAATCATAAGATTATTACATAAAAGACATAAAGTATTATAATATTTTTCAGAAGATTAATAGACAAAATTTTTACATGGCTTTATAAAAATATACCGCATTGTTTCAGATGAAGAAAATTAGAACGTATAAAAATGCAAGGTGTTTCATGAGTAAAATATTTTTTATTCCTAAATACATGTAGCAATTAAGTTTATCTTTTAAAATTCATAATCCAAATTTTTTTTTACATGTATGTAGGTACATACATATTATTATGATTACTATTTCTAATGTAACATCTTGCATGATGTTATAAGAAAAATGCAATGAAATTTAGAGAAAAGCTATAGTAAAAGCAATAAGCTATGATGTGACAAGTTATACCTCGTAATTACACGAAATTTTGCGGGATATGAAAAAAAAATTTTAACTGGAAATTCAAATTTTGTAAAAAAAAAATTTCGTAAAAATATGTAATTCCTTTAATAGTGATAACTTGTCATGTAGCGAATGTTATTTTTCTCTTTTAATTGCTTTTGTCTAAAATATAATACTTATTCTAATAGAAAATTTATAAATTAATACTTACATGTAAATTTTGTTCCTCAATTTTTTTAATTCAAATTTTAATACTTAATAATATGTTCATAACAAAATAAACACTTGTAACAAAATAAACACTTGACACTTTTAAAAATGCGCGCCTTTATTAAATTGATTATAATTCTTAATATCAAAATAAGAATACATAAAAAATACATCAAAAAAAAAATAGAGAAAAATATCACATAAAAAAAGTTACATTACAAAAAAATATGTACACACATACATTTTTCTTAACATTCATAAAAATATGCATAAAAATGTAAATATGTCAATATGTACATACATATACATTTACTCTTCATATAATATCATAATACTCAAATTATGAAGAATTTTTTTTTTTCTAGAGCTTAAAAAAAACTCTTCTCAATTTTTAAGTAAAAATATTTGAGTTTTAAAATGAATTTTGAGTGTTGAGTAAAAATGGGACGGGATATTGAGTAAAATGGGACGGGATTTTTAAAAAGAAATGACTAACGAATTTTGTTCTACGTGAATACTCTATATATATGTTACTTTATGCTTTAACTTTAGAAAGTTACAAAACTAAACATACTTATATTCTTTTAAAAACTGTTAAACATTTAAAAATGTTTATTTAAATACTTTTAAATGTATTTATTCAAGCATTCGATAGAAAACTATATATATTGACTTTAGGAGTTCTATTTGTTTCACAAGATAAAAAAATATCACGGAAATAATTAAATATAATTTCAGTATATATTTGAGTATATATTTAGCTATAAAAACAGTATACTTAGATGTGGCGTATTTGGAATTAGCATTAACTAATATATAAAATAATAACTAATATTAAATATCGAAAATAAAATACAAAGCAATTTTTTTGCATCCAACTCTTTGACTATCTTCTAGAATACAACAAAAAAAAATTGTTTATTATTTTGTTTTGTAAGCCACTGTTATATAATCAATTTTCTTTTGTCTCTTTCACTTTAAATACTGAATATTGTACTGATTTAATTCTAAATAATATGTAAAAAACGAATACTGTTATTTTATTCTAATTCCAGTAGGTATATAAAATTTTTTTCAAATTAAATTAACGCTTTTTTAGTATGTAAGTTATAATTAATTTAACGAAAGTAACCGCTAGGGTACCTTAAATATATTCTATAAATAAAATAATCTAATTTAGAAGGTTTATTGGGTAGGTCACACTTGACATAGTTTTAAACATTATTTTTAAATAATATTTTGACAAATAAAGTAAAGTGTAACGGCTTAAAGTGTAAGTAAAGTGTTTTTAAACTTTGAATATTTATATTTCTTTAAAGTAAGTAAGTTCTGCTCACAAGTGCTTCTGACGTTCGTTGTACAATATATTTAAGGTTCTTTAGTATTCAAAATGGTGGTAAAAGTGATATTTAAAAGACATTTTATAGTGTCTGTATCATCAACCAAAGTAACTTCATATTTTAACATGACTGCAATAAGCAGCTAAAGAAGGAACTTTTTGTTATCATACCATATTATTAGTCATTTAGATCAACCGATTGTTTGTCGAAACTAATAAAAATTTGTTTTAATAAAAAATATGCATGCGCGAAAACCAATTCTCAAAGAAGTGTAGTTAAAAATATATTTTCACCTCATGCCCAAAAAAATCTAAGAAATGATTTAGAAAGTGTCTATATCTAATCATAAGAATGTTAAGCTTTTTCCAACATTAGTAAGGTATTTCCATATAAAACGATAAAGAGTGTAGGAGAGTAGACTATGCAACTCTGAGATACCGTATAACCGTAATATAAACATTATATCATCCGGTTGCTTACTTTTCGCAAAATTTCAGACACCCAGCTTCAATAGGTATAGAGTAATGCTCATATAAAAGAAGAAGTCGTATGGCTGCTACTCGAACCCACTGCACTACCCCTACCAAATTTTGCGGGAACTTTGGCCATAAAACTAAACTACTCTTGGTAAAATTTCAGACACCCAACTTTAATAAGTATAGAAAATTGCTCATTTAAAAAAAAGAAGTTGTATGGCAGGTACTAGAATCCGTGAACCAAAATGGCTTCATTGCATAAACACTAATTTGTGAAAATTTTAGAATCCTAGCTCCTTTATTTTTTGAGTTATCGTGCAGACAGACAGACGGACGGACATACATAACTAAATTGATTTATTTTTCGATTCTGATCCGATCCCATATACTTGAGTCTATATCTACCCCCTCCTTCTTTGCTTCACAAGCGTAATGGTAAATTTGGTATTCCCATTGGACTTATAATCATACGGGGATAAAAAGGTATTCAAGTGAAAATTCTTGATTTTAATGAACTCTTATAAGAAACGCCAGAAGTACTATCTAATAATATGATAAGAATTTTAGAAAGTAACTGTACCAAAGAAAAACTTATCGAAAAACAAATTTCAGTCGATAAGAAAGAAAAGGTGTAAACAATATCTTCAAGAAATTAGAGATAAAATTAGCTGAAAAAAGCTAGGTCTACGGACTTAGTTAATGATTTAGGATTATTCGATGAAGTGTTATTAATTAATACCATTAAGTGATAATAAATTGAAATTAAGCGATAATATTATTATATTATTATTTTAATTTAATTTAATCAATTTAAAAATTTTAAATTAAATATATTTAATTAACTGATTTAATTCATTAATAATCCAAAATAAAAAATGTACTGATTTCTTCTTAAATAAATCTGGTCACTTTATGTATATAGTACATATTATGTACATCATAGTATCTATTACTATAATTCCTCTATATATCGAATCATTCTTACATGAAAATGAAAATATTGTGTTCAATATACACGAATATATTTTTAGATGTGTGTTAGATTATGTATTATGTATATACTCTTATTTATATTATAAATTCTTGACTTACTTATATACAAATAACAAAAAAATTTGTGTGAATGTATTTTCTAAAGCATTTTTTACAACTTTTAAATAAAAATTTTTACTTTCTATAAATTTCTGTAATCCTATTAAAATATTTGAATTGATTTATGGCTAAAATATTTTTTTGCGGCTGACTAACCTGTCAAAAAAAGTCATAAAATTTTAAAACACAACATTTCAAACCAATGTAGTAGACAAACCTAGTATATTATTACTAGGTCACTAATACAATACATAAGTATTAAAAAGGATATATTTTAAATATTATAACATTTAATATAAAAATACAGTGTATAGTATAGAGTTAGAACGTATGACTTTAATGCAAAGAATCGATTAAGTTAATTTTAATCGATATAATTTAATTACCAGAACGTTTAGAATGTAAAGAAAAAAAAATAGTAAAATTTTCTTAAAGCTGAACGTATCTAAAACTAAAGTTTTTAAATAATTAAGAATATATACAGATAGAAGATACTTTTAGCTGTAAGAATATTTTACCCATATTTTCATTTCAATTATGATTATATGTATGTTAGTATGTACCTATGTATGTAATGTACCTAAATAAAACTTTTAAAATAATACATTTTTTTGTTAAAGAATCGAGGTTTGAGAAATTTGAGTAATTTTAAAAATACAATAATATTTTATCAAAATATCCAATATTAACAGGTCCTTGTTTAAATCAACTACCCTTTTATTGATTTTTTTTCTCTTCCGCTGTCAGTTCCCATTTTCTTTATTTTGTTTTATATAATTTTTTTTTTTTAATAAAGGAAATATAAATATTTATCTTTTTTGTTTGGAGAAGGGCTTTTATTGGTTTTTTTTTAATAACCTTGGGGCTATAATTCACATCTGAAATCTCTAAGGTACTAGGTAATCATAAAATTGTACTACAATAGAAATTAAAAAAAAAAAACGTGATGTTGATTTTCTATAGTTTTTAATTTTTTATATATATATACCATTTTGTATTGTGGTGTGTTATATACTAGAAGATGTGTAATATGTATATACATAATACATACTAGAAAAAAAGGACTAAACATTTTTATTATTTTTACTTTTATTTTTTTTTATTACATTTCTAAGTTTTGGAATAAAAATATAATATTAAAGTGGTGGTATTAGTGGTGGTAAAAATATTAGTGTAGGATTTTTATTTTCTATTTGTTTGTATATAGTTGATTTGTACTCAAATAATGACTAGAAAGGATTTCCTTGTTTGCTTATATATACCAACAGAATAATAACTATTTTGTAGTATTTGATTAGCTTATATTAAAATAAAATATTCGTATAAAAAAAAATAGATTTTTATTGATAATATAATGGAAAAATGATGTATGAATTTATTTATTTATATAATATACTTTTAAATGATATCTACAATTATCATAAACGAGGAAGAGTGTAGTAGAGTAGACTTTGTCAACTCTGGGATACCCGTATGACCGTAATATAAACATTATATCATTAGGTGTAGAGTAATGCTCAAATAAAAGAAGGAGTTGTATGGCAGCTTCTTGAACCCAATGCAGTTGACCTACCAAATTTTACAGAAACTTTGACCATAACACAAAACTATTTTTGGCAAATTTCAAATACGCAGCTGCATTAGGTACAGAGTATGTTGTTGTATGGCAGCTAGCCAAACCCACTGCAGTAGGCCAAACCAAATTTTGCAGAAACTTTGGCCATAAAACTAAACTGCATTTCGCAAAATTTCAGACACGCAGCTGTAATAGGTACAGAGTAATGGTCATATAAAAAAAGAAGTTGTATGGCAGCTACCCGAGCCCATAAACCAAAATGGCTGAATTTACATTTTATTCACCGTATGGTCCGTCCGCACCATAACAAAAAAACTAAAGGAGCTAGGATCTTAAAATTTTCGCAAATTCGTTTTTTTGCAATTGCCGTCATCGCTTTTTAAATCCACCCATTTTGGAGTATCAAAAATAGTTTAGTGTAATGGCCAAAGTTACTGCAAAGTTTGGTTGGTCTACTGCAGAGGGTTCGAGTAGCTGCCATACAACTCCTTCTTTTATATGAGCTACACCTAATGAAGCTGGTATGTTTGAAATTTTCCCAAAAGTAATTAATGTTTATAATAATAATGATATAATGTTTATATAACGGTCATACGGGTATCCCAGAGTTGACACAGTCTACTCTACCACACTCTTCCTCGTTTTCTTCTAACTTTATTTATTTAAACTCCATAAGTTTATTTTTATTATCATATGCCTTCAAATTTCATTCAAGAGCAACAAAAAATTTGTAGATAACCTTTTTTATACCCGTATGACTAAAGGTCAAAAGGGTTTACTAAATTTGCCATTAAGTTTGTGGCGCGATATATAGATATAGACTCAAAGGTATGGATTCGATTAGAATCGAAAAGTAAATCGATCTAGCTATGTACGTCCGTCCCACGATAACTCAAAAAATAAAGCAATACCCGTCATCGCTATTGCAATCCAGCCAGTTTGCTCCATGGGTTCGAGTACTTGCCATACAACACTTTCTTTTATATATAGTATTACTCTATACCTATTGAACCTGGGTGTCTGAAATTTTGCCAAAAAGAGTTTAGTTTTATGAAAATTTGGTTGGTCTACTGCAGTGGGTTCGAGTACCTGCCATACAACTTTTTCTTTTATATGAGCATTACTTAATAGCTAATAAAGGTGGTTGATTAAAATATTGTTAAAAGTTATTTATCGGATGATATAATGCCGATATTACGGTCATACGGGTATCCCAGAGTTGACACAGCCTACTCTACTACACTCTTCCTCGTTTTTATTATTTATAAAAACATGTGGCATAAGGATAAAAAAACACAAATCCATAACTATACCTTCTATATTTTGTTGTAATCCTAGTAAATGAATGTTTACAAAGTTTTTTCTTTTCTCGAAAATTTTATTTTCAATTTTGAAAATATACAAAAAATGAGGTAATTAGACCTTTTTTATTCGATTTTCTTACTATACCTATTTAAAAGTCGTTATTCCATTTTCTCCCCCAATAAATAATGTAAGAATTCCACAACAAAAAAAAAAAATTAAAAAAAATCAATAAAAAATTGTATAGCAATTTTATATGATTTGGTAACATTACGTAGTATTATAAAACTCAGAGTTTCAATATATTACTAGAAGTTGAACTTCTATATTAACCACTTATAAGTATATTGGAAAGAGTTTCTCTTGACTAGAATTCAAAGTTTCTAAATTAAGATATTATTTAAGAAAATATTTGTTTTTTGAATTTTTTTTAAATAAACATGTGTATTAGTAAAGAAGAATGGAATAAAGGAGTTTTTCACATGTGTGATGCGTCTATATATATGTTTATATAAATTATAAATCATTTACATTCAATCGGATAAATTACAATTTGTATGAAATATCAATTAAATGAATAAATTAATACTGAGTTAGTCAAAAAACTCTTAATAATAATCTCATCTTAAGAAGTGTGAACTCAACCTCCACGAAATTTTAGGCTGTATGAAAAAGTTTCAAACACCAACCCTGTTAACAGATTCAAATCGTTTTTCAAAAGGTTTCACGCATACAAAATTTGGAGTCAACCGATGAAACCATTTCTAATTTAGAGTAAAGTAACGAAAAAACCTATAAAAAGCTGTTGGGTCGCAATGGGTTAACGGATCTCAAGAAAAAAAATTTTAAGGCTTCCTTTTTAGCCAAAGTAGTATTTCGCAAAATTGGACAATATTTGCTTCCTTTTTTTTTTGACCAACCGTCGGGCCGACATGGGTTAACAAATTCCAAAACTGTTAATAGTGGAAAATCAATACCCAAAAACCTCTATATACATATTTTCATGATAATCGACTGAGCAGTTTAGGAGTCTATTCGGTACATTCAAACAAAGAAACAAATCACAGTGGGTTTAAGAATTCTAGAGTAATACCGAAGACTAATAACTACTTCAAAAACTTAGCATTAATACTGCATTAAACTTAGCATTAATGAAATCCCGTCGTTTAATTTTAATAATTTTGAAATAAGTTTCAAAATTTTTTAAATTAAATTTAGGTTTTGGATTGCTTTGCTTTGATTATTTAAATAAATTTTATAGAAAACAGAACTTCTAAATTACATAAAACAATTGCAGTGTTTATGTCAAGTTGATTCTACGGATATGGAATTGATAAAATCTATAGGTTTGTAAACGGTATTACATGGAAATTGTTGAGCACGAGTTAGTACGTAAATTGGTGTACATACTTGTAAAAGATAAATTGACGTAATTTCATGTTTAAAACATCTCAAAACTCAAAAAAAAAACCGAAACTTGAAGCCTCTTTGTATATATATATATCCTTATATGTATATATAAAAGTATAAATTGACATTTTGTATTAATCGATAAGTGGAGTTGCCATATGATTCTCCCATCCCTCTCAACGAACACGTTCTTGCAGTCCAACATTATTTATTAACATCTCGTGTCTTAGGCCTCACACACATCTTTTTAAACCTTAAATATTCTAAGGATATTGTATTATCTTCTAAATGCGTTCTGATAAAATGATACTTGATATCGATATCTTTAGATTTTGTGTGATACACTGGATTGCTTGTAAGTTTGGAAGCAACTTTATTATCGTCGTAAATAGTTCCATTTTCAACCAAACTATGGAATCCAAATTCAATTAATAATCCTTTTAAATACATAAATTCTTTAACAGCTTCTGTGATAATGTTCAGCTTCCGTTAAAGATAATGCAGTATTTGAATGTTTTTTTGACTCCTAGTTTAAAGCTGTACATCCGATAGTATAGATGAACCCATTATAAGATTTTCGATCCAAATCACAGTTACCCAATAAACATAACCAGTTAACACTTCTATATTCTTCTTATAAAGTACAAGTCCGCGATTTATAGTACATTTTATGTATAATGTTTAACAAATTTATTAATTAATTTATCAATGCTAGAATAAACTAGTATGTCATCTACAAATACTAGTATAAACAACACATTCTCTGTATTTTCATTATAATAATAAAAGCTACATTGGTCTCTCTACAAGCCAGAGAGACCAACAAGCGTACTGAACTGGAAAAAAGTTGCATGGAAGTCAACACCTGAGCCGGGCTTTTTATCTTACTGGATTGTCATTCGAATCGAATTTATTGCAAAAAATACGACTTCCTATTCAAACTCTATACTTTATTAGTTGATTTATATCAACTCTTCGTTCAACAACGCTAAATGTATAACGTTCGATGATTTATTTCATTTCAACAGAAATAGCTTCATCCGACTCGGGATCATTTTTGATTTCATTATAATTAGCTTCAGCAACATAACTCGCATAGTTCTGAAAATTTTCGTCATCTTGAGAGCGGTACTTTGAATTATTCATCTTAATTTTTCGTTATCTTTTAATTTTTTTAGGTCTTCCACACTTTCCTGTGCGAAGTAATTTAGGTCTGCCACGAGAATCCCTTTTTAAATCCGCTTCTTTTAAATCTACTTGTTCACCAGAGTATTCTGATGATTCAATAGTTTGAAAACCCATAGTTACGATTTTTTTTGCTGGGTATACAAAAATGATATCCTTTTGTCATACAACCAGAAAACAGTTTTCAGCACGATTATCTAATTAACTTAAACCTGGTTCCTTTTTTAAGTAGTAAATATTGAATATTTTTAAAAATAATTTTGATATGGTAATCATTTAAAGCAGAAGTTGGTCATCTATTCCTAATATAACTTGATGTCAAAATGGTCTCAGTCCAAAAATGAATCCAAAAGGTAAACCAAATTGGACTAAAAAACAACGAGCCATTTCCGGTAATGTACGATTTTTTTCTTTCTGCAGAACCGTTCTGCTAGGTACAATAGGCTGTTATATTTATATACTTAGTATCGTTGTCGAATTGCGAATATTCCCTGACATCGTAAATGTGTTAGCGACGTCGTGAAGACTATGTCGCATGATCATAAATGTAAACTACAAAAATTTTACATTGTCTCATGATCGTAAATTCATTTTACATTGTATTTGCGACCCATTTTCACGACGCGTGTTGTTAAATTGAGTATCGAAAATTTTTTGGATACACAAATAAAAAAATTAAAAGTTATTTGAATTTCGAAATTTTTATTTGAAATTTGAAAGTCCGAGTGCGAATCCATTTACATTTTTTTTTTTTTGTGGTGGTGAAGTCCCTAATTTAAAAAAAAAAAAAAACCACAGACGTCGCTATAAATTAACTCTAGCTTTAGTTTTTCTTTCAGAAATTTTAGGGTAAGGTGCAGCAGTAATTTTTGCTTTAATGCAAACATCACATTCAAAATCATTATGCTTTATTTTATTGTTCAATTTTACAATTTTAATTTTATTTGACAATTTATAAATGTCATGTTTTTTTTCTTTGCACTAGGAAGTAAAAATTGCCATACATTTTTGCGTTGAACTTTAAAGTTATTGTTAGTTATTTTTACAATTGATAAACAGTTTGTTGGCAGATTAGGTAGTAACTAATAAAACTTCTTTCAAACTGACATTCGATTTATTAATATTAGAATTTACCTTAATTTCAACCGGACCTTCAGCCCTGACATTACAAGATCAGCATTCGCTAACTTCAAATTTTTCAATTTGTTGTAGGTATTATACTAAATTTATTTTTCTAATTGCGCGTATAACCACTATCCAAAAACAGTTTTTGTTATTATTTAACTCGTTTAATTGGGAATTACAACTATCTATATTGCTAAACATAGAGAATTATTCTATTATTATGAAGTTCGTCTGTCCGCACGATAACCCAAAAACTAAAGGAGCTAGAGTAATTTTTAACACATTCACTTTTAACTTTTTTTTTTAATTTTTAACACATTTATTTACACAAAGGAATTTTGAACACATTTTTTAAGGTTCCCTATTGTTTTTGGTTAAAATCGGACGAATATTTTCGAAATTAATACCTAAATAGAAACTAAATAGAAAAACAAACAAAATGCAGTTGAATTAGTAATCGTTTCATGGTGTAGTGGAGTTGTTTTTAATCAAAACGTGACGGTTCAAATTCCTTTTATTAATTTTATTTAATTATTTATGGACAGCATCATCACAATCATGAATCTTAATTCTAGTCAACGTTTACAATAAGCATGCCTTTCTAACTGGTCAAACACATATAGTTCCTCTAATTTCGACCACATTTTTTAGAAGTATCGCAGCTTTTGACTTGTTTAATCTCGGAAGGTTAAATTGACAAAATAATGTCCGATCTTGTCTTATCATAATTATCATATCACTCATCCACAGTCGACTCATCATCCGTTCCATCTGCTTTAAGAACAGGTTTAAGTTTTAATCCATTTACATATTTCCAAAGACTATTTCTTATTAATACAGCTTTCATCTGAGCTGACCGTGTGCCAAAGTTTTTCTTCGACAGCAGCTCCAAACTGTGTAACACCATTACATTTACCGTAAAAAAAGCGAGCACCATTTGTTAAACTGAACTGTAAGAGAATCTATAACGGTTAATTTTTTGTATACAAAATTTCGGTCTTTTTGTATATCTTAAAAAGGTGCTCTTTTCCAAAGCTTTTTTATGTATTTGTGGCTTTGGGAAACTACCACTCATTGATTCGAAACAAACGGTTAAAAAATAAAATACGTATACTATATATTATACGTATACGTATATAAATATACAGGATACGTGTTTTCTGCACTAATTGCTAAAACAAATTTTGCTTTTTAGCTTAAAGAAAAGCAAAGAAAAAAATCCATAATTTCAATCAAAAAGTCTCCGGTTCGAATCCTGGTTGGATCATATCTAATAAAAAAAAGAAAAACTTTAACATTCAAATGACAATTAAATATATAATTCTATATTGAAAACGTCAAAATTAAGAACTGCTCTATTGCATTTCAGTAACAATATACATATATAAATATTTTGTCAAAAATTGTACATATACTTATACACGTTCTGAAACTTGTACAAAAACAGTTCTGAAATATTTTGTTTATATTTTTCAACGTTTAAATTTTTAAGTGACAAGAAAAAGATATTTCTTCGTATGATCATAAGGTTCGTGAAACAAACAAAATGTTATTACAAAAAATAAGGGTTGTTATGTAAAACTAAAAATAGATAGCTTTATTATAACAAGGATCAAATTATTAAGGATCAAATTATTTAAATATTGATTAATTATTTAATTATTTTGGGCATCGAGTTAAACCAGAAATTGACTTGGTCAAATCACATTTTTGGTATAGCTAAAGATGCAGCTAAGTGTTTGGGTTTTTTGTATCGCTGTAAAACTTACTTCTCTCCATTAGATCTCCTCAATATCTATAAAACATATATTAGACCAAAAATGGAGTATAATGCACATATCTGGGCTGGTGCACCCCAATCAGCGCTGGGATATCTTGATAAAGTGCAAAACAGAGCTATTCGTCTTATAAATGATCCCAGTGTTACCTCGACGCTCACTCCACTTAGCCATCGGCGCACAGTCTGGTCACTTACCCTGTTTTATAGATACCAAGTGGGGACGAACACCTGTTCTAAAGAAATAAAACAATTAATGCCTCCACTCAAAGTTTTCCAACGTGAAACAAGGAGTGCAACAGATGCTCATCCCTACTGCGTCGAATTGTTAAGATGGCGAAACACGGCTTATGGCAATTCGTTTGTTATGCGCATGTCGAGATTATGGAATCACATTCCGTCCAATGTGTTTCCTAAAGTTGGTAATTCGTATGTGTACGACTTAAATAAATTTAAGAAGAATATTAACATCTTTCTCCTAAATATCCCTCCAAATTTTCCCCATCCACCATAATCCAAAATTCCCAAATATCCTCCTACAATCTTAAAATCCTTTGATATCGCACCCCTGTAACCAAACTGTACATTTGTATCACAGGTTCCTTCATAGTTCCTTCCTAAAGTTTGGTTCAAAAAGGCTGTGGTTTTAGTGCGTTAAAATCGCACACTACCCAACGAAATACCGCACAGTTTCAATGGGTGGCTTTTGAGCGTTCCATTCCCTCGCAAAAAAAAAAAAAAAAAAAAAAAAACCTAACCAATTATTTTTATTAAGATAATTTTTTTAATTTAAATAAGGGTGGGTGTGATTTATATGTACTAAAAAGTTCCGAAATTCCGCTTATCATTATTAAAGGTATATTGAACATTATTGAAATTATTAGTGGTAAAATTAAATTCATATTTTTAGGTTCTTATCAATGCGAGAGTGTATTAGAATACTCCGAAAATTCACTTACATAGGTGTTTTAAGATTTAATAACAAAACCATTATGATTTGGTTATGACTTGGAAAGTTAAAATTTAGTACAAATAATTTTATTTAAATTACTAAATTTTATTGATATAACTTTTTAAAAATTAAATAAATACTAACTTAACAAAAATTAATTTACAAGGAATTTTACAAAAAAATAATTAATAGTTTTATTTAATTCGCCTTCGCTTAAAGTAAATTTTGAACAAAATATCAGATTTTTATATTCTAATTCAGAAGTACATTTTACATTTAAAATTTTTTTTTATTTCTAACATAAAAATCTAACATAATCTTATCTAATCTAATCTTTAATATAACCAACTTTTAATTCATTATCTGTGTTATAATTAATTTATACTTAAATACCTTAAAGTTAATATTTATTTTAATATAAATAAAAATTAATCCAATCGCCGTTAGTTGTTTGTCAAAATGCCGGATAGAGTACAGTTATTGACTTTTGTCTAAAAATTGGTATGTTGTTCATATTCAAATGTTTTTTTATCATTTTTTTATTTTTATTATGTTTTCATATCAACTTTTGTTTTAGTTTAATATAAATTTCGTTTCGACAGAGAACAACGCTTTTAGAGAAAACAACGTTATGAACTTTGAGAGAATTCAATTTTCAATGCAAAAACATGGGCTCAGGGTGAAAGTTCTGAAGCAGTAATTGGCCATAAGGATCAATAACCGAAAGTCTCCAATTTTTAAATATTTATCCAATTATTACTACGATATAGAAAAATTAAAGATCCCATATTATATTTTAACGTGTGTAAAAAGTTTTTCTTAGTTTTCTTAAAATTAAAGAAATAATGTCTTAATTTTTTACTATTTTTCTTATAAAAGAAATTTCTAAGAAAAGTTCTAACAAATTATTCTAAATTGTTTTTCACTTTAGACAAACCTTATAATGGAACATTGTTTAGTTTTGAAAATAGGCCTTTTTAAAAAAACTCGTGGATAATTACTAGTAAACTAATGGGAAAATAGATTTGAAATGGTGGGTTAATGACAACGTGCGATTTCAAATTTAAACCAGATAGAGTGGTTCTACGGCTGTCAACATTTTTTTTTTTTTTTGTGTAAAACAAAAGTAAAATTTTATTTAAATTTACTCTCATTTGGAACGATTTTACACAAAAAAAACATGTCTTATAATTAATTGGTCATTTTATAAAACGTCAAAATTTGGGACTGTTTAGTGAACTCGGAATTTTACATTTTCGAAATTTGTTTTCTTAGCAATTTTTCTAGTATAATTTTAATTTAATTTATATTTTTTTTTCTTTGTTAAACATTTTAAAATAAAATTAGAGCTTTTTGATTTCATTATAATAACTTTTTATTAATAATTCTTTATATATTCATATTCATTAAAACTATTAGATTTAAAAAAAAAACAAAAAAAAAACGAGATTAAATATAAAGAAATTTAAAGAAATATAAATATTTTAAAAAAACTTAGAGCATGGTTTTTTTTTAATTATTCTTAAATCTATGTCTTATTAATAACATTATCCATTATGTATTAAAACTTTAGAGCTTTTTTTTCTTGAGTTGCATGCAAGTTTTTTTTTAATTTTAATTTTTTATTCAACAAAATTTGTTTAATTTAGTTAAGTTTTCTTTTTCTTATTTGAATTTGAATTTGATGAGTCAGATAATGATAAATCTTCATCATTGTTACTATTAAGTTTACGTTTTAAATTTAAATTAATTGAATTTAATTTTAATATATTAGGATTTAATTTTTCAACATTAACATAACAATCAATCGGTACCATGTCAGAATATTGTTTGTAAGTTAATTGTAAAATTTCACTACTACCATCTGAATTATAAAATTTAACATTAACCATTAATTTATTTAAATTTTCTAACCGGGATTTTGTACCATAATATGAATATGGTGTAACAGAATTATGATATTTTTTTTGTGTAAATTTTGGTCCAATAAATGGTTTTAATTTTTGTTGATGTGATGTTGATGCAATATTTGTTGTATTACGTAATACTGTTAATAATGGTAAATTATCATCTTCTTCATCATCATCAGATAAAAAAGAGCTCATGGAATCATTATCACTATTACTACTATTATCGTTAGGCAATTTTTTACGTTTTTTAGCTGAATTCGGTAACCAGTCGCTGTCAGCATTAGCTTTTCTTTTAGATTTTAATTTAGCATTAATTTTTTTAGCTTGTTTTGTAGCAATAGAAGATTTAATATTATCTTTAATAGCTTTATTTTTTGTTATTGATTGCGTTCCTGAAGGTCCAGGTACACCTATTGATTGATTTAATCTTATGTATTCATTACTATCGGAACTAATATGTCCACTACCAACCCCTTCTTCAGAATCTTTTGAATTTCTATTTAGTTTAGTAATTTTAATAGATTTTAATAAATCTTTTTTAATATTTACATTAATTATTTCTGGGAAATCTTTGCTGTCTTGATTAGTATGCAATCGATCTTCCTCTTTATCGCTTATATTGATTTTTTCATTGTTTAAGAAATATTTACAGTATTTTGTATTCATATTTTCTGAAGATGGAGATGACGGTGATGGTGATGACGATGGTGATGGAATATTTACAAATTGTTTGTCTTCTTTTTGTTGTTCTTGTTTTAGAATATTAGTTGATGTTGGAATTGGAGATGAAGTTGAAACTTGACTTGATATAATTGCAGATTGTTGTTCAACATTTGGGGATGATGTTGAAATTGATTGTAATGGTGATGTATTGGAAGTTGATTCTAGTGGTGATACTCTGGAAGTTGATTGTAATGGCGATGATGTGGAAGTTGATTGTAATGGTGATGATGTTATTGATTTTGAAGAAATACTAATAGATGAAGATAGACCTGCGGTTTGTAATAAAGCTGTTTCAACCTCTTTATTAACAATATCCAACAAATCATCTAACACAATTTTAGAATTTGCTGGGACATTATTACGCATCATACATAAACCATTTGGAAATAATATTATAATTTGACCCCAAAATTCAATAATTTTTGAATCTAATTTCATAAAATCTTTAAAAGTTGTATTATGTTTAGGCAAATGTCTTATAAAGTCTAAAAATTTTACGAAATCTTTATTACATATATTACATTTTTTTAAGCCATCATAGTGATTTAATAGATGTGCGGCTGTTTTACATTCTAATGATGATGCATAACCACATGAGAAACAAACATAAAAATTTCGATTTTTAAATGTTAAACAACGATGTAGACCACCTATTGGTTGTGAATGTTCAGTTTTTTGATGTTCTGAAACACTTATTAAATTGGCAAATAAACGCCAACATTTATTACACTGAAATCTTGTAACGCGTTGTCCCATTTTTAATAACCGTTGTAATTGATCTTTTGTTACTTCATATGTTAGTACTTCAATGGAATCTGGTCCAATATAACCAACAACTTTAAAACCAAATGGTCTTCCCAATAATGGAGTAGGTTTATTATTTTCAGTTTTAATTTCAACATTTGTAGTAGAAATTTTATCCATTTTTTTACAATGATGTAATAACCAATGATTATAAATAACTTTAAATGAAATATTTTTTGTAGGACAATAGAAGCATTCATATATTTCAACACTAAAATCGGGAGATGCTGTATTAGAATTAGAATTATTTACCGTCTCACTTTTCGGTAATTTTAAAGTATCCCCTTCTATTAAACCTTTTGTTTTATTTAGGATATTCGATTTATTTAATGTAATTTGCTTTGAAATAACAGATTTGTCTATTGTAGTTATTTTACTAACGGAATCTTGACTTGATGAAGAATTTTCATTTAACATTACAATATTCGATGAATTCATTGTTACTGTTGAATTTTCTGATAAAGAAGTTTCAGATAATTTCTTTTCTAAAGATTTTCTTTTAATTATTGTAACACTAGCACTACTACCACTATCACTTCCTGCACTATTATTAGTATTATTATTACTACTACTATTATTATTACTATTATTATTATTATTATTGTTATTATTAATGTTATTATTACTTGTAGACTTTTTCGGTTTATTTGATTTTTTGTTTTCACTTGAATTTTTAGTATTTTTCTTTCCTTCATCTTCTTCCTCCATTAAAATTCCACGAATGTGTTTAACACGATATGGGTCACTTCTGGTCCATAACGGACGGTTTTCTTGTACAACACCATAATCACTTTCATCCAAACGATAGTAATATGTTTTAACTTGTCTTTGTTGAAAATTATGATGTTTTTCAGTTGTATGTTCTTTAACTAAATTAATATGACAAGCACCAAATTTACAATAAAAACAAGCATATCTGAATCGTATATTATGTGCTACATTAATATGATTAACCATTGACAATTCATCAACAGTTTTAAATTTACATGTTGTACAACTCCATTTCATTTCATCAATTAAAATTTTCTGTGGCTGTTGTTGTGGTTGTTTATCAATTATTGTTTCAGAAATTAAAGTTACCTCATTTGTTTCATCAGAATCACAGTTACTATTATTACTGTTATCAATAATCAAAGACTTATTACTGATCTGAATTTCACCTCCAGTAAAACCAATTTTTTGTTTAGTTATTACAGTTTCAGTATCTTTTCTTTCATATTGATATAAATCTACTATAGCTGAAGAATGCCGATCTATAATATGCCTTTCAACAACATATTTTAAAAAATGAAAATAACGACATTCACTGCATACATATATTCTTGAATCATGATATTTTAAATGTTGTAATATTTTTTCGGGGCAAAAACTCTTTTTGAAAACGTCAACTTTACAATGAGGACACTTATACAATTTTTGTTCAGAATGAAGTGTTTGCAAATGACATTTTAACATATAATCAGCTATTGTTAAATAATTACAATTTGGTACACCACAAATAAATCTTCGCATTAGAGGTACATATTCTGGAAGTTGAATATTTAGGTTTTTTACAATGTCATGACATTCATTTTGATCAGATGAAGTTGATGGAGATGACGACAACAATGTTTTCATTTGTTGTTTTATTTCTGTTGTTTGTTGAGCAGATCCTCCTTCATTGTTATTATTGTTAACATTATTTTGACCACCACTTATTTGTAATTTTTCGTTTTCATTTTTTTCTTTATTTAAATTTGAACTTAAAGCCATATTAATCATTTTATCAAAGTTCTTTTCGTTTGAAACTAAGCATGGAACAGGATTAACGGGATCTACACTAGCTACTTTAACTTCAGTTTTATGAAATAATAAATGTCTATACATATTAGTTCGGACTTTTGTTTTGTAGCTACAAACAGAACAGAAAACTTCAACATTAAATATAGCTGGAAATGGTAGTTGATCAATTTCATTTGGACTAAATGAACGTTTAGCTAATGTCCTTTTCCTTTCACACATTCTAATTAAACGATCACCAAATTGTACAATTTCTATTTGCTTTGTACCTTGTGGAGCAACTACAAAAAATGATGAGTGATGAACACTTTTATTTTTAGAATCTAAGCCAGTGTTTACTGCTAATGGAAAAGATACTAATCCAGAACTTTTTCCATGTAATTCTGTCATATGTTTGGTTAGGTGTACTTGAATTGATGATGTATGATTACATAAAAAGCAAAAATATTTATGTCGTTTATGTGTAGTTAAATGTCCTTTTAAACTGCGAAGATTATTATATTGACATGTGCAATGTGGGCATTTAAATTGCCTTAAACGAGGATGAACTTGTGAATAATGTGATGATAATCTATCAGCAGTTAATTTAACATTAAAACATTCTGGTAAGGAACATTTATATAAATCAGAACCTTCATATCCAGTTTCCAAGACATATTCTTTAGCTGCTTCTATAATACGTTTATTTAATTCATTTGCTTCATTATTTTGTGTTTGTTGCATATTTAAATTACTCATATTTGAACTTAATTCTTGTGGTGAAGAAGTACCAGCACTAATATTTGTTAAATTAGATTGTGGAACAGCATGTTCTTGTCGTTCTTGTGCCAAAGCAATATTTTTAGTTAATTCCGCACAATTTTTCAAAATTGCTGTCATATTAGTATCATCAGCAGCTATTACCGATTTGTCAACAATAAGATTTTTAGTTGAGTTTGGTGATATTTCAGTTTCTGTTTCAGTTTCAGAATCATCATCAATTGTTATTGTTTCACTTATAACTTTAATATTTGATGAATTTTCTGGATTATTTTTCTTTACTTTTTTTATAACACTCATTTTTTTCATCGCAGGTTTAGGATGTGCTGCTGTAAGAGGGACAACTGGTTTAGGTGGACATAAATTATGTTGCTGTGTAACACTTTGTATCTGTAATGGTGAACCTGGTGGAACGGTAACCGGAACGGTAATTCGTGTTGGAGACCCTGCTAAAGAATGTACTGATGCAATTTTTAAGGGTGTTGACAATTCTAAATTATCAGTAACATTTGAATTGGTCGTAGCTGTGGAAGTTAAAGTAGTAGAATTGCCTGTAGAATTATTAACCACTGTCGGAAAAGTAATTGTTATCTTAACTTTTTTATTTTGCTCAATTGCTTGTGCATCCAATGAAGGATTCATCATATTTAAATGTTCAGGTGAAAAATTACATGGTTGAAGATATTGTGGATTAACAGAATCATTTAAATTAGCCAAAACTGTTGAGTTTTCAATTGTTTCAATAGGAAATGTCTGTAAAAATTAAATTGAAAAAATTATTAAATTAAAAAATATTTATAAAAACGACTTACCACATTCTTATTAGGTGATACACGTACACAACTATATAATAAATGTGATGGATGATCTTTCGCCATATGAACTATCATTATACTTCTCAAATTTGATGCCATGTCACAATAAATGCACTGATAAACTGAAATTCTATGAACTAAACTTAAATGTGTATCAGCACATTTTTTCAATAAACCACTTGAATTACAAATTCCACATGTATAGCAATCAATACCAGTATTATGATCGTGTAAGTGTTTTAAATAATTTCGGAGTATAAAAAATTTTTTATTACAATCTAAAAAAGAAAGTTTAAATATAGTTTAATAATTTATTTTAAATTTTATAAAATTACCATAACATGGTATTGGTTTAATATGCCTATTGCGAAACATAGCTAAATGTTTCATTTCAGATGCTAAACGTTTCCGATCACCCAAACAAACAAATATTAATATTTTCATGTCATGATGATAATCTTCAACATGTTTTAAAACATTGTAATCATTACATGATCGATAAAAACAGTACGGACATTGAAATATATCATGATTGTGAATAGTACTAATATGGTCCACATAAGTAGCAGAATTTAAAGCTATATAATTACAATAACTACAACGTAACCAATCATATTTATTTTGATTGCTCGATGTATTTTCGTTAGGCAATTGTTGTTCCTTTTCGTCATTTAAGACTTTTATTTCATGATTTTTAAAATGTTCTAAAATTTTGTTTGCTGAACTTGTTGTATAGAAACATTCTGAATTCATACATTTATATAAAGCATATAATGAAATAGCACGTAGTTGATATTGTGCTACTGAACGTGGTTTATAAACTGTTGGATGTAACCATGGTTTAATTATTTTAATTGCATTTGAATTGGTAATTGTTGATGCTTCTTGATCAAGTGTTGTTGTCGTTTCTTTTGTTGTTGACTCTTTATTCCCATTTAGATTTTCATCTGGATTAATAATTATGGTACCATGTGAAATTTGTAAGTTGGAGGCAGAGTCATTTGAAGTTGTAGCAACTGGTTCATTGTTAACTGTTGTGGATGGTACAACTGTTGGCAATTTTTGTAGAGCTAATGTTGATTCAATATGTGAACTATTTTGTGGCGTTGAGGTTGTATCACAGGTTATTGTATTGTTTGTTGTACCTAAGCTACAAACATTTTCTATTCTCAAGAAACCAATTGGACTTGATTTTGGTGCTTGTACATATGTTTGTAATGGTTTTGCAGCAGACATATTGATTGAAATTGTTGAATTTTCTGGTATTGCTGATTGTTGTTGTTGTTGTTGTTGATGCTGTTGTTGGTGTTGTGGTTGTTGTTGTTGTTGAGGTTGTGGTTGTGGTTGTAGAAGTTGAACCAACGGTGAGCCTGTGCGATTTTCCTGTGGA
Organism: Dolichopus griseipennis; assembly: GCA_963082915.1. Classification (NCBI taxonomy): domain Eukaryota; kingdom Metazoa; phylum Arthropoda; class Insecta; order Diptera; family Dolichopodidae; genus Dolichopus; species Dolichopus griseipennis. The sequence goes on from OY720445.1 coordinate 63,247,515, forward strand.
TTTTTATTTGGAATCGGTGTTAATGTTATACTGGACGAAATCTGCGGCAAACTTTGTTTATCATTTTGTATACCAGTAACACCGCCAGATACAGAAACAATCTTTAATTGTTCTGTACCACTCTTTGTAGAGGGAATCGTTGTATGCACTGTGGTTGGTGTATCTTTTTCTGATACATCAACGCCTTGACTCACAGATGAAATTTTTAAGCCAGAACCACTCGTTAAATTATTTATTATTGGTGAAAAAATAGGTACCGTTTGAGAAGTCACAATAGGTGAAATAACTGTTGCGCTAGTTTGTTTTTCAACATTTGAATCAGCTGATATATTTTTCCCAACATTATTTTGTCTTGAATATGTTTTTACTTGTATACGGGAACCACTTCCACTAATAACCGTTTGGTTATTATTTTTAGTTGACAATGATTTAGAAGAGTCATCAATAAGTATATTTTGGGGTATTATTGGAGGAGGAACCGATGGAATTTCTAAAAGATCTTTAATTGAAAAATTTTGTTTAGAAACATTTTGCTTTTTAAGATCAATAATAGATGGTGATGCTGAAGTAGTTACTTGGCTTGAGTTACTATAATTGTTATTTGATGGTTTTTGAATGTTTTCCTTAAGTGAAATTTGTATCGGTTTAATTATTAAGGATTGTGGTTGCGTTTGTTGCGGCGGTAATTGTAGGTTAATTTGTGGAGATGCTTTTTGTTGTTGTTGAATGGGCTGTTTTTGCTGTTGCTGAAGTTGCAAATGTCGTTGTTGATGAGGTAATAATTTGTTAAACGTCTGTTGATTTGTTGGTTGTGGTGTAGCATGAAGTTTATTTTTAGATAATAAATCACCACTCAGACGACGTATTGTAATTTTTGGTCTATTTGCCATTAAGGCTTCCTCAAACGATTTATTACTGTCACTATTTTGATTAAGAAGGCTATCTATCAATATATTTTGTGATTTTAAAATATTTTTAATATGAACTTCAGTCATATGTTTCAATTCACGCTCGAGTGGCAATTCATCCTCCGAAGAAATATTTGCCTCACATGTATAACAATAACCATCCCATATAACTGTTTTGTGATCAGAACGAAAATGATTTTGTAAACCAATTTCTTCATTCGAAAATAAAAATGAACATGGTTTCACTAAACAAAGATATTTGATCTTTCCGTCACATTCACTAAAACCCAAATTGTTAATACGATATTGTGTATTAACAACAGAAGTAAAATTGTTTTCTTGTTCTTGATCTTTTTCTTCTTTTATATGTTGCTTTAATTCATTTTTTTTGGTATCACTTTCAACAATAATGTTTTTGCTGACATCTAAATTGTTTGTTGAAGTTAAAGCATCTGCTAATATTGGATTTCCTTGGGAAGTAAAATTTGATAACCCATGATCATTTGTTACTTTTGATGATGTTGAAGTTTGTACTGTGGAATTATTATTTTCATTTGTTGTATTCAAACTAGTAGCAGTTGTTGTTATTATTGTTGTAACTGGAGTTTCTGAATTTGATAAGGACGTTGATGGCGTGCTTCTAGGGATCGGTTCTAGTATTTCAGAAATGTCGTTTAAATCAGAAAGAATTGATTCAGATGGTAAAGGAACTGGTGGGTCAGTTATTAATTCTGTTGATATTGGTGATGGTATTGGTGTATCACTTATTAAGTCTGATAATGGTGAAGATTGTTGTTGACGTTGCGAATTTGTTGCAATTGATGTTGTTAAGATTTTTGGTAATAAACTGTTTTCTGATGTCGTTACAGTACTATCAGCATTTTCATCAGTCATATCTGATAAAGTTTTTGTTTGCGTTGTTGATATCTTATTTTCAATTGCGGATTTCTTTTTTTGCTTTTGTTTATTTTTACCAAATGAAACATATAATTTCGAAAAGGTTTTCAAAATTGTTTTATTTTTCAGTTCTTTTGATTCTTTTTTATTTTCTTCTGTTTTTTCTGCATTATTTTTATCTGTTGCATCCTTATTTTCATTAGAAGATGACGACAAAACTTCAATATCTTCCCAACAATCATCATCATCTTCAATAACATTAATTTCATTTTCTTTAATATTAGTGGTGGTTGTTGATATTTGACTACTAGAAGATTTAACCATGTCATTTGAACCTTTTGTTATTGATAAATCAGTTTGGTCAACATCATTATCATCGTCATCATCAATTATTATTTGATCATCGGTTACAATTGAATCATTTTTCTTGGTTAATTTTTTATTACTCACTTTTTCGTTTAAAGTTGATGGAGAACTATTTGCAACTGCAACATTTGTTGTTTCTTTTAAACGTTTATTTAAACGATCAATAATTGTAATTCCAGAAGATTTTATTTGATAATTTGATTTCAAATTTAATAGTTTTTTATCTGGCAATTGTTGTTGTTGTTTAGAATTGTTTAATTTTTCATTTAATTTTATATAAATTGAATCTTGTGAATGATGTTCATTAATAATATTTTCATTACATAATTGTGCAATTGGATTTGAACTTGTTGAACCACCAATTTTGTCTAATAAATCAGCACGAGAATTCGATATAGGTTTATTAATTGGTACGACAACTTGTTCAGAACTTTCAACTAATTCAATATTATCTAAATTATCATCATCAATTTTATCTAATATATATAGAACTGGAGTTGTTTCACTATTGCAATCTGTTGTATCATCACAATCTACTGATTGTTGCTGTTGTGATAAATTCATATTACTATTATCCAATAATTCAGCATTTTTTGTATTTTCCGTAATATTTTGAAATCTCTGATTTAATAAATCAACAATTGAAACATTTTTTTCCTTATTAGTATCATTAGTTTCTATCATTTCAACTGGGGTTATATCATTATTAATTTTATTTTTTTTATTTGATGAAAATTTTAAACGTTCACTTAATTCATCAACAATCGATTTACTTGTTCTTTCATTTAATTTTGGACTTTGTATACTAAATGATACTTCATTCATATAATTTAATAAATTTGTATCTAGATTTAAGTCATTTTGTTCTTTTGGCATAAATATATCTAATCTATCACTGATTTCATTTGATTTTTTCGTTGCACTTGCTGTGTTATTTATCGTTTCTAAATCTTCCTCCGTTTCCTCATAATTATCTTCAACAATTAATTTTGTTTCTTCATCTGGAGGTGGAACATCTAATTTTGGTACATTTTCAGCATTCATTAATTTTATTTTACGGTAGTTTTGTTTTTCGTTTACTGAATGCTGTTGTGTTAAATGATTTATAATATTTGATTGTATTAATTGTACATAATTACATATATTGCATAAATAACCATTAATATTACGACTTGCAATTGGTAATTCCCTGTATATAACATGACAATTTGTTTTAATATGTCGTCGTATAAATTGTTTTAAATTACTATTTTTATTACAACCACAACATTTATAACGATATTCACCGGTATGTGTAGAGAAATGGTCCAACCACATAGGTCTTGTTGCCGTTTGTTGTACATCACAAAACGGACAACGATAGTGCAACATTAAACTACGTCCTTTAACAGAATATTGATATAATGCTGAATTATTGTGTTCCATTAATAAATCAGTTAAAGTATCTGGTGGTAAACGTGATATGAATACTTCATGTTCTGGATGTATATCAACATAATGTAAAACCAATTTTTGTTGTACATTTTTATGACAAATAATACATTTTTTTATATATTCCGATTTTGCATGCATGTTCTCATTTATATTCTTAAAAACTTCAACCATGTTAGATGATGTTGGTAGATTTTCTGCATCATTAGAAATTTCAGTTTCATTATTTTTTATTTCAGAATTAAAATCAATCTCTTTTTTTGTTTGAATATTTAAAATTAATTTTTTCCTACTTTTTGGACATGGTTTTTCTTTGCGTATTTCTTTTTCATTAAATTTGCCTAACTTTGTGATATAGGATTGAGGTAATTTTTTTTTATTTTGTTTTTTAATTGAAGAGCTAGTAGAGGCAAAATTAGTCGATGGCGCAGATCTTTTTTTAGCTATATAACCACGTGCCCATAAACCACGTTTTCTTTTTGGATGTGATTTTGTTTTTGATGTTATATTACTTGAAGTTTCAGTTAAATTTAGTTTTTTCAAAATAATTTTAATTTCTTTTGTTTTAAAGTTTTCTTTTGTTGAAAAATCCAAATCTTCTTTACTAATACTGTTACAACTGTCATTAGTTGTTTGGTTTACTCCTGGATTACGTTTACCAAATGCTGAAAGAACTCCTTGTGATATAAACATATCACGTATATCTTCATTTAAACGGTCTAATTCAGTTTTATGTTTAATTCTTTTATCATTCTTTTCAATAACACCAGCTTTATCCTCTTGTAGTTCATTTTGATTTTGTGTTTCACTGCTGGTGTTTTCAACATTTGAATAATCTGTTGTTTCTTGATCTCTATCTGAAGCTTCTGTTTTTGACTTTTGTTGTTCTAATTTATCATCTTCATCCTCTAAAATTGCTTTGATCTTCTCAAATTTCTTTTCATCACAAACTTTTGATAGAACCCCTAATAAATTTTGTCTTTTGGAATTTGGATCAAGAATTTTTAATAGTAAGGACTCAAGAACATCTGGGTCAATTGAAGTTTCTTTGTTTCCAGAAGTAGATTCTAAAGGCTTTGTTTGGTTTTCTTCCGCAACTCCATCTGTTTCTTTGCTATTTAAAATACTTTCGATTTTGATATTTTGTGACTTTTTTTTATTTGTGTATGATTTAATAGTAACAGGTTCGTTTTGAGAATCATTAATACTTGTATTAGCAATTGATAAATTTAATTTCTTATCTTTGCCAATTTTTTTATGAGTTTCGGCTTTATTATTTTCATCTGAAGCATCATTAATTAAATCTGTCATACTGCTGTTATTACTATTAACATTTTTACCTTTCGCAACATATTTTGGTGGTGCTAGAGAACTTTCATTTAAATTAACTTTGGAACGGCTACGACGTTTACCTTGAATTATATTTTCAATAGATAATTTTGAATGATCAATTGGTTCTGGTGCAACTTCATAATAATAATAATTATTTTGTCGCTTCGATCTTCTTGATTTCGAATTAACAGCAGCAGAACCAACACTAGCGCCAATACCACCAACAGATGATATTGATGCACTATCTGTTGTTGTATCAAATGAGCGTAATGATTCATTATCTTCTTTATTATTGATAGTACTATTTAAATTTGAATCAAAACTTTGATTAACTTTGTCGATCAATATTTCCTTTTCAGCACTTAAATTTTGGTTTGATTTTGGGTCATCAATTTTAATATTAACTAAATTTTCATCAGCAGCCGAAGACATTGATTTACGACGTGCTTTAATATTTACAGTTTCGTTTTCAGTTTTAGTTTTCGTAGTTTCTTGACTAATAGAAGAAGAAGCTCCAAATGATTGTCTACGACCTCCTATTTTTTTAGTTGATGAATCTATATCAGTTTTTAATGTTGTAAATTTACGTTTTCTTTTTAGGTTGTTTTTTCCTTGTTCTGTTGTTTGAGTTGATTCAATGTTTTGATCTATATTTAAATTATTCGCTTCAGATTTTTCATTAATTTCATTAACTGTTTCATCGTTCACATAATCTTTTTCAGATTTAATATTTTCATTTTCAATGTTTTCTTCTGGCGGTTTCTGCTGTTCAGGTTTTGAATTATTGTTCTTTTGATTTTCAAATTTTTCTTCAGTTTTAAGTTCTTCTTTAATATTATTTTCATCTTTTTCATCTTTATGCTTTTTCGGTATTTTAAATTTTGCAATTGATCCGAATGCTGTAGTTGAAGCTGGTGTAGTAGATGTAGTTTTATTACAAATAATTTCATGATTCAAAGAAGAAGACGATGGTAATTTTGAATGTTTTTCAGATTCATTTTTCAAAATAAGACTATCCCTACGCTTTTGTATTGGTCTTATTCCAGCTTTGGAGTTAAGTAGCCTGGGATCCTTGTTTTGATTTTGAGTATTTGAAGAAGTAAGATGGTCATCAATATTACTGCTGCTGTTACTGTTACATGTGTCGGAAGAATGAGTTTCATTGATTTTATTTTGTTCTATAGTGGTACTGGAATTGGTATCAATGATAATATTATTAGAATTAGCACTTTTATTGATATCAAATCGAGAAACTTTATTCCTTTCTAATTCACATTTTCTTCGATATTCACCATAAGTTTTTGGTTGAGAATTTTGTAATTTTGATAAATGGGTACTAAACAGTTCATCAGGTGGTATTATTACCTTAGATTTTTTCGATTCAAAATATTTTTGACGCTCAAAATTATCATTTAAAAGTGGATTAATTTTATTATAAGCACTATTACCACCAGTAATATGTTGTTGATTATTTCCAGAAATATGAGATGTATGTCCTAGGTGATTTTTATTATTAAGAAAATCACTAAAAGTTGCTTTCGGTATAGTAACAATTGGAATTGATTGTTGTGGTTGATAAGCAGGTGTCTGTAATGCTGATGAACTGTTTAATGGTATATTAACTTGTAATGGTATATCAATTAAATTTGATGGAAATTTAATTTTAATATTTGGTTGTTGAACAATATCATCCATTTGTGGTGGTGGTATAATTTTACTTAATAAACTTGGAATTGGTTTTCCAAAGCTTGCATTTGAATGATTTTGTCCAAGATTAATTGACATTTGGGGTTTGTTTTGTATTGACGAAAATTTTTCATTCAAAATTGGCACATTGTCCTGAGATATTGGTTTATTTCTTAATCTGGGATCGTTCAAATTTACAGTAGGAAATGTATTTATAACATTATTTGAATTGTTTATAACTGGATTTGATGCTAAAGGTACGTTTTTTAATATATTATGATGCGAATCTGAAATCGATATTTTCTCAGAACGATTTAATATTGTAATATTATTTTCTGCACCATTTGAATTCTTTTTAACGTGTGGATGATATTTTAATGCTAAACGATCTCCAGATGTTCCACCACCATCTAAAATAGACGAAGAATTATGATCGGGCGATCCGATTGAAGTAGAGGAATCTTTATTTTTATTTTCTATCATATTTATTGTTATTTGATTACTCAATTTGGTTGAAATTTTAGCTAATTTTTTCCGGACTTCATTTAAATCCGATTTTTCAGTTGTATTTGACGATTCTTTTGGAGTAGATCGTCCAGACTCATGGAGTAGATCGTCAATATCATTTGCACTTAAAGGTGGACTTTTTAAAACATCTACAATTGATGGTGTAGGAGCAGATGCTTTATTTTTTTTTAAACTTTCCTCAACAACAACCGTTGCAGAATTTTTTGATTTTTGTAACTTAAACTTATCATCATTTTTCAAACATTTTGACGATGATGTTTGTGAACGTATATTAATTTTTGACATTTCTTCTTCAGTTTTACTCTTTTGTATTTTTAATGGTTCTTTATGAATTTGTATTTTTAATTCATCACCTGTTAAAATTTTAACTCTTCGACTGAATGATTGATTTGTAGACTCTGCTGAATCAATTGGTGACAATGAACTACTTTCGGCACTTTCAATTTCATCCAAAAATTTTGTTGCACATGTTAATGATGGAGGAGGAGATAGTCGACCTATTGACGATATTTCTTCATCTGTTGATCTGTTATATTTTTGTTTTAAAAATTTATTACGATTTTCGATATCATCTCTAACGGATGATGGAAATGATATATTCAATTTTTTATAAAAATCTTCCTCTTTTTTTTTCTCTATTGGTGTTGTTATTATTTTGTTTTGTACAAATTTATCACGTGATGTATCCTGTATATTTCTTTGATAACTACTACTACTTTTGCTTTGTTGCCGATTTGGAATCGATCGATCTATTTTTTGATTATGATCTTCATATTTTTCAAAACCTACTTCTTCGCTATTACTCGATGGTGAATCGATAGAGCTCAAAGATATTGAATCGTATCTTTTAATATTTTCGGTTTTTTTGTTTTTTCGAGTTTTTAGCCTTTCTTCTTCATATTCAGCATCCCAATCTGGTGATGAGCTGCGGCTTTGAGGTTGTTTGGGAACATCTGATATAAAAATACTTGGATGTGTTTTGTATGTGGAATTTGAATTAATAGAACTTGTATGTTTTGTACTTGAATTCGAATTTTCATCATCCCAATCTGGTGATAAGCTTTTTTGTCGTTGTGTGGGAACACTTGATATAACAACGCTAGTATGGGTTGTTTTCGTTTTTGTATTTTGTTGTTGTTCGTCAAATTTATGTTTATATGGCGAGGTTGGTGATCTATTACGATCATTAGATTTTTCAGAATTTCTTGACCATAATTCCAATTTTTTATTACGAATTTTTTTTACATCATCATCAAGAGGTGATGAAGTATTTAATCGTTGTTTTTCATTAAAGTCATCTTTCCATATAGGTGATGAATGTGTTTGTGTTTGTTGCTTTCCTATCAATGATAAATTTCCAGAATTGGGAAATGATAATTGTTGATTTTTGATTGATGGTATTGATGTTGTTGATTTATTTAATGATATAATTATATTGGAACTAGGTAAACTTTCCTCTAAATTTTTACTTGTTACATTTTGTTTTTTGATTTCAGATGCATTATCAGATCCAGTTGTTACAATTACTGAATCATTTATTAATGTTACATCATTTGAACTATTACTATTTGAATTACTTTGATTGCAATTAAATATTTTATTTTCTAATAATTCACGTTGTTTTATTAATTCTTCTAAAGATAATTCATTGGATATAACAATTTTTGTGTCAGTGTTATTGTTACTACTAGCATTAGAAAGTATTTTTGTATTTTTTGATTTAATTTCTGCAGGATCTTCACGTTCTGTTGGTATTTCAATAGGTGGACGATAATCTTCAATATTATTACTGTTAGGTGGTGGACTATCTGGTTCTAATAATTCAACCACTTCCGTGGGAACAACTTTAACCGGAGATTTTGGTGGCAACTACAATAGAAAAACGAAAATATAATGACAAAAAATTTCAAGATTTTTTAAAATTAATATTTTTTTTTACCTTTTCAACTTTATTATAAATCTTATTCAGTAAAGTTTCACATTTTATTAATGTTTCATATTTTAATCTAAAACAAAAAAATAATTTATTAATAAGTTTCTTTATTTTTATTAACAACTATAGAATTTACTTTGTCTTATCTCTTTTAGTTAATAATTCATGTAACATTTCCATTTTTTCTAATTGAACAGCTCTGGGTCTATCTTTCATTTGACGCTTTAATGTATTTATAATTTTTTGTAAAAATGGCACATATTGTTGTAACTCTTGCCATTTTTTTTCAAATTTTTCGTCAGTCATTTTGAAAAATTAATCAATTCAAATAATTTTTTCAAATTTAAATATTTAAATGTTTATTTTTAATATATATGAACTAAAATTGATAAATATCTGAAAGTAGAAAAATGAAACTATAAATATAATTTATAAATAGGTACATTCAAACACAATAACTAATATTTTTTAAAATGCAAACATTTTTTCTTGAAAATTTACAAAAAGCTAAAGATTAGAAACTGACTGAATAACATGTTACATATAGTTAAAATTTATATCAATATGAGCATATGTTTACAAATATGATATTCAATCCTTTTATGTTTTTTTTAATTTTATTTCAAGTTTGATGTTTTAAAACACCTTAAGAAACATCATCAAGAAACTTATATAGTTATATACAAATTTATAACCATATTTAATAAATTGTACACAAATGTATGTACCTCCTAAATATACTTTAATCATTTTGTATGTCTTACAACATAACAAAATGCATTTTTTTCTTTTTTTGTCATTGAACATTATTCAAATTTACAAATTTTTTTTGCATTCACAATCCACCATATTTTTCATTTTAAACATATTTAAAAGCTGTATCTTGCTTAAAACCATTCAAGTTATAATTTATGATCTACTTCATTCGCTTTACAAATTTTTTTTCTATATCAAAAATTTTAGTCAACCATGGAAAAGAAACTTATATACATAAAACTTTTCAATTCTCTTTTGAAATACAGCTTATAAATTTATTTGCGTTTTTTTTTTTAATTTAAAATAAGTACATTTACATAAAATATGCAATGTTATAAAAAAAATTTTGAATTTTTATAAAATGTAGCTCCTAAATTTACTAAATTAAAACACACCAGCTAAAATTAATTTCCATTTTATAAGATATTGTGATCAAATTTATATTAAATTAAACTGTACCGACTACAAACTAATGCCCGACGACAAGAAAAGAATAACCACGATGAAAATTCCAAGTAAACTAAACTAAACTAATCAAATACATGTTTCATGTTTCTTTCATTCAATCCTCTCTTCTCTAAAAAATATTTAAAATTTTCAAATCCTTTGTACTAAAAAATAAAAGATATTTCTTCCTTTGGCTTTGACAAAAAAAAAATGGTGCAAAAGCAATAAAATTGTGACATCCCGCCGCAAGTTCCTTATACAAGCAACAGCTGATTTATATTTGTATTGCTTAATGCTTATTATGGGGAAAAAAAAAACCAATATTGAAAAAACTAAAATGATTTTTTATTTATCCAAGTTTTAGAAAAACTATTAAATTTAAATTTTTATTTGGTTTGGGTCTCAGCTGAGTTATTATTAGTACTAAAATTATGTTATTTTTAAATTTGTACTCACAAAATTTTCGTATGTGTGAAAAACTTTGATTCTCAAATTTCAATTATAAAAGAAACGAATACTAAAAAAAGATTGAAACCAAAAGAGAATTAAAAATAAAAAAGAGAAAGAAGGGAAGAGAAGAGAAATTATTATATACTTATATTAATTATTATATTATTAGTATTATTACTTATTATTACATAAAATTTTTTTTCTATAAGTTTAGTGATTTATGTAGTTTGATAATTGTTGTGTTTTGTTGCTGAGGAGAATTTGTTAATTAATAATTATTTGAATATTGAGCAAAATGGACGTAAATTTAATGCCTAATCTAGTGTATGTGTATTATTATATTTGGATCCCAATGGAAACAATAGCGTTTTTTTTTGTTTTATTAATATTTTATTAATTTGAATGTTTTGTACTATTTATGTATGTGTATTATGATTGATGACTCATAGTAAAATATAATTATGCATGTATGTAGATTAAAATTTGAAGTTATGTAGTTTTTCTAAATCATATGGTGAAATCAAATTGTCAATTGTCATATTTTATATTTTAAAAATATATAAATAATAAATCATACCATAATATTAGTTGCAAATTGTATTAAATTAATATAAATATCAATTTAACATTTTAATTAAAAATTTATATTTATTCTTTTACTTAATTTTTAATTTTTTTTAATAACTTGGCAACGTCGCCATGTTAAATTTAAGATTTTTTTATCGTATAGGTAAGGTAGTAAATGATCTTTATTTTCCATGTTAAATTTAAAATCATTTACTACCTACCAAACCAATACGACATACATAATTATGCATATTATGTGTAGGTAGGCATTTTTTTTTTTTCAAGATCCGAGATCAAATTGTGGACCCCATTTTCTTTTTGAAAAAAAAGGAATCAATTTTGTTCCAAATATGTATTCTTATTCTTATAAAACATATTTAGCAAAAGTATGTAAGTACATATTTCTTTATTCCAAGGCAATGACATTCTAAAAATAGCCATTTAAGTTAACAATTACGTTATCACGTATATAGAAGCCTAAAAGTTCGAAGAGGTTTCTAGATTTTGAATCTATTGTTTTTAAAGGAGGTCAATTAAAGATAAATTTAAAATGAAAATAATAACACAAATTTACTTTTGATAATTTTATCAAAATCCTTATTTTTTATAATTCTTAATAAAATTCATTTCAGCTTTCATTGACTAAGGTTGTCACACCAAATTTGGCTTTTGACGGCCATTTTGAATAATTTTATGAACGTTATATTTTTGCACTTATCTCGTAGGTAGATAATAAAGAGAGTTTTAAGAGTGTACAAGTACAAGATTAAATAGCTAAATTTGGAATAAGTAAACAAATATTAAATATTTTTATAAATATACATATAAGCTATCTTAAAATAGATAAACATTAAACAAGAAACAAATATGTATTTGTATACTGTATATTGTGTATGCATTTTATTTACTTTTACAAATAAAAAAAAATAAAATGGATAAATATTGCATGGATACACGTATATATTTTTAATCTTTATGGGAACGCGTAATATTTTTCATAAAAAATTTATTATATTATTACACATATGTTAGTATTGGTATCAATTTGAATATTCAAAATGGTCGTCACAAAATTTAGTGTAAAAGTTGAAAAAATTATGACAATAGATTTGTTCGCGTATTTGCAAAATTTGCAAAAGAAAGGACAAATTTCTTCTAAAAAATATCGAAATAATTCGCTCACTGTAAACAAAATCTGTCAATTAAACTTTTAGAATTATTTAATGATATAAATAGTGAAATGATTTACATGAAATTACCAGCGGGTGAATGATAGATAAAATTTAATTACATTTTGATTTTTTAGTGCAAGCGATTATGATTTATTGGAAAATTTAAATATGTACGAAGAGGCATAAGTTAAAGTAATGAAAATAAAGGAAAAATGAGGAAATGTATTAAAATATTACGTGACAAATAGTGTTTCCTTATATAGTGAGGAAGAATTTAAACGGAATTTTCGTATATCTAGACATTTTCACTCCTATTCTAAATTCCCTCGTAGACTTTCTACGAAAAATTGGCTACGCTAAGAAAAAAAAATTTCTGTGATTCTAAATTCCCTGGTAGATAATTAAATTTGCAATGGCAACTTTGACATTTGAATTTATTTTTTAAGTAAGAATGATGTTTATTGTGTTCAAATTTGTAATAGGTATCTAATAATTTTTGAATATTATTTTGAGAAAAAAGTATTTTAAGATTAATTATAAATAAAAAATAGTAAGATATTTCATATCATTTCTTTAATATTTTGATTATGTCTAGTTCTTTCGTTATTTTATTCTTAAAAAATTTAATATATGAAATACTAATATGCTACGAATGAATATTTCTTTTGTAGATTTTTGCACTTTTCGTAGTTTTAAGTTGGAATTGAGAATTACTTTTTCGTAGATTATCTCCGACGTAGCTGTACGAGGGAATTTAGAATAGGGGTGTTTAAATCTATTGTGCGAGAGAAGTTTTATAATTTCAAGTCATTTGCAAAATTTCCTTTTTTCCTTTGCAGGTCATGAAACTTGTTAATATTTCTTTGTTTTTTAAAAAAAAGTCATTTGTTTACACAAAAGTAAAAACAAAATGGCAGCAAAATAAATGTCATTCATTAGAATACTAATATGCTACGAATGAATATTTCTTTTGTAGATTTTTGCACTTTTCGTAGTTTTAAGTTGGAATTGAGAATTACTTTTTCGTAGATTATCTCCGACGTAGCTGTACAAGGGAATTTAGAATAGGGGTGTTTAAATCTATTGTGCGAGAGAAGTTTTATAATTTCAAGTCATTTGCAAAATTTCCTTTTTTCCTTTGCAGGTCATGAAACTTGTTAATATTTCTTTGTTTTTTAAAAAAAAGTCATTTGTTTACACAAAAGTAAAAACAAAATGGCAGCAAAATAAATGTCATTCAAATTTTTGTAAATTTGTGAAAATAACAATTTGGAAAAGAGTGCAGTCTATTTTATAATCATTTATTTTTTTTTTTTTTTTGAGTGGTTTTTTTCATAACTTAAAAACACTTTTTTACCTAACAGGTTTTAACAGGTTTTTACCATAAAGTTTCACAAACTTCTAAAAATTTATGGGTTCTTGAACAAGCCTAATATTTATAAAGCATCAATTAATGAAAATGTTGACAAAATGAACAATTGTAATAAAAAATTGATACGCTAACGTCTTCTAATTGTATGTTTTACATTGGATGAGATAAGTTGTATAAGATAAAGATGTTGCTTTAAATAAGTACAACAAACTCATTAAAACCTCATTAAATATCAAAACAAAATTGGGTAATTATCGCAAGTTTGTATTTCATTTATCAGATTTTGTAACCAACTCAGAATTCAACATATACCTACCTATATAAATATGCTGTCAAAGACATATAAACCCTACTTTTAAAAAATACAGGCAAGTAATATACAGGCAAAATGATCAAGAAATACAAGCAAAATTATCAAGAAATACAGGCAAACGACACACTACCAACAATAATAAAATAGAACGCTAAATAGTTGTTTACTAGTTTAAAATTTGTATCGATGCACGATTTATAAGAAAACTAAGAAATTATTTTAGGAAAATTATGTTGTATGATATACAAAATTCGGTCTAATCTTTTTTAGGCGCAAATTTATTCCGGGCTTTGTTTTGGGCTGAAAACTATCCGACTTTTAAATAGCTACCGTGCCGGCATGTGTTTACGAATTCAATTATCGTATTTTCATAACATCTGCATCATGTCAAGTCAAAAACTGAAACGCAAGCAAGGAAACGAAACGTCAGAATGTTATTATACCGAAAAGGAGTTAATTAATCGAAAAAACAGACTTTTGCTTGCCATATATTAGCTGTATAATATAGCCGCCTTGAAGGTTCAAAGACGATGTGTTCTGCCAAGTATTTTGATGTAATAGATAAACTTTACTGTTGCATGACAATTTGTATATTTCTATTTATGCACGTAATTATTAACCCTCCTTTATTTGTTGTATGCTACATATTTTAATTTTTTCTGATAACTACAAACTTTTTTTTAGAAATTCGACGCACAATTAATTACATGATCAGATGATTATTTTTTTTTTAATGTTACGTCAATTTTTGAGATATTAGCAGAAATTGACAGAAATCAGATGATTTTTGACAGTCCAGATTTTTAACATAACATCAGTTTTAAAATGTGATTAACAGAAAAATAATAATGATTTGATTTAAATATATGTCAATTTATATAACATAATTGGTTGTTTCAATTAATATACGAAATTTTACTGATTTTTCAAGTTTCAAATATATATTATTTAATAATCTATCAATTTTATCAAGCGCATTTACGTAAAATATATTTTTAAAAACTCGATTAAATATTTTATCAGTTTTATCAGATTTCTTTGATCATATTTTAAATCTACCTTGAATTTTCAACTTTAGGTTTTTTCTTTCAATATTCTTTCTTTTGCATTTTTCTTTTGCTCTTCTTTGTTCTTCGTAACTTTCTCTTATATTAATGCATTGTTCAAAATTTAATTGTTTTCAATTGTTATAATTTTTTTCGTATTCTACTTTACATTTTGTGCTTCTCTTTCGTTTTTTCTTATTTTTTTTTTCTTTTTCTCGTGTTGGTTTGAGGCTTCCATTTCTATGTATCTTTTTTAAAGGTCTTCAATATTTTCACCTCTGTTAAATTCATTAAAAATTCCTTTTTGTAATTTGTTTATATTTTTATTTTCAACAAAATATTGTAGATCATTTTTAATTACATATTGACATTTATTTTTTTTGAAAAATGTTACTATGTTTATTAAGTTTAAATTACTTTGTGCTGTTTTACACTTTTTTATATTCTTTTTTTTAATTTAATTTATTAATTTTTGAATAATAATTCTAAATAATATAATTCTTTAATTTTATAAAAACCTTTTTTTAAAACTTTGCGTTTCTATATATAACTTTATACAGTTTTAGAAAATTAGCTTAATTTTTAATATAATGTAAAAGTCGCACTTTATAATATCGAACTGTAATACACTAAGAACAATGCCAACGAAGAAATACTCCTTCAAAATTTAAACCAATAAGTTCAAAGAAAGAGTGTTATAGATGAAGCAAAAAAAAAGGTCATTTTATTCTTCTCTAGCCCAGTTTAGAAACAAGACACAAAATCGTATTCATTCTTAATTTGTGTATCTCAAATGTTTTGCTATAAAATATGGTGGGAATTTTTAATTTTATAGATATCACTCTTTTATGGATATGTGAATATGGATATGTACTTTGTTTCTATTTTTATAAACAATTTTTATTTAAGGCTATTTCACATCACAACTACACACGTATCTTTTGCAATATTCAATTTCGTATGAATTTTTTTGATATTTTATAATGACATGTTCCAAGAAGTGTTCTGAACATATGTAATTTCTTTACATAAATATCATATCATATTCAAAATATATTTTCTGAACGGATTATTTTTTATTGTCGTTAAAAAATTTAGTAAAGTCATAAATTTTATTAAAAATTATAAATATTAACTGATTTTTTTTTTCGTACATGAAATTCAAGTTTTTTCAATAATGAACATCCCCGTAAAATTAAAAAACAATTATCAAACTTTTCTCTCAGCTGATTTTGACATTAGATTGATGAAAAAATGAATGAGAATTGCAGTGCCGCCAGTGTTGCTCAATGAAGCAAAATGTAGCCCTCACTTTTGAAATTTTAGAATTATTAATGCTCCTGATGATGAACTTATTAAATATTAAAAAACATTTCAATTTGAAAACGGAAAATATATAAAAATAATATTTCTTAATAATAAACTTAAATTAATTGCAAAAATTGTATTTTAATTGATTAAAATTATATAATTTTTAAAAATTTTTAATAAAAATTAAACTTTGTATTGTAAACCTTCAAAAATAAAACGTAAACATTAATAAATTAGATTTTGTAAATTTTTATGTGTCAAAATATTGAACTAAAATCTTGATTTAAAAAAAAAATTTTTTTTTTTCTTTATCCTATTCCGACTTGCGAGTATTCAATATTTTAATTTTTCTAAAGTTCAATGCATCTACGAAAATTTTCTCAAGTAATCCCAGCTTTAATATGACGTTTTAATTTTTGACATCTATTTGGCAAGTGGATTTATGAAACTTTCAAATTACTCTCTGAGTGCACTTTTATATGAACGGAAAGGGAAACACACATCGTTTTTTTGACAGTTCTGAACCTGCTCTCGATGAAGCAAACACTCATAAGTTATAATATTTATACTAATCATAATTTTATCATTGAACTGCATTAAAAAGATTTTAAGTCTAATATTAAGTTCTTCGTTAAAACATAAATAAGTTTCAACATTAAAAATTTTGTTCTATTTTCATTTATTAATGATTTAATCCACAAAAATTAAATTCATCAATTGCTTTCTTTGTTGTTCACTTATGTATTGATAATCATTTAAATATTTAATAAACTTCCAAAAATTGTTGCCAACTTCAGTTTTTATATTTTCATCAATTTCAGACCAGCAACCATTGGTGCCAAACTTAATGTAGGCACGGATTAAATTCCATATAAAAAAAAAATAATACAACACAAGTAAAAATAAAAAGATCGTATAATTATCGATAATCAATCTTTTTTTCTTTGAAAGCAATTCAGAAAATAATAAATAGTCCAAAATATATACATATGTATATCTAAAGATAAAAATACTTGTACAATACCATATAATACATACATTCCATAGATACAATCTAATTCACTTAAAATGAATAACTTATAATTAGAATAACAAAATAAATATTTTTACTTTTACACATATGTATACATATATTATCAAATTTATATTTAAATTCAAACTTTATGATTAAAAATAAAATTTTTTAAATGCGCATTCGTGATTCTAATTCGGTTCACAAACCTTATATATTTTTTTTTTAATAGTTTTTTCATTTCATATTATACAAATACAACACAATTTTTAAATAAAACTAAACAAACAACAATTATTATATATTTACTACAAGAACACTACCGGTATCGTATTATACACCAACACTCAACATTCTCCCTCTTTTCATATTATCTTTAGTAAAGAAGTTATATACATACATATTATATATCTAGTATATAATACAAATACATAATACACAGTATGTCTATACCCAAAAAGATATTGACTTCACCAACTAAATTTTGCTTTTAACTTTATTTTTACGAATGTTAAATATTGTATATATATATATATATATATATATAAGATTTTACTCAACTCACGTTTAATTTAAACAAAAAAATAATTAAATTATATGCAGTTTTTAACAAAATAAAAATTTTTTTCTTACCATTACATAATTTTTAAATTAATTTGATATTTTTTTTTTCTTAAATTTTAATATACATCTGTTTATTATATTATATTATGTCTGTTAAAAAGTATATACATTTTTTTTACTTCAATTGATAATGTCATTTTATTATGTATAAAAATCGGATGTTTTTTTTTTTTTTGTATATATATATTGATCTAGTTTTTTTTTTTTTAATTTTCGCTATACAATTTTTTTTATAAATTATATTTTTAAAAAATTTTTATTTCCTTTTTTTTTGTATTTAAACTTATTTTAATTTGATCCAACTATCCGAGTTATTCAACATTCCTTTCTCAGAATTTCCAAAGAAATAATTTTTGTGTTTTCGGAATAATAATAAGAGGCAAGGCAATGCATTATTAAAAAAATAAAACTCAACCTCAATATTAGTTTAGTACTAAAATATGAGAGTATAAAAAAAACATGAGTTTTTATAAAAAATTACAAATATAAAAAAAAAAACATTTTTTTTAGAACTAAATTTACTCTTTGTACTAAAAATAATATATTCGCCCATTTTGACATTTATTAATCACGTAACACGTTGCATTGCATTATAAATCTAATATATGTGTATGTATATATAAGTTTTTATATATTTGTGTGTAAGAATATTCAACGCCATAGTTGGTTTTAAAAATAATTTTAAAATGGCCGATGATTAAAGATAATATGAATTGTCAATTATGACATTTAAAAAAATTAATAAAATTGTCAAATAAAAACAAAAAAATTTTTTTTGGAAGTTTATTAAAAGCTTTGATCAATAAAAAAAAAAAAGTTTTATTTATAAGAAGTATTGAAAGAATATAGTTGTAGAAAGTGCCTATGAAAAGTGTATTTGTGATAGATTCAAGAAAAATATTATATAATGTTTGGCAAATGATGTATTAGCAAAATTTTTTAGGTACCTATGAAATTTTAAAATCACTCAATAATCAATAACTAATAATTATATATCTTTAATAAAAAAATACATTAATGTAATAATATAAACAAATAATTTAATTAAATACCATAAAATAATTAAATTAAATACCATAATTTAAAAGAATACCATGTAACTCTAATAGAAAATATTACAAAAATAGAATTGTATCTATTGAAAATCTAAGACGTTTCTACATGTTATAAGGCGTAGTGAGATAGTATGTTTAAATTTTATGTGGAATTTATTAAGATCAATTCTAATAACACGAGTATAATATGACCCCTGTTGCAATATGTACCTATGGTATAGACAGGCTTATTAGCCTAACAATTGAACAGTTAGCACTTAAAAAAAAAAAAACTCGACAATCGTAGAAGACTTAACGGTAGTCGTTCAATCTAAAAAAGTGACAAAAATTTGATAAAATGCATACTTTGATTCGACTTTATAACCAAAAACAGTGGAAATAGAGTTGAATTACCATTTTTATCTTATTGCTAAAAAAAATGTTCAAAAAAAAGAAGTAAAGATTATTCGACTAAAAGCAATGGAAAAAGTAGCATAAGTGAAATGAAATCGAATCAAGCTTATTACCAAATACAATGGAAATGAAGTCCTATGAACCATTCTATCTTATTTCTAATACAAACTAGCACAAAATAAAGTGGAAGAATATGAAATAAATTCAAACTGGTCAGTAGTAAAAAAATAGTCCAAAATATGAATATAAATGAAATAGAGGTAACTAATTTCAAATCTAACTCATATTTATCTAATTACAAATCTCGTGTATTACAGATAGGGATGTAAATATTCTGGAAAAGGGAAATACCCTGATTTTGTATCTAATTCTGAAAATCAGAGCTTCTGAAAAACTTCAGAATATTTATAAACTAGAAGGGATATCGTTAGGTTAGAAGAAGTTGGTTATTAAATTTAGGTTACCCCCTTTTCCGGAATATTGACATAGTTGAATATGCAATATTGTTAATATATTAGAATTTAATTCGAAATCATTATTTAGGTTATTTGCTGAATAAAAGTAAAAGAACGGTATCGAAAAATGTGTTTCTAAAGAATCAGTACAAGGATTTTATCGTTACTTATAAAATTAAAGCGGTTTACTTATAAAATTAAAGCTTTAGAATGCTTTCTAGAGAAGATATGTAATTCAAGAAATCCATAAGGAAAGATCAAAATCAGGGTATTCCGTTTTTCCGGAATTTATTTAATTTTTTGGATTCGATATAACTTTTGCTGTTGATTGTTTTTTTGCAAATAAATCTAGGAGTTATAAAAACTTT
The DNA here is from genome assembly GCA_963082915.1 of Dolichopus griseipennis. Lineage (NCBI taxonomy): Eukaryota > Metazoa > Arthropoda > Insecta > Diptera > Dolichopodidae > Dolichopus > Dolichopus griseipennis. Next base: position 63,267,937 of record OY720445.1, read on the forward strand.
ATGGAAACAGCATATATGAAGAACTAAAAATATGACAAAGCTACGAAAATCAATAAAAAAAAATTATATAATGCGGCGCAACGTTTGTTAATTTAAAGGCAGTAATTAAGAAACTGAAATGAAAATTCATTCCTCTAATTAAGTTAATATAATATACTTTTATATTAACTTGCCTGTGTCCATAGATTTATTTTTTTTTATATGTTATTGTAGTGAAGAGCATACTATGTTATTATAATTTGGTTTGTGTACTTTTAATTGGTATGTCTGACTTTAAAGTTGCATATCGCATAGATATAGACTGTATGACAACAACGCTGATAAAACCATTATACGATAATATAGATTATTTGAGCAGCTACAATTGAGTATCCATTAAATACAGATTTTATACACATTAACGGCTAAACAAACAATATTGAGTATAGAAATTTTTAGACATACAATTCAAACATGAGATAATACTAGGCCTTATAACATGCAAACGAAAACCAGAAAAAAGTTTTTTTTTTCCTTTTTCTTGGATTCGAACGCGACAATCTAACCATTGTGTCACCGGTTTTTGTTGACCGTCTCAAATTTCATATTTATAAAATTTTGTAATTATTTTCCATCTAACGAGTTCGGAAACCCTTTTTAAATCTAGGAATAATGCCAATGTTATATTTTTTTCATTAGTTTGTATCTTTAACGCATTTTAAAACAAATTTACAGAATCTTTAGTTATCCTTTTCAGAATTTTTTTATGCAGGAAATACAAGGTTTCGAAAGCCATTTATAGAAGCTGTGTATAATACCTCATGAACTTTATGGTAATACTATTGTGTTTTTGTGGCGGGAAACACTATTGCTGAGATGTAACAAATATAAATTAGAAATTTTACAAAAAAAAAAGGTGGCGAAAGTGGATTGAAAAACGAAAAAATTATGAATTCAATTACAATTTTTAAATACAAAATAAAATTAGTAAAAACAAATTAACGGCTGGGTGGCACGGTGGTTAGAGTTTCAACCATTCATGCGAAAGGCCCGGGTTCGAATTCCAGTAAAAGTGAACACAACTCTTGAAACTCTTCTGGTTTTCGACTCGACTCAGCTACCATTCGCGATTGTGTTCAAATTAATTGCTTATTCAATAGTTAATAATTACATATCTTTAATAAAATAAATACATTAATATAACAAATACAAAATATTAACAAATACTTTAATTGAATAATATAACTCACAAATATAGAATGCCATATAACTTAAATGCAAAATTATTATAATATTAATAAAATAGAATTGTATCTATTGAAAATCTAAAACGTTTCTATATGTTATAAGGCCGAGTACTACTATCTCATGTTTGAATTGCATGTGGAATTCGTTAAGATCAATTCTAGTAACACGAATATAATATGACCCCCTGTTCCAGCATGTACTAATAGAGTAGGCAGGCTTATTAGTCTAACAGTTGAACAGTTAGCGCTTAAAAAAAAATAAATAAATTCCAAAACAACAAAAACAAAATGATTTTTGAAACCCTACGATCTTTGATCTCTAATGATTTATTTATGTTTTTTTTATTTTTACTGGAGTCTCTTTAAAATATTGTCCAACTTTATCTGATTTTTTCTTTATTTAATAAATTGCTGAATTTATTATATATGTTTGTTTTATTCTTGCTCTTACAAAAATCCCAAATTCATACTTTAAACTAATCAAACGAATCCAGGAGTTCATTTTTAGTTGTCATTCACCGAGAAAAGTTCACATTGTTTAATTCTATCTTACTATTTACTAATTCTATTTATTTTGATAGGTGCGCGAATAATGATTTATTTGGCCTGATTTTCTAGTTTATTAGATTTAGCGGAAATTGAATGAAAACAAAAAAGTTAATACAAATAGCGCTTTTAATTTCATCGTCCTCACGATGAAATTTGGAATATTGTTGAAAAATCAAAACTTATAAATGTTTTTTAAGGGGTCAAAGGTGTATAAAACGTAACGGATTTGTGTGAAAAATATTATTTATCGAATGTAATATAATGTATACTTTAAATCAGATTGTTTCAAATAAAATTCTTATGTAATTAAATAAAAATGTATGAGTAATCATAAAAACAACATTCATTTGTTGTAAAATCCAGGTATTTCGAACAATCGGTTGTTATAAGCTTCGTATTATTATAACCAGAAGTTAGTTAAGTTAAACTGAGGGTTTACCGTTTATAAAAGTTGGTCTTCTCGGCAAATCTTGTAGATCCAGGCAAATCCAGTTTTCGAAAAACAGCCATGATTGAGAATATATGTTTGTGTTTCTACTGAACATCCCATCCAATTTCCCGCATCTTCATAATCCCAGAACCCTATATTTCTCCAAACCCAAATAATCCTTTCATATCCTTATCCTCGAAACCAATAGCTGAATCGCAGATCCCATGCTAAAATTTGATTTAAAAAGGGTTGTAGTTGTGATATATTAAAGTTGCACACTACTTATAGGAATTACGCACAGCTCCCAAAGGTGGGTTTCAAAGCTTTACATTTCCGTAGTAAAAATAAAACTGAAAATTTTGTAAATTTGTTTTAAAATGCGTAAAACAAACAAACTGATGAAAAGAATATAAATTTGGCATTATTCCTAGATTTAAAAATGGTTTTTGAACTAGTGAGATAGAAAATAATTACAAAATTTCATTAATATGAAATGTGAGACGGTCAACAAAAAAGGATGACGCCATTATTAGACTGCTGCGTTCGAATCAAAGAAAAAGTAAAAAAAAAAAATTTATCTGGTTTTCGATTTAACTTAGTTACAATTCGCCATTAGGTTCAAATCACTTGCATAACCAATAATTTATAATTCTATATCAAATACATTAATATAAATGAATACAAAATATACACAAAACTTTAATTAAATAATATAACCCACGGATACAGAAATCCCTTATATCTATTTTATTAAATTATATATATATTTAAAATTATAGATTATATTTATACGCAGATAGATTTATATATTATATATTTAAAATCGAAGACTTTTCTACAATTGTATAAAACCTGTCACTACCATAAGTATTAATTATAAGAGTTCATAAAGTTTAATCGTAATAATAAGAATATGTCTAGTTCCTTTTCTTCTGGGCAGGCTATGGATAATGGATAGGCTAATGAGCCTAATACTTGAATCGTTAGCACCAAAACAAAAAACAACAATTTCAAGTAAATATGACTTGAAATTGCCCAAGGGTCAATTTTAAGACATTTCTATGAACGTCATTAAAAATCACTGAAATATTTAAAAATGTTTATTCGTGGGTAATGATAAATCGTAGATAACAAGTAATTGTATAGGGTGGGTCAAAGTCATCATGTGGTTTAAAAATTTAATAACTTTTTCGTTTATATATTTTCTTCACTTTTTTTTCTCAGATTTTATTAATCGAAGCTTGTTACATCAACATGCAAAATTACACCAATGAGCAACGGACCAAAGTATACTTTCCCAATGGCTATCAATTTTACTGATTTTTTTTTCAAAATTACAGAACAATATTTAATTATGAATAATAAAGCATATTCCATCTTAATGAATGTGAATAAGCTAAAAAATCGATTTTGGGAAATTGTAAACCACAGAGTTGTTTACAAGCGACAATTACACTCGCTCAAATGTAAAGTATGATGTTGCGCGCAGTCAATGGGGACAGGTATTGTACTATGATTAATAATTTTGTGCGCCCAGTACCTTCCTGCTGTTGGTTTCGGAGCAACATCACATACGGCTTGTGCCACAATTATTCATCCAAGTAAAATTTTTGACGACCACATTATGCCAAGAAATTCAGGATTCAATTTTAACTGCGCCAGATAATTACGCCAGAACAAGCTATAGAGTATTGACTCAAACTATAGAGAAGCTAAAGCACAATATTTAAACTGTGAATAGTGAAATAGAATATGATATTTTGCGTGCTGTTTTGCAAAACGCCCATATAAGAACCCAATTTTGCATTGATGAGAATGGTGGTCATTTATCTTTATATATTTGGTGTATTGCAGTTTCGAATAGCTGCCATAAAAGTTAAATTTTCTTTTATACGTAAGACAGAGTTTAATAAACTGTATATTTGAAATTTCCTAAAAAACCCGATGAAAATACAATGTTTATATTTGTTGATCCTGCTATCCTGAAACAGTCTGCCCTACATTCTTAATCGTTTAAACTGTTTACATTATAAATTACAATTGTTGCATAAATTTATTAAAAAAGTAAAAAATTATGGAAAAATTAATCTTGGAGATAATTATGAAATTAGAAAATCTAATTTTTAAATGTTTACTCACCGTAAAAAACAGGTTGCTTTAACGCGTAAGCGGTTTACGAAAGGAACTTTCACAAGTTCTTCTTTAGTTTAATTTAATAAGAAAATTAAAAATTCCCGGAACATTCTTTTAAAAATGCCGCACACACAATTTTTTTATCTTTCAAAGCTAAGCTCTAAGAAACTGAGTATCTTTTTGTGTTCATATCTGTCACTTTATATAACTTTAATGAGGAATACTTTCTTGTTCCTAATTAGTTTCCAAATTTAATTTTTGAAAATATAAACTATAATCTGAACAAGAAAAAGTTATTTAGCGCGACAAATATCCATAAATAAAGTGACTATGCCATTTGCTCATCGAAATAATAGATGAAAAGCAATGCCCGAGGCGAAATCGGTCATCACCTTGAAAGTTTAAAAAAATAGTAATTTATTTGTTGTTGTTGTTGTTGCCTTGCGGCCCGTTGTGCACCCCTCATTAAATACTTTCTATTTATTTATAACTACTATATTATTTATTTTGTTTATATTATATATTTGTATATTTATATTATATTTGGTCACCATGGGGATTCGTAAAGAAAAATTATTTTTCAATAATTTTTTTTTTTTTAATTGAATATTGTATGACCTGACCGGGAATCGAACCCGGACCCCCTCGGTTAATAAGCCAAATGCTTACCCCCTGCACCACCGAGGCCCCTAGTAATTTATTTACTTACTAATTTTCATTTAAATACGAGTATAAACAAAAATTTAAAAAAAAAAACTTTTTAAAAGTCATTATTTGCATTTATTTCTGATTAGAAGATTGGAAGAAATTCCTTATAAAGAATGTATTTTATTATAATATAATAATTTAATAAATTAATATTATAATAATTAAAAAATTTTAAATTACAAACTAATAAATAACAAAAATTTAAAGTAAAATAAATAAAAAGTTTATAAAAAAATTAAATATCAATCCAAAATATATTGTTAATTGGAAATACTAGTACAGATATTCCGAAATATTTGTGGCCGAGTCCTCTTTTTATCATCTCATCATATAATCATCATAATTTTTAATTTATAAATTAAATAAAAAAATTGCGGACACCAGTTTATCTTTGAATTTTCATTCATAATTTTCCAAATTTCCTTCTCTATCCTTCTTTCTCGAATTTAGAGGTGGAAGCAGTCACTATGTAGTATTAAATTAAATGTTATTCACTAATCACTTTCACTAAAAATGTTAACTAATTTTTTTAATAGCTAACCCTTACCTTAAATTAAAAAATTTAAATTTATAATCAGAATTTAATGGCGGAAAGTACCATTTCCAAATGAGAGTACTGTACTGTGAAATAAATTTTTGTATTTCAAATAAACATTTTTTGAAAAAATTAATTGGTTTTGAACGTTTGACTGAAACAAACAAATAGTTAAATTTTAATTCGTCTACGTCTACGAGTATAAACTTCTTCAATGTTTGTACTCGATTTGTGTAATGTTGGTAATTACAAACGCAATACGTGTTTGTGTTAAAAATAAAATTCTCAAATTAAAATTTAACTACTCTTTTTGTTTTTCGTTTTATTTAAAATCTCTTTATTATTTTTTTAAATTTTCAAAACTTCTTTATATTGTTCATTTCATATTCATAAAAAACCACAGGTAAAATATTTTTATTTTGTTTTTAAAGTAAAACATTGAAACAAAAAAATAGTTATGAAAAGAAACAATAAAAGAAATTAAATCTGAAACAGAAACTGCTGAACAAATAAAAGAAATAAAATTTCGTAATTCATTTCATTTCATTCGTATTACGTTACGAATACCAAATGATGAAACTGCAAAATAAACAGTTCCATTCCATTCCATATTTATTTGTATTGTATTGTATGTATATTTTATATAGGCTGTTGTTGGCATGTAGCAGATTATGTATACATATAATATGAATTGTTTATAAAACTAAATTATTGAATTATAAAATTTGGAGTATGGTACAATGTTACTAAGTACGTAGTATGTATGTATGTACATATGAAAAGAAAAATATTTATGGAATAGTATGGGTTAATGTTTATATGGTTTACTTGTATAAATGTTAAATATGTCTATTAGCAGGTATTAGTTATTTAAAATATATGATAATTCTATGTAATGAAATATGTACATGAAATTCTGCAAAAGCAGACAATGCATCTCTATTTATTATTTTCTCTGCGCAGCGACAGAGAATCACAACACAAGTCACAACATAAAAAAAATGCTCATAACTGCAACTTAAAAAAAATTTATTTCAATTTTATTATTTTCTTATGATTTGACATATATGGAGTGCAAACCGAATTTATTTAATTAAATGAATTTATATATGATGAAAAAAAATTAAATATTATAAAAATCTCAATTGTATCTATGGTATAAACAGGCTAATGAGCCTGACACTTGAATGAAAAGCACCTAGAAAGATGGTTTTTTTTTAAGCGCTAACTGTTCAACTGTAAGGCTAATAAGCCTGTCTATACCATAGGTACATGTTGGAACAGGGGGTCGTATTATATTCGTGTTATTGGTCTTATTCAATTCCATATACAATTTAAACATGAGATAGTACTAGGCCTTATAACATGTAGAAAAGTCTTAGATTTTCAATATTTACAATTCTATTTTTTGTTTATGTAATATTTTTTTATATTTTACTTATATGGTATTCTATATCTGCGAGTTATATTATTTAATTAAATTATTTTTTTATATTTTGCATTTGTTTTATTTTTATATTAATGTATATAAACTAGATATAGAATTTGTAGCTTTGCTAAAATATAATGCTTATAATTTTAAGCATTATAGCACTACTTGGTTAAGGCAAGTATCAACTGTTTATAACGCATCTGCGGCTTAATCTCGTGATGTTAACTTAAAGTGTTATAATCGTTGAGATTAAAAATGGTTAAAAGTGCAATTATCACTCCAATTCTTCAAGGCATACCATACGATGATTATCACAAAAGCGATGATTGGCTATTCTTGAATGTTCAAAAGGAGTATTGACGCCATGTTGTTTTTGAGGCGATGTCATTTTTGTAAAGTTGGTAAACATTACAATTTTTTTGTTTTTACTTTTGAGTTGAGTTAATTTTGAGTTGCGCTGAGAAGCTCATCGTATATAGTGAAGAGTCTTCAAGAATAGAGGTGTATATAGGTATTTTATTTATCATTATACATATATTTATTACGAAATACAACTACACGTTTTAGTATATACATATATCAACTTTTTAAGTTAAGTTACAGGTTGATTTTAAAATTACATATCAAATAATTGTGGGTTGATAAACAAGCATTAATCCGGTTTTAACGAAAAAATAAATGGCTATTTATATTTTTTATACATAAATATTTCAAAAAAAATATATAAATAAATTCTATGACAACTTTAAATAATGCTAATTTATTAAATAAAAAAAATTCATGTACTGTATGTGCTTGTCGCCTTCGATATGAGCTATGCAATCAACTAATATTCGACTCAATGATAATTATAAAGTTCCTATAAGCTAAAAATATTTAAGATATTTTTTGCATACGTTGTCATTGTTATCATATATCAACCGCTTTTGAAACAATTTCGCAAGAGCAGCAGCAGATAGTAAGTTTTTTTAGTTGTTAGACATTTTTACAGCACATTAAAGTAAATTGGAAAGTTCAGTTAAATTATTTGCAGTAATACGGTTTTTTAGCAATTTTGAAGTTTTATTCTCACTAATGGTCAACCAAATCCATACAATGGAGCTAAGCTACCAATGTAAATATTTAACATCACTTGATAACATAAACTAGCTCTTGTAAAATATAATAATTGAATAAAGTTTTATGATTGGTTAAAGCTATCCAGCTATGTATATTGATTTAAATTCTGCAATTCTAAGTAGCTGAAAAAATCATAGCTCCTCTTTTTTATTGATACTAGATGTCGCATCGTTAATACGCTGAACTTGGTACATTTTTTTCTCATTACGCAACTCCACTCCACTGAATTTTTAAAAAAAAATTTTTTTATCTTATCTTGTAGCACTGGGACCGCATTCCGCGTATTTCCCCCAAGTATTTTTATATGCACGTTAAATTTTCGTGTACTTATTTGCCATTGTGCGAATGAAAAAAATTTTGGGTGCGCATTTACTCTGCAGCTAGACAGTTTTACCACTTTGCAGTATTACGAGATACGTAATATAACAAAAAAATTAAGCCACTCTTTGAGTAACAGCTGATTTTGCATTTTTTAGTTTCTCCTGGCACTGTTCCTGCTAAAAGAAACTTTTCAACCGATGATATATTTATAGAAATTATAAATCTACAAAACTTATTGATTTCATTTATAATTTTCGAGATTAAATTTGTAAAAAATTAATTTCTATGTTCTAATATTGAATGGTGATCTTTGATTATTGTAGAAGTTTTAATATTGAATATTGAACTATTATAATTCAAAACTTACGAATTGTTCTTTGTAAGGGTTAATGATTTTGTTAGAACTTTAATGAGAACATTAATAGTGATTGTATTTTGAAAAGAAATACACATGTACCACATTTTGAACACTTTTTCACTTTAAAAATCAAATAGTTCACTAATAAATTTGACTTTAATAAACGATCCGAGTTTATTTAGTAGGTCCAAGAACAAATGGTTTGGAAACCAATATATGAAATGTTGTCCAGTGGTTATTTCTAAAGGATTTTTCAAATTTCTAAGATTCCTTCTTCTTTACAAGTGTCCTTCTTACATAATTATTGTTAGTTGAAGTAAATTTTTTCTATTTTTCTTTTTTTTCATATTTTCTTTATTTATTTTACCTTCTTTTCTGTAACTAATTTTTTATAATTCTTATATTAATTTCTTTTATTTTTGGCCATCAAAATCAGCTTTTATCCAATTTACAATTCTTGATTTAAATTTTTTTGTTTAACTATATGAAAATGCCACTAATGTTTTTAATTTTTTTTTTTTTTTTTTTTTTTTTTTTAAGCTCTAGCTGTTCAACTGTTAGGCTAATAAGCCTGTCTATACCATAGGTACATGTTGGAACAGGGGGTCATATTATATTCGTGTTATTAGAATTGGTCTTATTGAATTCCACATACAATTTAAACATGAGATAGTACTAGGCCTTATAACATGTAGAAACGTCTTAGATTTTCAATATTTACAAATCTATTTTTTGTTTATATTGTAATATTTTATATTTTTACTTATATGGTATTCTATATCTGCGAGTTATATTATTTAATTAAATTATTTGATTATATTTTGCATTGGTTTATATTTTTATATTAAAGTATTTTTTGTTAAAGATTTATAATTATTAATTATTGATTATGCCATTAATTTGAACCCAATGGCGAATGGTAGCTGAGTCGAGTCAAAAACCCGAAAAGTTTTTTTTCACTTTCACTAGAATTCGAACCCGGGCCCTTCCGCATGAAAGGTCGGCACTCAACCACTGTACCACCCAGCCTATCAAAACAATTTTTTTAATTCGGCAAAATAATAATTCACATATTAAAATGTAAATTTTGCATGCATTCGAATACACTTTGCGCAGCCACCTTTACAGCATAATTTAATGTGTCTGCACGCATCGCACAACATGATATTTCAATGTTATAAAATATATTGAATTCTGTATGAAGAGCAAACAATGCAACCGGGTTTGAAAAACTACGTAGTTTTTCGTAGTATTTAGTTATGCTATGCTATTCATCATGAAACATCTTCACAGCATTAGCACAGTCACATTTTTTATGCTGCGATCATTTCAAAAAACAAAAGGCATTAAAAGCTTTTCATATATTTTTTTAAAAAGCAATTATCAAACGAAAAATTTTTGCTGAATAGCAGATAAAAAAGCATATTATGTTGCTTTGACTGATATGCTATCGTTGTATTTAAATTTTTTTTTATCTTATAATTCTGTAATCTTTATCTTTAGTAATTCGTTGTATCGTTGTATTTGAAATTTTTTTTTATCGTATAATTCTGTAATCGTTATTAAAAGAAATATTTTTTCATTTGTATTTTGTATATTTGTAGTGTGTAGTGTTTATTTTTGTAATATATTTTGTAGTGTGTGATTTGATTTAATTTTTAATTTGACGCTTTATTTTTTATGCACTATGTATAACCTCTTTTTGCACTATGTATAACCTTTTCAGCAATTTAGTCCTCTGTAAAAGCTTTTTCTTAATTTGCTTGTAAATAGTAACAAAAAAAGCACTATTTATAGTTCAGCGTTTGATTATTTTAATGTGCTGAACAGCCAAAACTTTTGTTTTTTTAAATAATAGCTATTGCTTTCATTTACTTCTTCATTTTTAGTTTTTTCAGCATAGCATAGCATAGTTTTATTTATTAAATTGAAATGCTGTGACTGTTTAGCAAAAGCAATAATTTCATTGCTATTGCTGCTTTAACTATAGCATTTCAAACTTTGCAATGCAACACATTTTTATTTTATAATTTTCGCAACGCAGCGACAATACGTGACAACATAAAAAGAAATGGTCGGAACTGCAACTTCAATTTTTATTATTTGTTCATGGTACAAAGAATTAAGAAGGTTATATATAGAATAGTTCCACGGGCTCCCAATTTTTTAACAATTTTAATTTATTATTTTATTGTGTAAGACAAAAGTATATTTTTTATTCAAATTTAGTCTTACAGAAAAGAAACATATGATAATTATAATTGTCATTTTATAAAACGTCAACATTTGGAACTGCTATATTACGCATGTTTGCTACCTCAGTATATTGTTATTTTATTAATAATCATTTTCGTTTTTTATGCTTATAATATATGAAGGTGACTTTGAACGTTTTAAATTGTAATTATTTTCAAAAATGTTAATAAAATAAAGAAAAAAAATATATTTTAATATTTTTCAAATAAAATGTTAATATTTTTATTCGATGGTAATCTACGATAATGAGTTTTTTTGGCGATAATGAAATGCGAATTATTAAATAGAAGAAAGCATGTATCTATTAAAATAATAAAATGTCCTGTAAAGTTAAACATTCAGTCTGATCCCAATGAGGAGTCCTACATACTGAACTATCAAACATTACCAATGATTTGATAATCTATGTTTTATAGTTCATGCCACGGCATCACCAGTACTTGATTGTCATAATGCCGGATAGAGTACAGCTGTTTTTGATTTCTGTCAACAAAATCTAATTGTTAGTTTTTGTATCATGGTTTTTTGTTTATTATTTCACAATCAATCGCAAACAAATTGTGGTAAGAGTGCAGAGTTTTATCGAATTTATACGTGATAAAAAAAAATTAAACTTTAAAAAAATATCTTAATCTTTTTTTTTTTAAATGACTTTTTTAAAAAAAAAAATAAAGATATTTGGCAATATAATAGCATAGGTACATTATATATAAAGACAACATCATAATACCGTAGGAACATGTTGGAACACGTTGGAACATTGGGGATGTATTAAATTCTTACTATTAGAATTAATCTTGAAGAATTATATATATAATTTATACATGAGATAACACTAAGTAGGCGTTCTAACACATCTTAGATGTTTCAATCTGAATAGACGAGTTATTCTTGTTATTTATTGCAAAACGTAATTTTCCATTTGAGTGAGTTATATTTTTTAATTATTTGTTTATATATTGCATTTATTTATATAATTATATTAATGTAGTTTTTAAATTTTTAAAGATATATAATTATTAATTATTGATTAAGGTATTTTTTTTCATTTTTAATGGGATACGAACCCGGTCCTTCCGTTACACTAACCACTGTGCCACCAAATTGCGTTGATCTATTTGTGAGGTGAAGAAATATTTGTACGTTTAGAGACATCTAGTGACTTTGAAGTGAAACTGTCATCTATAAGTATAAAGTTGCCGTTGCATCACCGATGGTGCGTCACCAGTCAAATTTTTTTAAACTCCCATCTAATACGCGGTCGCGGTCACTACGGTTCAAACTTAAAATTATTTATATTTCCATTTTCATTAATGTGGCAAAACAAATAAATTTTTGACACAATATGTATTTCATAAACAGCGCTGTAACACTGTCACCGCGCTCTGTTCATCTAATTCTAGCGTTACAGAATCAAAATTATAATGGGCGTATTTCATTGCTGTTAACACAGCATAGGGTGACATCGTAAATGTCGTAAAAAAAACTTCAACCTGATACAATGTGGAAATAACACAATGTAAAATTTCTGAACACATTCTGTCGAAAATACAATGTATTTTGTTTACAATTCCGATTGCATCAAAATGAAATGTCAAAAATTAAAATTTTTTCTACAGAAACAATCTTTAAAAAGTATAAATTAATATTTATTTACTCTTCTTCCATGGTCTTTTTTTTTAAATTAGGGACTTCACCACCACAAAAAAAAAAAATTCAACTGGATTCGCACTTAGACTTCGCAAAATTCAAATTAAAACTTCAAAGTTCAAAAAACTTCTAATTTTTTTATTTGTGTATCCAAAAAAATTTCAAGTTTCAATTTTACAATACGCGCCGTATTGTATTCACGCGCATTGTATTCACGACGTCGCAAACACATTTACGATGTCAGGGATGGTCATATTTGTCAAAAACAAAATATTGTGTAACTTTTTGTGCTCAGATTATCCGTTTTGTGTTTCTTTCTCAACTCAAAGCGCACTGAGAGCGTAATCTGTGATTGCGATAGATTTTTCGCGGATATCACAGAGTTGTCCAATAAATGTAAATGTTCATTTTTTTTTTTTAATAACATTAATTTTATAAATTAATTTTTTATAAATTTTACAAAATAAAAAAATATTTTGCATAAAATACCATAAGATAATTGACAATTCCATGTCTCAGTGTTTCTTTTTCAACTTAGATTTTCGGTTACCGCTAAAAATTTCAACATTCTAAATAGTTTGCACCGCAAAAAAAGTGCATGAAAAACCCCGCTTGCGCAGTCCGGTGTCAGAAGATCTTTATTTAGACATTTTTGTAATTATGAAAAGTATGTCACATTAGGCTGTAATACCTAGCTGTGTTGAATTTAAAATGTATTTTGGACAGAGGTGCATCAGAAAAGTGCAGAGATAGTGTAGGTATTAGAAACAATTAATGCATTTCTATACCTATTTACAAAAACAAATTTACATAAAAATGTAATAATAATAATTTCCTTTACCTTTCCTTTTCCTTTATTCAGGTAAAAATTGTCATAAAAAAAGCGTTGTTGCCTATTTTATTGTTTAAAAAAAAAGCACGCACACACATCCGTACATAATGATCTCCATTTACCTTACACATTTATTTATGTACTTGTAAAATTTTGTTCCTATAAAAATAACATTTTACTATTTGGTAATATGTACTGCATTTAATAAAACAAGTTTACAGCTAAATTGTAGAGACGAAGCACATAAATTATTTTTTAATCCAATTATTTGTAATGAAAGCCCAATTTATCAAAAAATTGAACCCATATCATTTATTTTAATTTTTTTCATAACCAACATCTAGATAATATTATGAACATACTAACAGAATGGATGTTGTATGCATATGTATATTTCTAAAATAATAGATACACATTTATATGTACACACATATTTAACTTAATTGATGGAAAAATTTACCCTAAATCATAAGTAATTAAGTTCCAACATTTAAAAAAAACTAAAAAACCAAATAATTTTCAACTTTATCAGTCATCATCATACAACGTAAATTTATATGCATAATATATTGTATCACCATTATACATATTTCGTTTTACCAACATAGAATACACTTTACTACACACACCCAATTACTTATGAACCTTTAGAATTCTAATCTATAGTTCAACCTGGTTCAACATTATAATATGTTTTAAATATTATATACATTCTAAATGTTAGACCCCAGTTCTGAAATAAAATCATCATTTAATTTTAATACATGCAATTGTTCATTCTTTAACTTCAATTTAAAAACTAGAAAAACTGAAAATGAAAAAAATCAATGTACTATTTACATTATAATATGTACATATCTACACGAACACAATATGTACTTTACAAAAAAAACTTGAAGTTTCAAAAAAATTATTTTAGATAGAATAATATTGAAAATACAATTCAAATAGTATTTTACTTACCATATCAATTTAAGTTATTCAACATTTTAATAATATGTTGTTTGTTTTATTTATTTTTCAAAACTTCAAATATTTAAAAACAAATTTCAAATTCACACACAAAAAAAAAAGAAAAAGAACAAAAATATTCACTATTTTGTATTTTAGCTTTCAATTTTTATGACATATTAAAAAATAAGCAAAGACGACGACATTTTGTCTTTTCTTTAGTACTGCTGATTGCAGACAGAACTGTCTCTCTTCTATTTTAACAAAATAAATTTTACTCCTGTCTTGTGCTTTTTTTTTTTTACTTTTTTTTTTATTTTATATAAGGTTTCTTCTTATTTTTCTTCTTGATCATTGAAAAAAAAAAATTTTATTTTTAATGCTTTTAATATTAGAATTATATTTCATCTATATTTTTATATTAGTTTTAAATCGTTTTTTTACCACCATGTTTGTGTTAATACTTAAAATTAAAATTTTTTAATAAACTATTTTAGTTGTAAAAAACAATACTTTAAATTTTTTAAATTTTAGTTTTTCGATCTAAAAATGAACTTCTGTGTTGCACACTTTCAATTCAATCTCTGAAGTCTGAGTCTTCAATTTTAACAAATATAAATGTAAAATTTTTTTAGTAAATCTAATAAGAAAAATTTATATGTAGGTATATATGGAAAAGAGTATAACAGCAATAGTTCTAAAAATTTTGAGTTACTTTTATAAATAAAAAAAAATGAAAGAAAAAAAACAAAATTACATATACATAAGTGTGTTATATATATTATATGTTTCAATATAGGGATTATGGAAAAGAGTTCAATATATTTAATAATAATAATGAATTTAAATGTAATTATATATTGTATTCTACTTTAACTTATTTATAAATAAGTTAAACAATATTATTTACATATAAAATACTCTCTTCTTTAGTACTAAAAAACCATATAAAACTGAATCATCAACCAATTTGTTGCTGTATTGAATAGAAATTATCTCAATAATTATACAAGTTTCTATTAAAAACTGAATAGATGTCTCTGTAATATATGATAATTTTATATGAAGTATTAATATTTTGATAGTTTATGGTTTGGAAATTTGCTAAAATTTATTTTAGGTTTTGTACTAAAGTGTATTAAATATTGGAAATAGTAAAATAGGAATATGTTTTTTTTTTTACTTGATAAAAAAGGGTACTCATATATTTTTTTTACAGTAACAGTATCAGTATGTTTAAAACCAGAAGAAGTATAAGAGGTGTTTCTGTTTTTTTTTGTTTTGTAAAGTGAGAGTAAAGAAAAATTAAAAATTGTTTTTTTTCCTAAATTATTTATAATTATTCTTCTGATAGTTTTTACCCCAAAATAGTTTTAAGAGAAAATGGGGTTAGGGAATTTAAATAAAATTAAGTACATATATATTGTTAATTAAAAAGAATGTATTAAAAAAATAAATATATATATACATGACAACATCAGAAGGTATTAAAAATTAAATAAGAAAGTATTGAATCTAAACTGTAAATTACGTAATAAAAAAACAAAAACTATATTTACATATTATGTATGTATGTATGTATTATAATATAATATATAGTTTGGTTATCATTTTTCATTTTTATATGAAAATATAGTATGTACGATTATATATATATGTACATATTTCTGATTATTAGAAAATTTTATTTTTAATTTTACATCATCATTTGGCCTTCTAATTCTGTGACAAGAATATCTAGTTCTGTTCCATAGTTAATTTAGAGAATAATTTATAAATTTAATGCAATAAGTAATATACTAGTATATACAATATAAATAATAAGTAAATAACAAAATGTAAAATGTAAATGTAAATATAAACTAAAAGTGCAAAAAAATAATATTCTACGTTTCAGTATTTAAACTATGTACATAGTATTAATTGAAGATATATTAAAACATAAGAAAGAAAGTAAATATTGAATAATGAAATTTGGTGAAATTGGTAGAATGTAGGTGTAAAACTTAATACATAAATTTAATTTTATAACAGAATACGTAAATGCTCTGTTCTACAATTTAAAACGAGTTAGTCATTGTCAAATAAAGATCTTAATATTTGTATATAAATATATTTACATAGAACAAGTATGTATAGAAGTATAGAATTTATATAAGAAATTTGGTTAAAAATCAATAGTTTTAGTTTGTACTAATTTATACTGAATTGAGAATAAATTCAGAATTTTTTATATATTTCAATTTCTAGGTTATTTGAATTCTTAAAATGTTTGTACATACGTAGGTAATATACCTATGCAGTTTGAAAAACTTGTTTATTTGCTTATTCGATATTTTTCATATAAAATTTTTCTATTTTATGTTCGAAATTTATTATAGGAGTTTATCAAATATCATTAGATTCAAAATATTTGTAAAATAAAAGTTTAGGTTAGATGTCAAAACCACTAAAGATTTTTCTGGGTAAAACTGAAAATAATTGTGATAAAAATAGATTCAATATATATATACCTACCTAAAATATGATTTATTATTTATACTAATAAAAATAGTTTTTTAATAGATTTTAGTGTTGCGTTTTTCGTATATTTTAAGTTAAATTAAAAAAAATGTGAATTTAGTTTTTAAGATCTTCATAAATAAATTTTTTTTAAGGTGGAGGGTTAATATGAATAAAACTGAATATTGGAAACATATTTTTGATTTTATAGTTTATATAGATATATATATATATATTATTTCTTTACCTTTGTTTTTTTTATTATACTAATTAAAATTTAAATAATATTTTGTTAAAGTGACAATTTAATAATATTATACATATCATAATAAATATGTAAAAGAAAACAAGTAAAATAACTATTTATAGGTCTGATCAATTGGACCAAGAACTACAAATCCGATATTCGCGGTTTATCATAGCACTTTTAGTCTACAAGATCCACCCAATCGAAGGATTTTTAATTTAGTTAAGATCGTGCCTTATAAAATTTAACATAATACTATTTTGTATATTGTCACGTAAGAGCAATCCATATTTCTCTGTTTCGAACCTTTGCTTCATTAATAAAAAAAAATAGTTCGATTTTTTTTTCCTTAAGTTATTTTACAGAAATGATAAAAACCATTGTATTCAGAAAATAATTTAAAAGTAGAAATTTTTAATTAAAAGACATGGCAACGTTATTTTAGTAGATTTCGTAGCCATGTACATGGATTAATATAGAAACGAGTCGTTCCGCTACAGGTATTACCGCTATACAAAGTTATAATTATAAATATAATCGGTTCATACTGATCCTCTTGGTATACCGAAAAAAGATTTAATAATACGAGTTTTAGGTACACTGAAAAATGTTAGTTATTTATAAATATATTTAATTTTAAAACAATAAAATTATATTTTTTTTTAATAAGAATAGGTTATCTATAATTAAGTAGATGAAAAATATTTGTAGTTTGCAATCTTTTAAATTTTACACTTGTTATAGTCGAGTAATTGACGACGGAGCAAAAAAGATGGTGTAGGAAATTCACGCTGAGATCAATATGAAAAAATATTGATACTGTATATGCTTTCTTTATGATGCTTTCCATAGCAATTCATAAAAAAATTTGGAGAAATTAATTGGTTCCAAAAAACCGTTAACAGAGGAATCCCAGTAAATTATGCTTGATAATAAAATAGATTTAAACCAAAATTAGAAATAAAAAAATTGTTTTAAAATAAAGAATATTGATTTTTAGTTTAATATTAATTATTAAAGAATTTTTCAGCAATTTGGCTTTTGTCAGATAAATCTTCGATGGAGTCGTGAAATGTTAAGTTTTTTCATTCAATTGGTGTAAAACCGACGGGCAAAGTATATAATTAAAAGGAAAAATTTGGAAAAGATAAACAGCAAAAGAATTTAAGTATCAACCGACGGAAATTGGGAATTCCTTAGATTGTGAATGATTTTAATTTAAAATTGGTTTTAATTATAAATAACTGCGGCACTACAAAATTCATTTATCAGTCGCAGCAACAACTGATCACGTTTTAGTTTCGTAGTATACAATTTCTTTGGCAGGTGCGAAACTTAGAACTTTCAGAAGAATTAGGTCAAATTTTTAGTCGTCATATAATATAACTCATGTACTTTTTAAACAAAATTTATATAAGAAATTTTCAACATTCAATAAAAATGGGATTATAAATTTTAATGTAAATTGAAAATCAATATAACTACCCTCAATTTTGCGCATTATTAATCTCTTTCCTTGGAGAATATAAAAACAAACAATAATAAAATCAATAAAAAAATTAAACAAAAATTTTATGTCATCGTTTTAAAATTGAAAGCAGCTATTTTTCGTAGAACAAGTAAATGCACGAACAATAACAATAAACAAGTAACTATGCATCAAAAATTAACAACACCAGTTTCAATGGCGAGGCAATAAAAATAATTTAAAACTTTGCAAAATTTTCGGTGTAAGAAAATAAATATTTTGCCTGATATTCAGATAGTTTCGAAAAATGTTTACAGATACCTACACATCAAACATAACATACACATCAAATTTTATTTCGTCCAGAAGGTCGGAAAATTACTGATCCATCCTCGGAAAACAAAAACACTTAAAATTAATTTTATAAATTGCTTTATCTACAATTGAGTAAATGAGTTTATAATGGGCAGTCTACACAACTATAGTAGTTTCTTACATAATGTTAATAAAAAAACAACCACTTCGGTATGCAAGTAAATAAATTATAGCTAAAATGAATTGTAGGCTTCCATTTGGTACTTTTCTGAAAAGATGTATCTTCCGGTATTTATATTTAAAAAAACATTACAATTTTTAACAGACTGGATGACTTCAAAATTGCTTAAATATGCAGTACATGACTACTTTGTACTATAATGGAAATACAATCACCTTACAACCATGCAGATTATATGTGCAGCAACAAAATTTTGTAAACATAAAATACACATTTATTACACGTAGAAAAACTATATTGAAATCAGAACTTTGTAGGCATTTCTGCATATAAACATATTGAACGCTTAAAAAATAGTTTAAATAATTTTATTAATGATCTCAATTCTCATAGTCGGTACGTGTTAATATACCATACAAAATACAAACTTTCTTGTAAACTTTCTTTGAGAATTTACCATTTGTTCTTTGAGAATTTACCGGCGGTAAAGTGATGGCTTCTCCGAGGATCCGAATAAAATAAAATTTTTTTTTTGGTTTTCGACTTGATTCCTACAATGAAATACACCAATGCTACCATCCTACAATGAAATACTTCAATGACTTATTTTAAATTATGTCGATCGGACCATCGGTTCCCAAGATAACCATTAGACAACTAATTTATTTTTCAAGTGATAGAAAATGTCTATCGTTTCTTAGGTAAAGTCTTAGAGAATAACAAAGCATCGCCTCAATGATTTTCTTCGTATTTTAAGTCTTCTTGAATATCGGTATATATTTGTATATCAGTAAAAAAAAATATATAGAAAAGTAATATGTAAATGACTAATAGCGATTAAAATGTTGTCTCTAAATCGAACAGTCTAGGTTCAAATTTCGGTCAGATTATGGTACTTTTTTAAAACGTCAAAAACTCAACGGTGATCAAAGTCACAAATTCATATAACTTTTTTAACACGGCAATCAGAAGTTCAAAAACTATATAACTGTTAAACATTTGTAAAGTTCAACAAAATTCTGCAATTATTTTATTGCTACTGCAAAAATCATCAAAAATTATTTATTACATCAAATGCAAAATGCAAAAACCACCAATAGATGATCGTACTGAAGACCGGTATAAAATTAATAAAAATTTTATATTGCAGTATAAAATTATTAAAAAAAATTATTTTTGTATAAGATTCATAGATGATGTCCCAAAAATATTAGTGCCTCATAATCTTGTAGAATAGCTGAAGCCGAGTAATCAACGGCTTAGTAAAAATAATGATTCAAGAAAATTAAGCCGATCTAATATGAAAACTAAACGAATAATTGGATATGTTTTGCGCATTTAATTAATAAAATGAAATAAAAAAAATATATAAACAAATAATTTAAATTGAATATATAACTCACAGATTTTAAAGTAACTTATAAGTAATATAATTTAAGGGTCTTAGTGACATTGTAGTTAACATGGCATATCAACCGAGGTAATGAAGATTTAATTTCACACATACCGTAAGTTTTTTTTTTGTTTCAAGGAAAACATTTTCATTGCATTTCTCCCTTACAACTAAATATAATAATAGAAAAATATAATTAAATAAATTTAATACATAGTATTGGTATATTCTAATACTTGCCTTAAAATGTTGCCTTATCATTTGTGATATGGAATATTAATATAAAATAATAATTAAATATATTTAATGCCCCGTATCTTCCTTTCTGTTTCAGCAAGTTCCTAAAGTAGATACAGGTTTGATAACCCAAGTATTAAGCAACTACGAAATGAGTCAGAAAACCTTTTTAACCAGACAAATGAGCTATAACAAGGCAAGACATTCAAGTCAAATTGATTTAAAACTGATAAACCACTATTAATTTATGTTAAAATATATTTCGTTATACTAGAAGATCACAATAGAAAAAATTTGTTAGCAACTTTCTTTCAGTCCACAATGTCTTTCTAAAACAATTGACAAAATCACAAACCAAAACTTTGCCGCTAAGTAACCGCGCCAAAAAGGGTCAAAAAATCGCAAAATACTTAATAACCGCCGGGTGGTTACAGTGGATAAAGTGTCGACCTAACGGTTAGGTGGCACTATGGTTAGATTGCTAACCTTTCATGCGAAAAGCTCGGGTTCGAATCTAGTGTAAGTGAAAACTTTTTATCTGGTTTTCGACTCGACTCAGCTTACCATTTGCCATTGAAAAAAAAATACATTAACATAACAATGTAAACAAATTCAAGATATAAATAAATAATTTAATATATATAAATAAAAATAATTTAATTGAATAATATAACTCACAAATAAAGAATACCATATAACTCTAATACAAAATTATAATATAAACAAAATAGAATTGTATCTTTGTAAAGCCCACAACATTTCTACTTGTTATAAGTACCATCTCGTGCTTAAATTGTATGTAAAAATCATTTGATCAGTTTTGATCAATCATATTCATGAATATTTTTGCCCCTGTTCCGACATGCACAAATATAGTCAGGCTGTTTAGCCTATAACAATGACCAGTTAGCACGTGAAGGTGTCAGAAAAAAAAAAAAATCTGTCAAGTTTTCCAGGCCCGAAAATAAATATCTCTAACAAGCAATTGAACAAAATTCAGAAAACAGAGAATGTTTCCGTCAAATTGCGAATCGATAGTATTAACATACTTATAGGTAAAAAACTTTCCGCTTTATATAATAGATAAAGAAACATATGCTAAATATGTTTAGGTGAACGGACAACGGATGTTCGGGTAAGTTTCATATTTAAATTTTGTTTAGTTCTGTTCATGTATGTACGTAAAGGTGAGTAAAAAAAATCATTTTCAATTATTTGCTACATTAAAAATTATTAAATTCATAAAGGACCAAAATTAACCTTGAAAATGCTCAAGTAGTGCTTCTTTCCATGCTCAAATTTTCTTTTCCAAATATTTCGTCATCTCTTTTGACATTGACATCAATTTTATACAAAGATTATTTACATATTTGTATATGCAGGATTTTTAGAGAGTTTTGACCCGATCAACTTGGATACGTCACTTCTAATTCAGCAGCTTTTATGCACCATTATATAAACACCTACTTTTAAAAAAGCGGCCAATCCCAATTCTGTTATTCTATTCTAAAATCCTTCCTAATAATACTTTTTAAGTACATATTACTACAATAAAGCAATTATTGCATTGAAACTTTTGAAATAAGTCGACTCGGCGTACGACTATTATTGCTTTTCAATTTTGGTTCTTTCCTTTCGAGAACATTAACAAAACTAAACTCTTAATTTTCGATATTGAAAAGAAAATGTGGAAAATTTATTTTTCCTTTTTTACAATTAAATCTAAGCCGATTAACGATTGTACGATTTTACCAAGTTAAATTTTGGCACAAATAATCAGAGCTCAGTTTTGTCTTGAGTGCCTCGAAGGCCGCGACAACATTTTCAGAATTTATTAAACTTATAAACAATAAATTTAGCTCTTCAAAAGCCCAATTATGTAGTCTTTTTAGCTTCTATGAACAGATATTAAAGGTCTGATCCTCTTTGTCTTCGAAATTAAAATATTTTTAAAATATTTAAATTGATTGGGGCGATAAATTGTACAAAGCAAAAGTCATTTAAAGAAAAACTAAGCATATAGTATTTGGGCTGATCCAATTCTTCTTTCATCGTATGAATTTTGACTTTCTCGCTGATAAATCTCTCTTCTCAACAGTCACGGCGTTTAGTGGCGCACGTTTTAGTCGTTCAGCAAATTAAGCGCAACGACATTATCTCACCCTATATTAGTGAACTAATGAGACTTAGTGATAATTCGAAAAATTTTAGAATTATAGAACTGTTCAATATATCACACAATTCGACAGATTACGGGAAGTTCGAACCTGTTCCAGTGGTTTGAGTAAAAACTAACTATCATAGTCTGATATCTGATGATTATCTCACACTATGATTTGAAAACATGGTCTTCGTATTGTTTAGCCAAACGTATTTGTGTTTATTTGTACCTAAGTAGTGTAACACAAAGTGCTCATTACTTTTTATGAATGTAATATAGACATTATATCATCGGATTAATTATTTTTGCCAAAATTTAAATACACAATTTATTAAAGATTGAGTTATGTATCATTGGAAATATAAATAGTATGGCAGCACTTGGAGCCCCTTCCACTACACCAACTATATTTTATTCAGATAAAATTTCAGATATTAAGCTTCATTATATATTAAGTTATTTTGATATTAAAAAATAAGTTGTAAGGCAACTATTCGAACCCACTGCACTATATTAACCATATTCTGCGCAAATTTAGGCTGTAAAACTTAACTTCTGAGTAATAGCAATACGTAATGCTCATATAAAAAAAAGTGATTTGGCAGATTCTCGAACCAGTTCATCGAACCGACTGAATTTCCAACGCGATAAAGGCCTTTGTATATAACGAATGTTAGCTTTTTTTATTTTTTTATCGTGCACACGGAAGTACATAACTTAATCGATTTACTTTTAGATTCTGATCCGATTGATACCTTTAATTCTTCATCTATGTCCTCATCCTTCTCTGAGTCAGAATTGGAATGGCAAATTTATTATACTCTTGATCGGGTATAAACAAATTTGATCAGGAAATGCATCTATGTACACATTTTAAATATTAAGAGCATGAAATAATAAGCATGAAATGTAACATGATTAAATTTTTTAATTAAAGTAATATTTTCTAAAGAATTGAAAAACTTAAAAAAAAACAGATTGCCGTCATGAGATTTTATAAGATCTTTATACTATCATATAACATAATAAATTTATTTAGTTACATATGTTTTTATAGTACCAGTCTATAGTAAATATTGCCCGATATTATTACAGTCAATATGGGAAAGGCATTTGGACTTCTTATTAAACTATTATAATATAGGTATATGTTTTCATAAACATTATTTAAAATCTATATACCACTTTCTCACATATTAATTATAATCATAATTGATATATCTATATATATATATATATATATATATGTATATATATATTAACTTATTGTATATATTAATTTCAATAAAAAATTTTTATTCATATCTAAAACTTCAGTCACTACAAAAAACCGAAACTACAAATTATAAATGATGCAAACAGCAAACATTGACCATGTCAAAATAATTCGAGTATGTAGAACATGTGTATTTAAATGTAAAATTAAAATTTTAAAATAATAAGCCTTTAAAGTCTATGTATTAAAAGGAGACAACAGATAAGCTACAAAAAAAAATAAAAAATGTGCCACAACGAAAAACCCAAAAGTGAGAAAAAGAGAAAAATCCTATGTTTATAAATATAATAAAATATAATAAAATATATGTATATATGCGTGACGTTTCAAAGAAAAAAAAAAATTTAGTACTAGTAACATGTACTACTACTAAATGAAATATAAAAATGTATTTACTGTTTGCTTATTAATGCTTAATGCTGCTTACTCAACTACACACATTTACAGTGTACTAAAATGAGAATGAGATTTGCTTATTTTTTTCTCTTACAATTGAGTATGGAATATTGAAATCATAATGTATGACATTTTAAAATTTATTTTAATTTCTATGTTTTCCAAGTTTTCTACTAAATATTAAAATATTTGCAATTTGCAATTTTTACAAAATTTGTACATAGGACAAAAAACCAAATAGGTTAAATTAAATATATTGATTTTTATTTCTATAATAATGATATTTCATAACTAATTTAAAAAATTCATTTCACCTTAATTAATAAAATATGTAAAAGTAATATTATAACAAATAAAAATGTTGAAAAAAAGATATATTGCTATGAAATAGAAATTTAAGGTGTGTTTGCAAAAAAAAATATAGGTACCTATATAAAGTTAGTCATAAATTAATATTTGCCAAATTTTATGTACATACATATATTTGGTCATACACTTATTAAATATTCTTCGTTTATTTTTTATTGCATCATCATTCATTTTAAAAATAGTGTTAAAAAACTAAATAAGGACGGACGGGGTAAGCCATGAATATCGAACGATTTTCGAAAATATTATTATGTGGTAAGAAGTAGTTAAAATTAATTGTAATATGTATGATAAACATTCGAACTTAAATAATTAGATTACAAAAATATTTTAACTGCTTATATGAAAGCTGTTTATGAGCTTTTAATGTATGTAATATAAAGGTAAGTAATAATGATATTCAAAAATAGTCGAACAAAGCTTTTTATACCCGTATGACTATATAGTCAAAGGGTATAATAAATTTGCCATTACGTTTGTGACGCAGAGAAGGAGGGGGGGTAGATATAGACTCAAGTGTATGGATCTGATCAGAATCGAAAAATAAATCGATTTAGCTATGTATGTCCGCCCCTCCGTCCGTCCGTCTGTCCGTCCGTCTGTCCGTCCGTCTGTCCGTCCGCACGATAACTTAAAAACTAAAGGAGCTAGGATCTTTAAATTTTCGTAAATTCGTTTTTTTGCAATAGCCGTCATCGCTATTTAAATCCAGCCATTTTGGTCCATGGGTTCGGGTAGCTGCCATACAACTTCTTTTTTTATATGAGCATTCCTCTATACCTATTATAACTCCGTGTCTGAAATTTTGCCAAAAGTAGTTTAGTTTTATGGCCAAAGTTTCTGCAAAATTTGGTTGGTCTAGTGGAGTGGGTTCGAGTAGCTGCCATACAACTTCTTATTTTATATGAGCATTACTCTCCACCTAATGAAGCTGGGTGTCTGAATTTTTGCCAAAAATAGTTTAGTGTAATGGCCAAAGTTTCTGCAAAATTTAGTTGGTCTGCTGCAGAGGGTTCGAGTGGCTGCCATACAACTCCTTATTTTATATGAGCATTACTCTCCACCTAATGAAGCTGGGTGTCTGAATTTTTGCCAAAAATTGTTTAGTGTAATGGCCAAAGTTTCTGCAAAATTTGGTTGGTCTACAACAGAGGGTTCGAGTAGCTGCCATACAACTCTTTATTTTATATGAGTATTCCACTACACTTAATAAAGCCAAAAGTAATTAACCGGATGATATAATGTATATGTTACGGTCATACGGGTATCCCAGAGTTGACACAGTCTACTCTACTACACTCTTCCTCGTTTTATAGTAAAGCTTTAGCTCAATTAACAGAGTGTGTTTAAAATAAAAAAACTTATGGCAACATACATTGTATTTCTTATAAAATTAACTTTTAAAAAATAACAACAAAAATAAAAAAGAATTTGAATCATCAGTTTTGAATGTAATAAGTTTGAAGGGCTTAAAAAATGTAAAATATTTTAGTTTTTCTTTTTTTGTTAACAAATAGAAAATTTTGTCACTTCATTTATATTTAAAATACTATGGACTTTAGTGTTCGATAAACTTATAAAAGAACATAGAGAACACTCTGAAAATCATCCCAGAATCTCTAAAATTCCAAATTGAAATTAAATTCAAATAAATGTAAATTTCTAAGAAGCAAATCTAATAAATTATAAATTTAAAAACTATAAATGTCGAATCCTAACATAAAAATTGATTGTTTCTCAAAATTCTCGTATTTGTTATTTTATTAAAATGAGTTTTTATACCAGGCAACCAGGAATTTAAATTTTCTAGGAAACGAATCTGACAACTTAGAAATTGATTAACTCTAAATGCCTGCTTCCTACAGAAACACGATTATTTGTCAAAATTTATGACTTTTTATTCTATTAAAATAAATTATTCTATTAAAAAAAGAGTTAGTTGCATATAAGTTATATGACAAAATGGATATATCTGCATGTTCATTTAAATTGGTGTTATCAACGGTTTATTACAGAAATATTATAAATATTACACTCCTCCCACAAAGGCAATTCGTCCTTTCAGCTTGGTAATTATTACTAATTTTTTTTTTAAGTTAAACATTCCTAGGCTATATATACAATACTTAAACTTTAAACCAGTAACAGTTTTTGTGAAAACGTCTGCCCGCATAGAAACGCTTTTAATATGGTCCAGTTTAATTTTACCTTCTTCTATAACAACTTTAATGAAATGATGTCTATGTGCTTATTGCGATAGTTCACTATGTCATTTTGTGCCATACACTGCGCACTTTGATTGCCATTACAGAGGATTATTGCTTCGTTTTTTTTAAAGCCTATTTCATATAGCAGGTTTCTCAAATATACAGCTTTTTAGCTGCTTCTGTCATTGACATAATATTCCGCTTCAGCGGTTGATAAAGCTGTAGTTTTTTGTTTCTTCACTTTCCAGGAAATTGGTTCATTTGACAATTTACAGAAATATCCTGTTTATGATTCCCTGTCGTCTTTATTTCCTACGTATAATATAAAATATCTTCTCTATTATTCCTAAAAAGTAACCCAAGTTCATTAGTTTGTTTTAAATATCTTACTAATCTTTTTGCAGCATTCCATCCTAAAATTAGTATTATATTGGCTAAGAACGCTAACAGTATGGGCTATAACTGGACGAATTGTAATAGCTAGACAAAACGAGGAGCGAATAAGGTTTTGAGAAGGTATTTTTTTCATTTTTTTCTTTTTCAATTGATGTTTGGTTGTCTATGATGCTAGAAATTGTTTTGGTTGTCTAATGTATCTTATTTCAAAATATTACTCTAATTTTTAATTTTCTTTATTCTGGTAAGTGTAAAGGGAAGGTTCAAATTTCATTCGAGTGCAACCGATTTTTTGCAAAAATCTATGTAGTTTTTGATACCATATACGAGTTCTTTGTTTCAGGCCTAATGGGCTTTGTTAAGCTTGCATGCTTTAATTTTAAATAATTTCACATTTGTTTCAAAAATTTCATAATATGGAGGAACTTCCATATAAATTTCTTTCTTCAATTGTCCATTCAGATAAGCGGTTGTCACATCGTAGCGCCATATTCTTTTGTAGTGCTATTAATTTTCGAATAGATCTCTGCCTAGCAACTGGGGCGTAAGTTACTTGAAAATCTATCTCAGGAATTTGTGAGTATCCTTTAGCTACGAATCCTGCCTTTCTTTTAAGTATGCTTCCTTCTGCGTCATATTTATTTGTAAAAACCCATCGGCATTTTATAACATTATTATTTTTAGGTTTGTCGACTAATGTCTAAGTGTTACTATATCTCTACTTTTTACGACTTTATTATTTTCACTTTTCCATAATTTGTATGCCTTTGTATTTTGACTTTTGTAGAACATATGCCTGTATTCCAAACACTCTAAAATAGTCTACTTCTGGTTTTCTACCTTTCCATTTATAATATTGAATCTCTCCGTTTAAACTTGATGTAGTATACACCTATTGCGTATATATTTTGCTTTTGATATTACTTCTGCCCATAAATTCTGTGGTAATTTGGATTGAAGAATCATTGATCTAGCCATCTCAATTAAAGTTCGGTTTTTCCTTTCTGAAACGCCATTTTGTTATGGGTGTATATTCTGTTGATAATTCGTGGCGTATAACATTTTGTTCTAAAAATTGTGTAAAATTTTTATTTAAATATTCCTTACCATAGTCGATTCTACAATTTTTAATACGGTAATCAGTAGCATTTTCGGCCAAAGCTTTACATTTCTGAAATGCACTTAAAGCTACACTTTTGCACTTCAGAAAGTACACATCTGACCATCGTGTCGCATCATCGGCAAAGGTGATAAAATCATTAACTCCGCCACTTGACTTTTGCTTATTGGACCGCACACGTCACTATGTATGAGCTCTAAGGGTCCTCTTCATTTCCATTTTTAGATTTCCTTTTTGGGAATGGTTGGATAGTTTGCTTTGACTGCATACAAATTTCACATTTTGGTAAATCATTAGTAATTGTTTCAATGTTTATACCAGATATTTTGTTGGTTGATATCATGTCTTTTAACGTGTGGTAATTTAAATGTCCATATCTTTGGTGCCATAAAGATATGTTATTATTTGTTTGAACAATATTTGCCTCATGAATTGCTTTATCTTTTTCCCAATATAAATTTCCTCTTTTCTCATCACTTCATTTTTGTTATTGGTTATGATTGCTAAATTTTTATCAAATTTTATAAGATGATTATTTTGTACAATTTTTGTTACTTATATTTAGCTTACGCGTAATTTTGGTGCATACAATACATTTCAATACGCAAATTTATGCGATTTTCCATAGTAGATATAAAGTTGACAGATCCAATTGCATTTACTTTTATCGTTTGTTAATTTGCTAGGTTTAATACAATGTTTTCAGTTTTATAAATTTTTGATAAGTTATTAGTATTGTTAACAATATGCGAAGTCGCACCACTATTTAGAACCCATTCGATATCATTTAGGTTATTATATTACTTATTATGAAGGTAGATTTCTCGGTCAATTTGCTAAATTCAAAAGCTTTGTGTACGGGTTTTTTGTAATTGTAACATAGAATTTTATGTCTAGTATTATTTTTTTGTTCTGATTGATTTCTAAATTTGTGTTTGGAATAGTTTATCATGAATGCTTCTGATGCTGGTTTCATATAAATATATCTATGGATTTTAGTTTATCTACGAATTCAAAAAAATGGTTAATATGATCTTGAATTTCTACATCACTTTTTGCCTTTTTTATTACGAAAGTTTTTTTTAAATTTGCTTTCCGAGCAGGACCTTTTGAATCAAACATGCCTTTTAGTTTATTCCAAACGAAGTTGGAAGTTTCACAATCCTTAACGTCTTTTAAATAAGGAGCACAATAGACTAAATCTGCCATGGCTTTTCTACTCAATTGTTTTCATTCATTCTTTTTTTGTACTGTAAACTGATTTCAGTGTTTTTGAACCATTTAAAAATCCCAAAGATCGGTTTTTATAAGCATTGTATCTATATGAATACTGCATATATGATAATTATCACGTTTAAGTTGCAATTTTAAATATATTTTGAAGAGCCATCTTGATATAGTTTTCTTGTTTTTTTTTGATTCACTAGATTTTAGCATATTTTTTTGTTTTTGTTTTTTAAAGACTCGTGCCCGGGTCGATAACATTTTTTACATTTATTTATTCAGACTAAAATTAATTAATGTTCAAAAGTAAATTCATTAACAATAAAAATAGATAACAATAATATATAATAATAACAATTATTATAAATCATTATAAAAAAGAAGTTAGTTTCATTTGAGTTAAATAACAAAATGCATATCCGCATGTTCATATAAATTGGCGTTGTAATTGGTTAATTACAAAAATGGTATACTAAATATTATAATTATTAACAGTTTTTATACCAGGCAACTAGGAATGTAAATATCTAGGAAGCAAATCAGACAAATTGAACATTTAAAAACTTTTAATGCCAAACCCCAATTAAAAAATGCTTATTTCTCAAAATTCACGAATTTATTATTTTATTAAAATGAGATTTTATACCAGGCAACCAGGAATGTAATTATCTAAGAAGCAAATCTGAAAAAATAATAACTTAAAAACTTTAAATGCCATATTTCAACAAAAAAATGAGTATTTCTCAAAATTCACGAATTTTTTATTCTATGTAAATGAGACTTCAAGAATTTTTTATTCTTTTAAAATGTGTTTTTATACCAGGCAACTAGGAATGTAGATATTTAGGAAGCAAATCTGACAATTTTAATATTTAAAAACTTTTAATGCCATATCCCAAAAAAAAAAAACGATTATTTCTCAAAATTCACGAATTTTTTATTCTATTAAAATGAGTTTTTATACCAGGCAACCAGGATAGTAAATATCTAGGAAGAAAATCTGTAAAATGAAAAATTTAAAACCCCAACAAAAAAATGAATATTTTTCACAATTCACGATTATTTTATTTCATTAAAACACCCTTTTATACCAGGCAACCAGGAATGTAAATATCTAGGCAGCAAATCTGAGAAATTAAAAATTCAAAAACTTTAAATGCCATATTTCAACAAAAAAATGATTATTTCTCAAAATTCACGAAATTTTTATATTATTAAAATACCCTTTTATACCAGGCAACCAGGAATGTAAATATCTAGGCAGCAAATCTGAGAAATTAAAAATTCAAAAACTTTTAATGCCATATTTCAACAAAAAAATGATTATTTCTCAAAATTCACGAATTTTTGATTCTATTAAAATGAGTTTTTATACCAGGCAACCAGGAACGTAAATATCTAGGAAGGAAATCTGACAAATTTAAAAATTTTTGAGCCGATTAAATCGATTATTTCTCAAAATTCACGAATTTTTTAATGTATTAAATTGAGTTTTTATACCAGGCAACATGATATTTAGGAAGCAAATCTGACAAATTTAAAATTTAAAAACTTTTATTTCTAAACCCCAACTAAAAAATCGATTATATCTCAAAATTCACGAATTTTTTATTTTGTTAAAATGAGTTTTTATACCAGGCAACCAGGAATGTAAATATCTAGAAAGCAAATCCGACACATTTAAAATTAAACAACTTTTAATTCCAAATCCCAACAAAAAAAACGATTATTTCTCAAAATTCACGAATTTTTTATTCTATTAGAATGAGTTGTTATACCAGGCAACCAGGAATGTAAATATCTAGGAAGCAAATCCGACACATTTAAAATTAAAAAACTTTTAATTCCAAACCCCAACAAAAAAAAGATTATTTCTCAAAATTCACGAATTTTTTATTCTATTAAATTGGGTTTTTATACCAGGAAACCAGGAATGTAAATATCTAGGAAGCAATCTGACAAATTTAAAATTTAAAGACTTTTAATTCCAAACCCCAACAAAAAAAACAATTATTTCTCAAAATTCACGAATTTTTTATTCTATTAAAATGAGTTTTTATACCAGGCAACCAGGAATGTAAATATCTAGGAAGCAAATCTGACAAATTTAAAATTTAAAAACTTTTAATTCCAAACCCCAACAAAAAAACGATTATTTCTCAAAATTCAGGAAATTTTAAATTCTATTAAACTGGGTTTTTATACCAGACAACCAGGAATGTAAATATCTAGGAAGCAAATCGGACAAATTTAAA
The DNA here is from genome assembly GCA_963082915.1 of Dolichopus griseipennis. Taxonomy (NCBI): domain Eukaryota; kingdom Metazoa; phylum Arthropoda; class Insecta; order Diptera; family Dolichopodidae; genus Dolichopus; species Dolichopus griseipennis. The sequence continues at coordinate 63,300,184 of OY720445.1, forward strand.
ATTTAAAAACTTTTAATTTCAAACCCCAACAAAAAAACGATTATATCTGAAAATTCACGAATTTTTTATTCTATTAAATTGAGTTTTTATACCAGGCAACCAGGAATGTAAATATCTAGGAAGCAAATCTCACAAATTTAAAATTTAAAAACTTTTAATTCCAAACCCTAACAAAAAAAAGATTATTTCTCAAAATTAACGAATTTTTTATTCTATTAAATTGAGTTTTAATACCAGGCAACCAGGAATGTATGTAGGAAGCAAATCTGACAAATTTAAAATTTAAAAACTTTTAATTCCAAACCCCAACAAAAAAAACAATTATTTCTCAAAATTCACGAATTTTTTATTCTATTAAATTGAGTTTTTATACCAGGCAACCAGGAATGTAAATATCTAGGAAGCAAATCTGCAAATTTAAAATTTCAAAACTTTTAATTCCAAACCCAAACAAAAAAACGATTATTTCTCAAAATTAACGTCTTTTTTATTCTATTAAATTGAGTTTTTATACCAGGCAACCAGGAATGTAAATATCTAGGAAGCAAATCTGACAAACTTTAAATTAAAAAACTTTTAATTGCAAACCCCAACAAAAAAACGATTATTTCGCAAAAATTAACAACTTTTTTATTTTATTAAATTGAGTTTTTATACCAGGCAACCAGGAATGTAAATATCTAGGAAGCAAATCTGACAAATTTAAAATTTAAAGACTTTTAATTCCAAACCCCAACAAAAAAAACAATTATTTCTAAAAATTCACGAATTTTTTATTCTATTAAAATGAGTTTTTATACCAGGCAACCAGGAATGTAAATATCTAAGAAGCAAATCTGACAAATTTATAATTTAAAAACTTTTAATTCCAAACCCCAACAAAAAAACGATTATTTTCAAAATTCACGAATTTTTTATTCTATTAAATTGAGTTTTTATACCAGGCAACCAGGAATGTATGTAGGAAGCAAATCTGACAAATTTAAAATTTAAAAACTTTTAATTCCAAACCCCAACAAAAAAAACAATTATTTCTAAAAATTCACGAATTTTTTATTCTATTAAAATGAGTTTTTATACCAGGCAACCAGGAATGTAAATATCTAGGAAGCAAATCTGCAAATTTAAAATTTCAAAACTTTTAATTCCAAACCCAAACAAAAAAACGATTATTTCTCAAAATTAACGTCTTTTTTATTCTATTAAATTGAGTTTTTATACCAGGCAACCAGGAATGTAAATATCTAGGAAGCAAATCTGACAAACTTTAAATTAAAAAACTTTTAATTGCAAACCCCAACAAAAAAACGATTATTTCGCAAAAATTAACAACTTTTTTATTTTATTAAATTGAGTTTTTATACCAGGCAACCAGGAATGTAAATATCTAGGAAGCAAATCTGCAAATTTAAAATTTCAAAACTTTTAATTCCAAACCCAAACACAAAAACGATTATTTCTCAAAATTAACGTCTTTTTTATTCTATTAAATTGAGTTTTTATACCAGGCAACCAGGAATGTAAATATCTAGGAAGCAAATCTGACAAATTTAAAATTTAAAGACTTTTAATTCCAAACCCCAACAAAAAAAACAATTATTTCTAAAAATTCACGAATTTTTTATTCTATTAAATTGAGTTTTTATACCAGGCAACCAGGAATGTAAATATCTAGGAAGCAAATCTTCCAAATTTAAAATTTAAAGACTTTTAATCTCAAACCCCAACAAAAAAACGATTATTTCTCAAAATTCACGAATTTTTTATTCTATTAAATTGAGTTTTTATGCCAGGCAACCAGGAATTAAATATCTAGGTAGCAAATCTGACAAACTTTAAATTAAAAAACTTTTAATTCCAAACCCCAACAAAAAAACGATTATTTCGCAAAATTAACGACTTTTTTATTCTATTAAATTGAGTTTTTATACCAGGCAACCAGGAATGTAAATATCTAGGAAGCAAATCTGACAAATTTAAAATTTAAATACTTTTAATTCCAAACCCCAACAAAAAAACGATTATTTCTCAAAATTCACGAATTTTTTATTCTATTAAATTGAGTTTTTATACCAGGCAACCAGGAATGTAAATATCTAGGAAGCAAATCTGAGAAATTTAAAGTTTAAAAACTTTTAATTCCAAACCCCAATAAAAAAACGATTATTTCTCAAAATTCACGAATTTTTTATTCTATTAAATTGAGTTTTTATACCAGGCAACCAGGAATGTAAATATCTAGGAAGCACATCTGCCAAATTTAAAATTAAAAAACTTTTAATTCCAAACCCCAACAAAAAAACGATTATTTCTCAAAATTCACGAACTTTTTATTCTATTAAATTGAGTTTTTATACCAGGCAACCAGATATTTAGGAAGCAAATCTGAAAAACTTTAAATTAAAAAACTTTTAATTCCAAACCCCAACAAAAAAACGATTATTTCGCAAAATTAACGACTTTTTTATTGTATTAAATTGAGTTTTTATACCAGGCAAACAGGAATGTAAATATCTAGGAAGCAAATCTGACAAATTTAAAATTTAAAAACTTTTAATTCCAAACCCCTACAAAAAAACGATTATTTCTAAAAATTCACGAATTTTTTATTTTATTAAATTGAGTTTTTATACCAGGCAACCAGGAATGTAAATATTTAGGAAGCAAATCTGAGAAATTTAAAATTTAAAAACTTTTAATTCCAAACCCCAATAAAAAAACGATTATTTCTCAAAATTCACGAATTTTTTATTCTATTAAATTGAGTTTTTATACCAGGCAACCAGGAATGTAAATATCTAGGAAGCAAATCTGACAAACTTTAAATTAAAAAACTTTTAATTCCAAACCCCAACAAAAAAAACAACTATTTCTCAAAATTCACTAATTTTTTGTTCTATTAAATTGAGTTTTTATACCAGGCAACCAGGAATGTAAATATCTAGGAAGAAAATCTGACAAATTTAAAATTTAAAAACTTTTAATTCCAAATCACAACAAAAAAACGATTATTTTCAAAATTCACGAATTTTTTATTCTATTAAATTGAGTTTTTATACCAGGCAACCAGGAATGTAAATATCTAGGAAGGAAATCTGACAAATTTAAAATTTAAAGACTTTTAATTCCAAACCCCAACAAGAAAACGATTATTTCTCAAAATTCACGAATTTTTTATTCTATTACATTGAGTTTTTATATCAGGCAACCAGGAATGTAAATATGAAGCAAATCTGACAAATTTAAAATTTAAAAATTTTTAATTCGAAACCCCGACAAGAAAACGATTATTTCTCAAAATTCACGAATTTTTTATTCTATTAAATTGAGTTTTTATATCAGGCAACCAGGAATGTAAATATCTAGGAAGCAAATCTGACAAACTTTAAATTAAAAACCTTTTAATTCCAAACCCCAACGAAAAAACGATTATTTCTCAAAATTCACGAATTTTTTATTCTATTAAATTGAGTATTTATACCAGGCAACCAGGAATGTAAATATCTAGGAAGCAAATCTGACAAATTTAAAATTTAAAGACTTTTAATTCCAAATCCCAACAAAAAAGACAATTATTTCTAAAAATTCGCCAATTTTTTATTCTATTAAAATGAGTTTTTATACCAGGCAACCAGGAATGTAAATATCTAGGAAGCAAATCTGACAAATTTAAAATTTAAAGACTTTTAATTCATAACCCCAACAAAAAAACGATTATTTCTCAAAATTCACGAATTTTTTATTCTATTAAATTGAGTTTTCATACCAGGCAACCAGGAATGTAAATATCTAGAAGCAAATCTGACAAACTTTAAATTAAAAAACTTTTAATGCCAAACCCCAACAAAAAAACGATTATTTCGCAAAATTAACGACTTTTTTATTTTATTAAATTGATTTTTTATACCAGGCAACCAGGAATGTAAATATCTAGGAAGCAAATCTGACAAATTTAAAATTTAAAGACTTTTAATTCCAAATCCCGACAAAATAGACAATTATTTCTAAAAACTCGCGAATTTTTTATTCTATTAAAATGAGTTTTTATACCAGGCAACCAGGAATGTAAATATCTAGGAAGCAAATCTGACAAATTTAAAATTTAAAAACTTTTAATTCCAAACCCCAACAAGAAAACGATTATTTCGCAAAATTAACGACTTTTTTATTTTATTAAATTGACTTTTTATACCAGGCAACCAGGAATGTAAATATCTAGGAAGCAAATCTGAAAAATTTAAAATTTAAAAACTTTTATTTCCAAACCCCAACAAGAAAACGATTATTTCTCAAAATTCACGAATTTTTTATTCTATTAAATTGAGTTTTTATACCAGGCAACCAGGAATGTAAATATCTAGGAAGCAAATCTGACAAACTTTAAATTAAAAAACTTTTAATGCCAAACCCCAACAAAAAAACGATTATTTCGCAAAATTAACGACTTTTTTATTTTATTAAATTGATTTTTTATACCAGGCAACCAGGAATGTAAATATCTAGGAAGCAAATCTGACAAATTTAAAATTTAAAGACTTTTAATTCCAAATCCCGACAAAATAGACAATTATTTCTAAAAACTCGCGAATTTTTTATTCTATTAAAATGAGTTTTTATACCAGGCAACCAGGAATGTAAATATCTAGGAAGCAAATCTGACAAATTTAAAATTTAAAGACTTTTAATTCATAACCCCAACAAAACAAACGATTATTTCTCAAAATTCACGAATTTTTTATTCTATTAAATTGAGTTTTTATACCAGGCAACCAGGAATGTAAATATCTAGGATGCAAATCTGACAAACTTTAAATTAAAAAACTTTTAATGCCAAACCCCAACAAAAAAACGATTATTTCGCAAAATTAACGACTTTTTTATTTTATTAAATTGAGTTTTTATACCAGGCAACCAGGAATGTAAATATCTAGGAAGCAAATCTGACAAATTTAAAATTTAAAAACTTTTAATTCCAAACCCCAACAAGAAAACGATTATTTCTCAAAATTCACGAATCTTTTATTCTATTAAATTGAGTTTTTATATCAGGCAACCAGGAATGTAAATATCTAGGAAGCAAATCTGACAAACTTTAAATTAAAAAACTTTTAATTCCAAACCCCAACGAAAAAACGATTATTTCTCAAAATTCACGAATTTTTTATTCTATTAAATTGAGTTTTTATACCAGGCAACCAGGAATGTAAATATCTAGGAAGCAAATCTGACAAATTTAAAATTTGAAGACTTTTAATTCCAAACCCCAACAAAAAAAATGATTATTTCTCAAAATTCACGAATTTTTTATTCTATCAAATTGAGTTTTTATACCAGGCAACCAGGAATGTAAATATCTAGGAAGCAAATCTGACAAACTTTAAATTAAAAAACTTTTAATGCCAAACCCCAACAAAAAAACGATTATTTCGCAAAATTAACGACTTTTTTATTTTATTAAATTGAGTTTTTATTCAAGGCAACCAGGAATGTAAGTATTTAGGAAGCAAATCTGACAAACTTTAAATTAAAAAACTTTTAATGCCAAACCCCAACAAAAAAACGATTATTTCGCAAAATTAACGACTTTTGTATTTTATTAAATTGAGTTTTTATACCAGGCAACCAGGAATGTAAATATCTAGGAAGCAAATCTGACAAATTTAAAATTTAAAGACTTTTAATTCCAAATCCCAACAAAAAAGACAATTATTTCTAAAAATTCGCGAATTTTTTATTCTATTAAATTGAGTTTTTATACCAGGCAACCAGGAATGTAAATATCTGCAAATCTGACAAATTTAAAATTTAAAGACTGTTAATTCCAAATCCCAACAAAAAAGACAATTATTTCTAACAATTCGCGAATTTTTTATTCTATTAAAATGAGTTTTTATACCAGGCAACCAGGAATGTAAATATGAAGCAAATCTGACAATTTTAAAATTTAAAAATTTTTAATTCGAAACCCCGACAAGAAAACGATCATTTCTCAAAATTCACGAATTTTTTATTCTATTAAAATGGAGTTTTTATACCAGGCAATCAGGAATGTAAATATCTAGGAAGCAAATCTGACATATTTAAAATTTAAAGACTTTTAATTCCAAACCCCAACAAAAAAAACGATTATTTCTCAAAATTCACGAATTTTTTATTCTATTAAAATGAGTTTTTATACCAGGCAACCAGGAATGTAAATATCTAGGAAGCAAATCTGACAAATTTAAAATTTAAAAACTTTTAATTCCAAACCCCAACAAAAAAAACGATTATTTCTCAAAATTCACGAATTTTTTATTCTATTAAAATGAGTTTTTATACCAGGCAACCAGGAATGTAAATATCTAGGAAGCAAATCTGAAAAATTTAAAATTTAAAGACTTTTAATTCCAAACCCCAACCAAAAAAACCATTATTTCTCAAAATTCACGAATTTTTTATTCTATTAAAATGAGTTTTTATACCAGGCAACCAGGAATGTAAATATCTAGGAAGCAAATCTGACAAATTTAAAAATTTAAAAACTTTTAATTCCAAACCCCAACAAAAAAACGATTATTTTTCAAAATTCACGAATTTTTTATTCTATTAAATTGAGTTTTTATAACAGGCAACCACGAATGTAAATATCTAGGAAGCAAATCTGACAAATTTAAAATTTAAAAACTTTTAATTCCAAACCCCAACAAACAAACGATTATTTCTCAAAATTCACGAATTTTTTATTCTATTAAATTGAGTTTTTATACCAGGCAACCAGGAATTTAAATATCTAGGAAGCAAATCTGACAAACTTTAAATTAAAAAACTTTTAATTTCAAACCCCAACAAAAAAACGATTATTTCGCAAAATTAACGACTTTTTTATTTTATTAAATTGAGTTTTTATACCAGGCAACCAGGAATGTAAATATCTAGGAAGCAAATCTGAAAAATTTAAAAATTAAAGACTTTTAATTCCAAACCCCAACAAAAAAAACAATTATTTCTCAAAACTCACGAATTTTTTATTCTATTAAAATGAGTTTTTATACCAGGCAACCAGGAATGTAAATATGAAGCAAATCTGAAAAATTTAAAATTTAAAAATTTTTAATTCGAAACCCCGACAAGAAAACGATTATTTCTCAAAATTCACGAATGTTTTATTCTATTAAATTGAGTTTTTATACCAGGCAACCAGGAATGTAAATATCTAGGAAGCAAATCTGACAAATTTAAAATTTAAAGACTTTTAATTCCAAACCCCAACAAAAAAAACGATTATTTCTCAAAATTCACGAATTTTTTATTCTATTAAATTGAGTTTTTATACCAGGCAACCAGGAATGTAAATATCTAGGAAGCAAATCTGACAAACTTTAAATTAAAAAACTTTTAATTCCAAACCCCAACAAAAAAAAGATTATTTCTCAAAATTAACGAATTTTTTATTCTATTAAATTGAGTTTTAATACCAGGCAACCAGGAATGTAAATATCTAGGAAGCAAATCTGAAAAATTTAAAATTTAAAGACTTTTAATTCCAAACCCCAACAAAAAAAACAATTATTTCTCAAAATTCACGAATTTTTTATTCTATTAAAATGAGTTTTTATACCAGGCAACCAGGAATGTAAATATCTAGGAAGCAAATCTGACAAACTTTAAATTAAAAAACTTTTAATTCCAAACCCCAACAAAAAAACGATTATTTCGCAAAATTAACGACTTTTTTATTTTATTAAATTGAGTTTTTATACCAGGCAACCAGGAATGTAAATATCTAGGAAGCAAATCTGAAAAATTTAAAATTTAAAGACTTTTAATTCCAAACCCCAACAAAAAAAACAATTATTTCTCAAAATTCACGAATTTTTTATTCTATTAAAATGAGTTTTTATACCAGGCAACCAGGAATGTAAATATGAAGCAAATCTGAAAAATTTAAAATTTAAAAATTTTTAATTCGAAACCCCGACAAGAAAACGATTATTTCTCAAAATTCACAAATGTTTTATTCTATTAAATTGAGGTTTTATACCAGGCAACCAGGAATGTAAATATCTAGGAAGCAAATCTGACAAATTTAAAATATAAAGACTTTTAATTCCAAACCCCAACAAAAAAAACGATTATTTCTCAAAATTCACGAATTTTTTATTCTATTAAATTGAGTTTTTATACCAGGCAACCAGGAATGTAAATATCTAGGAAGCAAATCTGACAAATTTAAAATTTAAAGACTTTTAATTCCAAACCCCAACAAAAAAAACAGTTATTTCTCAAAATTCACGAATTTTTTATTCTATTAAATTGAGTTTTTATACCAGGCAACCAGGAATGTAAATATCTAGGAAGCAAATCTGACAAATTAAAAATTTAAAAATTTTTAATTCGAAACCCCGACAAGAAAACGATTATTTCTCAAAATTCAAGAATTTTTTATTCTATTAAATTGAGTTTTTATACCAGGCAACCAGGAATGTAAATATCTAGGAAGCAAATCTGACAAATTTAAAATTTAAAGACTTTTAATTCCAAACCCCGACAAAAAAAAAACGATTATTTCTCAAAATTCACGAATGTTTTATTCTATTAAATTGAGTTTTTATACCAGGCAACCAGGAATGTAAATATCTAGGAAGCAAATCTGACAAATTTAAAATTTAAAGACTTTTAATTCCAAACCCCAACAAAAAAAACAGTTATTTCTCAAAATTCACGAATTTTTTATTCTATTAAATTGAGTTTTAATACCAGGCAACCAGGAATGTAAATATCTAGGAAGCAAATCTGACAAACTTTAAATTTAAAAACTTTTAATGCCATATCCCAACAAAAAAACGATTTTTTCTCAAAATTCACGAATTTTTTATTCTATTAAATTGAGTTTTTATACCAGGCAACCAGGAATGTAAATATCTAGGAGGCAAATCTGACAAATTTAAAATTAAAAAACTTTTAATTCCAAACCCCAACAAAAAAACGATTATTTCGCAAAATTAGCGACTTTTTTATTTTATTAAATTGAGTTTTTATACCAGGCAACCAGGAATGTAAATATCTAGGAAGCAAATCTGACAAATTTAAAATTTAAAGACTTTTAATTCCAAACCCCAACAAAAAAAACAATTATTTCTCAAAATTCATGAATTTTTTATTCTATTAAATTGAGTTTTTATACCAGGCAACCAGGAATGTAAATATCTAGGAAGCAAATCTGACAAATTAAAAATTTAAAAATTTTTAATTCAAAACCCCGACAAGAAAACGATTACTTCTCAAAATTCACGAATTTTTTATTCTATTAAATTGAGTTTTTATACCAGGCAACCAGGAATGTAAATATCTAGAAAGCAAATCTAACAAACTTTAAATTAAAAAACTTTTAATGCCAAACCCCAACAAAAAAACGATTATTTCGCAAAACTAACGACTTTTTTATTTTATTAAATTGAGTTTTTATACCAGGCAACCAGGAATGTAAATATCTAGGAAGCAAATCTGACAAATTTAAAAATTTAAAAACTTTTAATTCCAAACCCCAACAAAAAAACGATTATTTCTCAAAATTCACGAATTTCTTATTCTATTAAATTGAGTTTTTATACCAGGCAACCACGAATGTAAATATCTAGGAAGCAAATCTGACAAATTTAAAATTTAAAGACTTTTAATTCCAAATCCCAACAAAAAAGACAATTATTTCTCAAAATTCACGAATTTTTTATTCTATTATAATGAGTTTTTATACCAGGCAACCAGGAATGTAAATATCTAGGAAGCAAATCTGACAAATTTAAAATTTTAAAACTTTTAATTCCAAACCCCAACAAAACAACGATTATTTTCAAAATTCACGAATTTTTTATTTTATTAAATTGAGTTTTTATACCAGGACACCAGGAATGTAAATATCTAGGAAGCAAATCTGACAAATTTAAAATTTTTAAAACTTTTAATTCCAAACCCCAACAAAAAAACGATTATTTCTCAAATTTCACGAATTTTTTATTCTATTAAATTGAGTTTTTATACCAGGCAACCACGAATGTAAATATCTAGAAAGCAAATCTGACAAATTTAAAATTTAAAAACTTTTAATTCCAAACCCCAACAAAAAAACGAGTATTTCTCAAAATTCACGAATTTTTCGTTCTATTAAATTGAGTTTTTATACCAGGCAACCAGGAATGTAAATATCTAGGAAGCAAATCTGACAAACTTTAAATTAAAAAACCTTTAATTCCAAACCCCAACAAAAAAACGATTATTTCGCAAAATTAACGACTTTTTTATTTTATTAAATTGAGTTTTTATACCAGGCAACCAGATATTTAGGAAGCAAATCTGAAAAATTTTAAATTAAAAACTTTTAATTCCAAACCCCAACAAAAAAACGATTATTTCGCAAAATTAACGACTTTTTTATTTTATTATATTGAGTTTTTATACCAGGCAACCAGGAATGTAAATATCTAGGAAGCAAATCTGCCAAATTTAAAATTAAAAAACTTTTAATTCCAAACCCCAACAAAAAAACGATTATTTCTCAAAATTCACGAATTTTTTATTCTATTAAATTGAGTTTTTATACCAGGCAACCAGATATTTAGGTTTTTTAAATTAAAAAACCTTTAATTCCAAACCCCAACAAAAAAACGATTATTTCGCAAAATTAACGCCTTTTTTTTTTATTATATTGAGTTTTTATACCAGGCAACCAGGAATGTAACTATTCACGAATTTTTTATTCTATTAAAATAAGTTTTTATACCAGGCAACCAGGAATGTAAATATCTAGGAAGCAAATCTGACAAATTTAAAATTTAAAAATTTTTATTTCTAAACCCCAAAAAAAATCGGTTATATCTCAAAATTTAGGAATTTTTTATTTTGTTAAAATGAGTTTTTATACCAGGCAACCAGGAATATAAATATCTAGGAAGCAAATCCGACACATTTAAAATTAAACAACTTTTAATTCCAAATCCCAACAAAAAAAACGATTATTTCTCAAAATTCACGAATTTTTTATTCTATTAAAATGAGTTGTTATACCAGGCAACTAGGAATGTAAATATCTAGGAAGCAAATCTGACAAATTTAAAATTTAAAAACTTTTAATTCCAAACCCCAACAAAAAAACGATTATTTCGCAAAATTAACGACGTTTTTATTTTATTAAATTGAGTTTTTATACCAGGCAACCAGATATTTAGGAAGCAAATCTGCCAAATTTAAAATTAAAAAACTTTTAATTCCAAACCCCAACAAAAAAACGATTATTTCTCAAAATTAACGAATTTTTTAATCTATTAAACTGAGTTTTTATATCAGGCAACCAGGAATGTAAATATCTAGGAAGCAAATCTGACAAATTTAAAAATTATAAAACTTTTAATTCCAAACCCCAACAAAATAACGATTATTTCTCAAAATTCACGAATTTTTTATTCTATTAAATTGAGTTTTTATACCAGGCAACCAGGAATGTAAGTATCTAGGAAGCAAATCTGACAAATTTAAAATTTAAAATTTTTTAATTCCAAACCCCAACAAAAAAACGATTATTTCTCAAAATTCACGAATTTTTTATTCTATTAAATTGAGTTTTTATACCAGGCAACCAGGAATGTAAATATCTAGGAAGCAAATCTGACAAACTTTAAATTAAAAAACTTTTAATTCCAAACCCCAACAAAAAAACGATTATTTCGCAAAATTAACGACTTTTTTATTTTATTAAATTGAGTTTTATACCAGGCAACCAGGAATGTAAATATGTAGGAAGCAAATCTGACAAATTTAAAATTTAAAGACTTTTAATTCCAAACCCCAACAAAAAAAACAATTATTTCACAAAATTCACGAATTTTTTATTCTATTAAAATGAGTATTTATACCAGGCAACCAGGAATGTAAATATGAAGCAAATCTGACAAATTTAAAATTTAAAAATTTTTAATTCGAAACCCCGACAAGAAAACGATTATTTCTCAAAATTCACGAATTTTCTATTCTATTAAATTGAGTTTTTATATCAGGCAACCAGGAATGTAAATATCTAGGAAGCAAATCTGACAAACTTTAAATTAAAAAACTTTTAATTCCAAACCCCAACGAAAAAACGATTATTTCTCAAAATTCACGAATTTTTTATTCTATTAAATTGAGTTTTTATACCAGGCAACCAGGAATGTAAATATCTAGGAAGCAAATCTGACAAATTTAAAATTTAAAGACTTTTAATTCCAAACCCCAACAAAAAAAAACGATTATTTCTCAAAATTCACGAATTTTTTATTCTATTAAATTGAGTTTTTATACCAGGCAACCAGGAATGTAAATATCTAGGGAGCAAATCTGACAAACTTTAAATTAAAAAACTTTTAATGCCAAACCCCAACAAAAAAACGATTATTTCGCTAAATTAACGACTTTTTTATTTTTTTAATCAGTTTTTATACCAGGCAACCAGGAATGTAAATATCTTGGAAGCAAATCTGACAAATTTAAAATTTAAAAACTTTTAATTAAAAAATCCCAACAAAAAAGACAATTATTTCTAAAAATTCGCGGATTTTTTATTCTATTAAAATGAGTTTTTATACCAGGCAACCAGGAATGTAAATATCTAGGAAGCAAATCTGACAAATTTAAAATTTAAAGACTTTTAATTCCAAACCCCAACAAAAAAAACGATTATTTCTCAAAATTCACGAATTTTTTATTCTATTAAATTGAGTTTTTATACCAGGCAACCAGGAATGTAAATATCTAGGAAGCAGATCTGACAAACTTTAAATTAAAAAACTTTTAATGCCAAACCCCAACAAAAAAACGATTATTTCGCAAAATTAACGACTTTTTTATTTTATTAAATTGAGTTTTTATACCAGACAACCAGGAATGTAAATATCTAGGAAGCAAATCTGACAAATTTAAAATTTAAAGACTTTTAATTCCAAACCCCAACAAAAAAAAACGATTATTTCTCAAAATTCACGAATTTTTTATTCTATTAAATTGAGTTTTTATACCAGGCAACCAGGAATGTAAATATCTAGGAAGCAAATCTGACAAACTTTAAATTAAAAAACTTTTAATGCCAAACCCCAACAAAAAAGACAATTATTTCTCAAAATTCACGAATTTTTTATTCTATTAAAATAAGTTTTTATACCAGGCAACCAGGAATGTAAATATCTAGGAAGCAAATCTGACAAATTTAAAATTTAAAAACTTTTAATTCCAAACCCCAACAAAAAAACGATTATTTTCAAAATTCACGAATTTTTTATACCCTACACCTATGGAATAGGTAAAGGGGTATATTAACTTTGGTATGGTGTTTGTAACCACTTAAAGGAAGCGAGCTAGATATGGAAAAGTATATATATTTGTGATCAGCGTGACCGCCTTAGTCGATATAGCCATGTCCGTCCGTCCGTCCGTAGGCACGATAACACAAAAAATAATGGAGCTATCTTGATGAAATTTTAACTGTAGATTACTAGGACTGAAAGTACGGCGGGGATTGCATATGGGCGAAATCGGCCCATGGGTTCGGATTTTGGACCTTTTAATCGATCGACGGGCTAACGAACATATATAAAAAATCACGATAACTCAACAACTAATGACGCTATCTTCATCAAATTTGTGCTGTAGGTTACTAGTAATGAAACTACTTCGGGGATTGCGTAAGGTCGGGATTGGACCATTGGTTCGGAACCTAGAACTTTTTGATCGAATTTAGGCCAAACGAGCATAATTCCGAAAACAATGAAGATGGAACCTCCAAATGTGGTATCAGGGTGTCCCTTCCTATTTCCTAAGTGTCTTGGGAATTTGGGCCCCATTGGAGTAGTGGGTCGGGGACCAGCCACACATTTCCGAAGACCTTAAAGTATATCTTTAAAATTATAAAGATAACAACTTGAAAAAATGTAGAAGCTTCCAATTTGCCACAAGGGTGTTCTTTACTATCTCTTGCGTGTTCCCTTAATTTGGGATCAATTGGAGAGGTGGTTCAGTACCCCTCTCAGACCTCCCAAGTTTTAAAAGCTTATAATCGAAATTACTAAAAATAGTTACTTAAAATTAAGATAGACCGTTCAAATTGTGTACAAGGGTTAACTAGTACTATAAGTAAAGCGCGGGCTGTATAAGGGCGAAATCAGCCCATGGGTTCGGATTCTGGACCTTTTAGTCGGTGTCAGGGATAACGAACATATATTAAAAATCACGATAACTCAACAACTAATGAGTCTATCTTCATGAAATTTGTGCTGTAGGTTATTGGTAATGAAACTACGGCGGTGATTACGTACGGTGAGGGTTGGACAATGGGTTCGGAACTGAGAACTTTTTGATCGAATTTAGTCCAAACTAGCGTAATTCCGAAACCAATGAAGATATAACCTCCAAATTTGGTATCAGAGTGTCCCTTCCTATTGCGTAAGTGTCTTTGAAATTTGAGCCCCATTGGACTAGTGGGTCGGGGACCAGCCACTCAGATCCGAGGACCTTAAAGCATATTTTCGAAATTAACAAAAATAGTAACTTGAAACAAATGTAGAAGCTTCAAATTTGGCCCAGGGTGTTCTTTACTATTTCTTCCGTGCCCCCCTAATTTGGGATCATTTGGAGTGGTGGTTCAGGACCTCTCTTAGACCCCCAAATGTGTAAAAGCTTATCATCGAAATTAATAAAACTAGTAACTTAAAATTAAGATAGAACGTTCCAATTGTATACAAGGGTTAACTAGTATTGAAAGTATGACGGGACTGCATATCGGCGAAATCGTACCATGGTTTCGGGTTCTGGAACCCTTGACAAGTTCAAGGACTAAAAAACATATATCTTAAAAACACCATAACTCAAAGAATATATTATTTCCTATGTCCTATGTGTCTCCGAAATCTAGACTAGATTGTAGTGGTTCAGCTATGTTCAAAGGTACTTGCTGCATTTATGTAAAATTTATTTGAATATTTAAATGAATTATATGAAAAGTTCAAAATTCGTAATTGTATTTTACAAGTACATTTATTGCATATTTTGCGTTTATAAGCTTTTCTATTAGGTATATAAACTAACCATTTAAAATAATTGCAATTTTTAAAAATTTGGATTATTAAATATATTATGCTTTGATTATCTTTTTATCACAAAATTTAACAATTAGAAATTTTTCATTTTGTAATTGAGTTGGAATAAATATATTTTCATTTATTTCAAGTTTGTTTGTTTTTTGATATTTTTAAATAGATAAATTAGTAAGATTTTGTAATATTTTTAATAGATAGTGTAATTAGAAAATGTTTTTAGTATTATAAAGTTAATTTGGTTAGCTATGTCTTACGATCAAATTAATAACAGCTTTTATAGTGTTAAAATGACTTATGAATATGTCCTTAAATTTGAACCAAATAGGTGTGGGTATTTCTAAGTCGGTTGCACCGACTGACTGTTTCTTTACTTGTTATTTTATTAAATTGAGTTTTTATACCAGGCAACCAGGAATGTAAATATCTAGGAAGCAAATCTGACAAATTTAAAAATTTAAAAACTTTTAATTCCAAACCCCAACAAAAAAACGATTATTTCTCAAAATTCACGAATTTTTTATTCTATTAAATTGAATTTTTATACCAGGCAAACACGAATGTAAATATCTAGGAAGCAAATCTGACAAATTTAAAATTTAAAAACTTTTAATTCCAAACCCCAACAAAAAAACGATTATTTCTCAAAATTCACGAATTTTTTATTCTATTAAATTGAGTTTTTATACCAGGCAACCAGGAATGTAAATATGAAGCAAATCTGAAAAATTTAAAATTTAAAAATTTTTAATTCGAAACCCCGACAAGAAAACGATTATTTCTCAAAATTCACGAATTTTTTATTCTATTAAATTGAGTTTTTATACCAGGCAACCACGAATGTAAATATCTAGGAAGCAAATCTGACAAATTTAAAATTTAAAAACTTTTAATTCCAAACCCCAACAAAAAAAACAGTTATTTCTCAAAATTCACGAATTTTTTATTCTATTAAATTGAGTTTTTATACCAGGCAACCAGAAATGTAAATATCTAGGAAGCAAATCTGACAAATTAAAAATTTAAAAATTTTTAATTCGAAACCCCGACAAGAAACGATTATTTCTCAAAATTCACGAATTTTTTATTCTATTAAATTGAGTTTTTATACCAGGCAACCAGGAATGTAAATATCTAGGAAGCAAATCTGACAAATTTAAAATTAAAAAACTTTTAATTCCAAACCCCAACAAAAAAAAGATTATTTCTCAAAATTCACGAATTTTTTATTCTATTAAATTGAGTTTTGATACCAGGCAACCAGAATTGTAAATATCTAGGAAGCAAATCTGACAAACTTTAAATTTAAAAACTTTTAATGCCACATCCCAACAAAAAAACGATTATTTCTCAAAATTCACGAATTTTTTATTCTATTAAAATGAGTTTTTATACCAGGCAACCAGGAATGTAAATATGTAGGAAGCAAATCTGACAAATTTAAAATTTAAAAATTTTTATTTCTAAATCCCAAAAAAAAAACGGTTATATCTCCAAATTCAGGAATTTTTTATTTTGTTAAAATGAGTTTTTATACCAGGCAACCAGGAATGTAAATATCTAGGAAGCAAATCCGACACATTTAAAATTAAACAACTTTTAATTCCAAATCCCAACAAAAAAAAACGATTATTTCTCAAAATTCACGAATTTTTTATTCTATTAAAATGAGTTGTTATACCAGGCAACTAGGAATGTAAATATCTAGGAAGCAAATTTGACAAATTTAAAATTTAAAAACTTTTAATTCCAAACCCCAACAAAAAAACGATTGTTTCTCAAAATTCACGAGTTTTTTATTCTATTAAACTGGGTTTTTAGACCAGGCAACCAGGAATGTAAATATCTAGGAAGCAAATCTGACAAATTTAAAATTTAAAAACTTTTAATTCCAAACCCCAACAAAAAAAACAGTTATTTCTCAAAATTCACGAATTTTTTATTCTATTAAATTGAGTTTTTATACCAGGCAACCAGAAATGTAAATATCTAGGAAGCAAATCTGACAAATTAAAAATTTAAAAATTTTTAATTCGAAACCCCGACAAGAAACGATTATTTCTCAAAATTCACGAATTTTTTATTCTATTAAATTGAGTTTTTATACCAGGCAACCAGGAATGTAAATATCTAGGAAGCAAATCTGACAAATTTAAAATTAAAAAACTTTTAATTCCAAACCCCAACAAAAAAACGATTATTTCTCAAAATTCACGAATTTTTTATTCTATTAAATTGAGTTTTTATACCAGGCAACCAGGAATGTAAATATGAAGCAAATCTGAAAAATTTAAAATTTAAAAATTTTTAATTCGAAACCCCGACAAGAAAACGATTATTTCCCAAAATTCACGAATTTTTTATTCTATTAAATTGAGTTTTTATACCAGGCAACCAGGAATGTAAATATCTAGGAAGCAAATCTGACAAATTTAAAATTTAAAAACTTTTAATTCCAAACCCCAACAAAAAAACGAATGTTTCTCAAAATTCACGAATTTTTGATTCTATTAAATTGAGTTTTTATACCAGGCAACCAGGAATGTAAATATCTAGGAAGCAAATCTGACAAACTTTAAATTAAAAAACTTTTAATGCCAAACCCCAACAAAAAAACGATTATTTCGCAAAATTAACGACTTTTTTATTTTATTAAATTGAGTTTTTATACCAGGCAACCAGGAATGTAAATATCTAGGAAGCAAATCTGACAAGTTTAAAATTTAAAGACTTTTAATTCCAAATCCCAACAAAAAAGACAATTATTTCTCAAAATTCACGAATTTTTTATTCTATTAAAATGAGTTTTTATACGAGGCAACCAGGAATGTAAATATCTAGGAAGCAAATATGACAAATTTAAAATTTAAAAACTTTTAATTCCAAACCCCAACAAAAAAGCGATTATTTTCAAAATTCACGAATTTTTTATTCTATTAAATTGAGTTTTTATACCAGGCAACCAGGAATGTAAATATCTAGGAAGCAAATCTGACAAATTTAAAATTAAAAAACTTTTAATTCCAAACCCCAACAAAAAAAAGATTATTTCTCAAAATTCACGAATTTTTTATTCTATTAAATTGAGTTTTGATACCAGGCAACCAGAATTGTAAATATCTAGGAAGCAAATCTGACAAACTTTAAATTTAAAAACTTTTAATGCCACATCCCAACAAAAAAACGATTATTTCTCAAAATTCACGAATTTTTTATTCTATTAAAATGAGTTTTTATACCAGGCAACCAGGAATGTAAATATGTAGGAAGCAAATCTGACAAATTTAAAATTTAAAAATTTTTATTTCTAAATCCCAAAAAAAAAACGGTTATATCTCCAAATTCAGGAATTTTTTATTTTGTTAAAATGAGTTTTTATACCAGGCAACCAGGAATGTAAATATCTAGGAAGCAAATCCGACACATTTAAAATTAAACAACTTTTAATTCCAAACCCCAACAAAAAAACGATTATTTCCCAAAATTCACGAATTTTTTATTCTATTAAAATGAGTTGTTATACCAGGCAACCAGGAATGTAAATATCTAGGAAGCAAATCTGGCAAACTAAAAATTTAAAAATTTTTAATTCGAAACCCCGACAAGAAAACGATTATATCTCAAAATTCACGAATTTTTTATTCTATTAAATTGAGTTTTTATACCAGGCAACCAGGAATGTAAATATCTAGGAAGCAAATCTGGCAAACTAAAAATTTAAAAATTTTTAATTCGAAACCCCGACAAGAAAACGATTATTTCTCAAAATTCACGAATTTTTTATTCTATTAAATTGAGTTTTTATACCAGGCAACCAGGAATCTAAATATTTAGGAAGCAAATCTGGCAAACTAAAAATTTAAAAATTTTTAATTCGAAACCCCGACAAGAAAACGATTATTTCTCAAAATTCACGAATTTTTTATTCTATTAAATTGAGTTTTTATACCAGGCAACCAGGAATGTAAATATCTAGGAGGCAAATCTGACAAATTTAAAATTAAAAAACTTTTAATTCCAAACCCCAACAAAAAAACGATTATTTCTCAAAATTTACGAATTTTTTATTCTATTAAATTGAGTTTTTATACCAGGCAACCAGGAATGTAAATACCTAGGAAGCAAATCTGAGAAACTTTAAATTTAAAAACTTTTAATTCCAAACCCCAACAAAAAAACGATTATTTCTCAAAATTCACGAATTTTTTATTCTATTAAAATGAGTTGTTATACCAGGCAAGTAGGAATGTAAATATCTAGGAAGCAAATTTGACAAATTTAAAATTTAAAGACTTTTAATTCCAAACCCAAACAAAAAAACGATTATTTCGCAAAATTAACGACATTTTTATTTTATTAAATTGAGTTTTTATACCAGGCAACCAGGAATGTAAATATCTAGGAAGCAAATCTGGCAAACAAAAAATTAAAAAACTTTTAATTCCAAACCCCAACAAAAAAAAAGATTATTTCTCAAAATTAACGAATTTTTTATTCTATTAAATTGAGTTTTTATACCAGGCAACCAGGAATGTAAATATCTAGGAAGCAAATCTGGCAAACTTTAAATTTAAAAACTTTTAATGCCATATCCCAACAAAAAAACGATTATTTCTCAAAATTCACGAATTTTTTATTCTATTAAAATGAGTTGTTATACCAGGCAACTAGGAATGTAAATATCTAGGAAGCAATTTTGACAAATTTAAAATTTAAAAACTTTTAATTTCAAACCCCAACAAAAAAACGATTATTTCCCAAAATTCACGAATTTTTTATTCTATTAAATTGAGTTTTTATACCAGGCAACCAGGAATGTAAATATCTAGGAAGCAAATCTGACAAATTTAAAATTTAAAAACTTTTAATTCCAAACCCCAACAAAAAAACGAATGTTTCTCAAAATTCACGAATTTTTGATTCTATTAAATTGAGTTTTTATACCAGGCAACCAGGAATGTAAATATCTAGGAAGCAAATCTGACAAACTTTAAATTAAAAAACTTTTAATGCCAAACCCCAACAAAAAAACGATTATTTCGCAAAATTAACGACTTTTTTATTTTATTAAATTGAGTTTTTATACCAGGCAACCAGGAATGTAAATATCTAGGAAGCAAATCTGACAAGTTTAAAATTTAAAGACTTTTAATTCCAAATCCCAACAAAAAAGACAATTATTTCTCAAAATTCACGAATTTTTTATTCTATTAAAATGAGTTTTTATACGAGGCAACCAGGAATGTAAATATCTAGGAAGCAAATATGACAAATTTAAAATTTAAAAACTTTTAATTCCAAACCCCAACAAAAAAGCGATTATTTTCAAAATTCACGAATTTTTTATTCTATTAAATTGAGTTTTTATACCAGGCAACCAGGAATGTAAATATGAAGCAAATCTGAAAAATTTAAAATTTAAAAATTTTTAATTCGAAACCCCGACAAGAAAACGATTATTTCTCAAAATTCACGAATTTTTTATTCTATTAAATTGAGTTTTTATACCAGGCAACCACGAATGTAAATATCTAGGAAGCAAATCTGACAAATTTAAAATTTAAAAACTTTTAATTCCAAACCCCAACAAAAAAAACAGTTATTTCTCAAAATTCACGAATTTTTTATTCTATTAAATTGAGTTTTTATACCAGGCAACCAGAAATGTAAATATCTAGGAAGCAAATCTGACAAATTAAAAATTTAAAAATTTTTAATTCGAAACCCCGACAAGAAACGATTATTTCTCAAAATTCACGAATTTTTTATTCTATTAAATTGAGTTTTTATACCAGGCAACCAGGAATGTAAATATCTAGGAAGCAAATCTGACAAATTTAAAATTAAAAAACTTTTAATTCCAAACCCCAACAAAAAAAAGATTATTTCTCAAAATTCACGAATTTTTTATTCTATTAAATTGAGTTTTGATACCAGGCAACCAGAATTGTAAATATCTAGGAAGCAAATCTGACAAACTTTAAATTTAAAAACTTTTAATGCCACATCCCAACAAAAAAACGATTATTTCTCAAAATTCACGAATTTTTTATTCTATTAAAATGAGTTTTTATACCAGGCAACCAGGAATGTAAATATGTAGGAAGCAAATCTGACAAATTTAAAATTTAAAAATTTTTATTTCTAAATCCCAAAAAAAAAACGGTTATATCTCCAAATTCAGGAATTTTTTATTTTGTTAAAATGAGTTTTTATACCAGGCAACCAGGAATGTAAATATCTAGGAAGCAAATCCGACACATTTAAAATTAAACAACTTTTAATTCCAAATCCCAACAAAAAAAAACGATTATTTCTCAAAATTCACGAATTTTTTATTCTATTAAAATGAGTTGTTATACCAGGCAACTAGGAATGTAAATATCTAGGAAGCAAATTTGACAAATTTAAAATTTAAAAACTTTTAATTCCAAACCCCAACAAAAAAACGATTGTTTCTCAAAATTCACGAGTTTTTTATTCTATTAAACTGGGTTTTTAGACCAGGCAACCAGGAATGTAAATATCTAGGAAGCAAATCTGACAAATTAAAAATTTAAAGACTTTTAATTCCAAACCCCAACAAAAAAAACAGTTATTTCTCAAAATTCACGAATTTTTTATTCTACTAAATTGAGTTTTTATACCAGGCAACCAGGAATGTAAATATCTAGGAAGCAAATCTAACAAATTTAAAATTTAAAAACTTTTAATTCCAAACCCCAACAAAAAAACGATTATTTCGTAAAATTAACGACTTTTTTATTTTATTAAATTGAGTTTTTATACCAGGCAACCAGGAATGTAAATATCTAGGAAGCAAATCTGACAAATTTAAAATTAAAAAACTTTTAATTCCAAACCCCAACAAAAAAAAGATTATTTCTCAAAATTCACGAATTTTTTATTCTATTAAATTGAGTTTTTATACCAGTGGCCTATTTCATAGATATTGACAAGTGACAATTTTGTAAATTACAAATTTGTAAATTACAGGTCGACAATTGTCAAATATTTGTTTTAAAATAAAATTGACACAATTGTAGATTGTCAATTCCTGTTTCATAAACAAATGTAAAATCTACAAAATTTGTTAAGGTTTGTCCACAGTAATTTCTATGTCAATTTTGTTATGAAACGAAAAAAAAAATTGTATTTTACAAAATTGTCATAATTGTCGGACAATTTGTGACACATAATTTCAAATATGTAAATTTATAAATTTCATTTTATATAAATTACTTTATAAGTTCATATTATACAGTTCATAATTACGATAATAAATAATTTTGTAACAAAAATAATTTTTTAATTATAAAATAAATAATTTCTATTTAAATAATATATAAGAAATGGATGAGCCCGATAGTGACAATCAAATAGGATATCATTATAGACGCGAGCGAAGATTTAAACCAAGAGTAAACAAGTTTTTTGAAAATAATTACAATGTTAATAATAAAAAAAATTATATGCTAATGTAAATTAAAATGACTTTATCAACTCTAGATACGTATTTATAATGTATGTATACATATTGTATATAAGATTAGTTTATCATTTTATAAGTAGGTAGATTTAAAAATTTTTATTTTGATAATAAATAAGTACCTATGGCTTTGTTTTTAACGTTGCATTTTACATTTATATAAATAATATGTTGTTTTAATAAAAAATTTGTCAATAAATACACTTACAAAATCTACATGAGAATTTTATAAATTATAATTTACAAATTGCCATGACAAATTTTGTTATTTATAATTTACAAAATTATGATTAAAAATTATGTAATTTATAATTTATAAAATTGTCATGACAATTTTGTCACCTGTAAATTTTTGTATAAAAAAAATGTCAGACAATTGCGACAATTTTGTCAAATTGTCACTTGTCAATATTTATGAAATAGGCCACAGGAATGTAAATATCTAGGAAGCAAATCTGACAAATTTAAAATTTAAAGACTTTTAATTCCAAACCCCAACAAAAAAAACAGTTATTTCTCAAAATTCACGAATTTTTTATTCTATTAAATTGAGTTTCTATACCAGGCAACCAGGAATGTAAATATCTAGGAAGCAAATCTGACAAATTTAAAATTTAAAGACTTTTAATTCCAAACCCCAACAAAAAAACGATGATTTCGCAAAATTAACGACATTTTTATTTTATTAAATTGAGTTTTTATACCAGGCAACCAGGAATGTAAATATCTAGGAAGCAAATCTGACAAATTTAAAATTTAAAAACTTTTAATTCCAAACCCCAACAAAAAAACGATTATTTCCCAAAATTCACGAATTTTTTATTCTATTAAAATGAGTTGTTATACCAGGCAACCAGGAATGTAAATATCTAGGAAGCAAATCTGGCAAACTAAAAATTTAAAAATTTTTAATTCGAAACCCCGACAAGAAAACGATTATATCTCAAAATTCACGAATTTTTTATTCTATTAAATTGAGTTTTTATACCAGGCAACCAGGAATGTAAATATCTAGGAAGCAAATCTGGCAAACTAAAAATTTAAAAATTTTTAATTCGAAACCCCGACAAGAAAACGATTATTTCTCAAAATTCACGAATTTTTTATTCTATTAAATTGAGTTTTTATACCAGGCAACCAGGAATCTAAATATTTAGGAAGCAAATCTGGCAAACTAAAAATTTAAAAATTTTTAATTCGAAACCCCGACAAGAAAACGATTATTTCTCAAAATTCACGAATTTTTTATTCTATTAAATTGAGTTTTTATACCAGGCAACCAGGAATGTAAATATCTAGGAGGCAAATCTGACAAATTTAAAATTAAAAAACTTTTAATTCCAAACCCCAACAAAAAAACGATTATTTCTCAAAATTTACGAATTTTTTATTCTATTAAATTGAGTTTTTATACCAGGCAACCAGGAATGTAAATACCTAGGAAGCAAATCTGAGAAACTTTAAATTTAAAAACTTTTAATTCCAAACCCCAACAAAAAAACGATTATTTCTCAAAATTCACGAATTTTTTATTCTATTAAAATGAGTTGTTATACCAGGCAAGTAGGAATGTAAATATCTAGGAAGCAAATTTGACAAATTTAAAATTTAAAGACTTTTAATTCCAAACCCAAACAAAAAAACGATTATTTCGCAAAATTAACGACATTTTTATTTTATTAAATTGAGTTTTTATACCAGGCAACCAGGAATGTAAATATCTAGGAAGCAAATCTGGCAAACAAAAAATTAAAAAACTTTTAATTCCAAACCCCAACAAAAAAAAAGATTATTTCTCAAAATTAACGAATTTTTTATTCTATTAAATTGAGTTTTTATACCAGGCAACCAGGAATGTAAATATCTAGGAAGCAAATCTGGCAAACTTTAAATTTAAAAACTTTTAATGCCATATCCCAACAAAAAAACGATTATTTCTCAAAATTCACGAATTTTTTATTCTATTAAAATGAGTTGTTATACCAGGCAACTAGGAATGTAAATATCTAGGAAGCAATTTTGACAAATTTAAAATTTAAAAACTTTTAATTTCAAACCCCAACAAAAAAACGATTATTTCCCAAAATTCACGAATTTTTTATTCTATTAAATTGAGTTTTTATACCAGGCAACCAGGAATGTAAATATCTAGGAAGCAAATCTGACAAATTTAAAATTTAAAAACTTTTAATTCCAAACCCCAACAAAAAAACGAATGTTTCTCAAAATTCACGAATTTTTGATTCTATTAAATTGAGTTTTTATACCAGGCAACCAGGAATGTAAATATCTAGGAAGCAAATCTGACAAACTTTAAATTAAAAAACTTTTAATGCCAAACCCCAACAAAAAAACGATTATTTCGCAAAATTAACGACTTTTTTATTTTATTAAATTGAGTTTTTATACCAGGCAACCAGGAATGTAAATATCTAGGAAGCAAATCTGACAAGTTTAAAATTTAAAGACTTTTAATTCCAAATCCCAACAAAAAAGACAATTATTTCTCAAAATTCACGAATTTTTTATTCTATTAAAATGAGTTTTTATACGAGGCAACCAGGAATGTAAATATCTAGGAAGCAAATATGACAAATTTAAAATTTAAAAACTTTTAATTCCAAACCCCAACAAAAAAGCGATTATTTTCAAAATTCACGAATTTTTTATTCTATTAAATTGAGTTTTTATACCAGGCAACCAGGAATGTAAATATCTAGGAAGCAAATCTGACAAACTTTAAATTAAAAAACTTTTAATGCCAAACCCCAACAAAAAAACGATTATTTCGCAAAATTAACGACTTTTTTATTTTATTAAATTGAGTTTTTATACCAGGCAACCAGGAATGTAAATATCTAGGAAGCAAATCTGACAAATTTAAAAATTTAAAAACTCTTAATTCCAAACCCCAACAAAAAAACGATTATTTTTTAAAATTCACGAATTTTTTATTCTATTAAATTGAGTTTTTATACCAGGCAACCACGAATGTAAATATCTAAGAAGCAAATCTGATAAATTTAAAATTTAAAAACTTTTAATTCCAAACCGCAACAAAAAAACGATTATTTCTCAAAATTCACGAATTTTTTATTCTATTAAATTGAGTTTTTATACCAGGCAACCAGTAATGTAAATATCTAGGAAGCAAATCTGACAAACTTTAAATTAAAAAACTTTTAATGCCAAACCCCAACAAAAAAACGATTATTTCGCAAAACTAACGACTTTTTTATTTTATTAAATTGAGTTTTTATACCAGGCAACCAGGAATGTAAATATCTAGGAAGCAAATCTGACAAATTTAAAAATTTAAAAACTCTTAATTCCAAACCCCAACAAAAAAACGATTATTTCTCAAAATTCACGAAATTTTTATTCTATTAAATTGAGTTTTTATACCAGGCAACCAGGAATGTAAATATCTAGGAAGCAAATCTGGCAAACTAAAAATTTAAAAATTTTTAATTCGAAACCCCGACAAGAAAACGATTATTTCTCAAAATTCACGAATTTTTTATTCTATTAAATTGAGTTTTTATACCAGGCAACCAGGAATGTAAATATCTAGGAAGCAAATCTGGCAAACTAAAAATTTAAAAATTTTTAATTCGAAACCCCGACAAGAAAACGATTATTTCTCAAAATTCACAAATTTTTTATTCTATTAAATTGAGTTTTTATACCAGGCAACCAGGAATGTAAATATCTAGGAGGCAAATCTGACAAATTTAAAATTAAAAAACTTTTAATTCCAAACCCCAACAAAAAAACGATTATTTCTCAAAATTCACGAATTTTTTATTCTATTAAATTGAGTTTTTATACCAGGCAACCAGGAATGTAAATACCTAGGAAGCAAATCTGAGAAACTTTAAATTTAAAAACTTTTAATTCCAAACCCCAACAAAAAAACGATTATTTCTCAAAATTCACGAATTTTTTATTCTATTAAAATGAGTTGTTATACCAGGCAAGTAGGAATGTAAATATCTAGGAAGCAAATTTGACAAATTTAAAATTTAAAGACTTTTAATTCCAAACCCAAACAAAAAAACGATTATTTCGCAAAATTAACGACATTTTTATTTTATTAAATTGAGTTTTTATACCAGGCAACCAGGAATGTAAATATCTAGGAAGCAAATCTGGCAAACAAAAAATTTAAAAATTTTTAATTCGAAACCCCGACAAGAAAACGATTGTTTCTCAAAATTCACGAATTTTTTATTCTATTAAATTGAGTTTTTATACCAGGCAACCAGGAATGTAAATATCTAGGAAGCAAATCTGACAAATTTAAAATTAAAAAACTTTTAATTCCAAACCCCAACAAAAAAAAAGATTATTTCTCAAAATTAACGAATTTTTTATTCTATTAAATTGAGTTTTTATACCAGGCAACCAGGAATGTAAATATCTAGGAAGCAAATCTGGCAAACTTTAAATTTAAAAACTTTTAATGCCATATCCCAACAAAAAAACGATTATTTCTCAAAATTCACGAATTTTTTATTCTATTAAAATGAGTTGTTATACCAGGCAACTAGGAATGTAAATATCTAGGAAGCAAATTTGACAAATTTAAAATTTAAAAACTTTTAATTCCAAACTCCAACAAAAAAACGATTATTTCCCAAAATTCACGAATATTTTATTCTATTAAATTGAGTTTTTATACCAGGCAACCAGGAATGTAAATATCTAGGAAGCAAATCTGACAAATTTAAAATTTAAAAACTTTTAATTCCAAACCCCAACAAAAAAACGATTGTTTCTCAAAATTCACGAATTTTTGATTCTATTAAATTGAGTTTTTATACCAGGCAACCAGGAATGTAAATATCTAGGAAGCAAATCTGACAAACTTTAAATTAAAAAACTTTTAATGCCAAACCCCAACAAAAAAACGATTATTTCGCAAAATTAACGACTTTTTTATTTTATTAAATTGAGTTTTTATACCAGGCAACCAGGAATGTAAATATCTAGGAAGCAAATCTGACAAGTTTAAAATTTAAAGACTTTTAATTCCAAACTCCAACAAAAAAACGATTATTTCCCAAAATTCACGAATATTTTATTCTATTAAATTGAGTTTTTATACCAGGCAACCAGGAATGTAAATATCTAGGAAGCAAATCTGACAAACTTTAAATTAAAAAACTTTGAATGCCAAACCCCAACAAAAAAACGATTATTTCGCAAAATTAACGACTTTTTTATTTTATTAAATTGAGTTTTTATACCAGGCAACCAGGAATGTAAATATCTAGGAAGCAAATCTGACAAATTAAAAATTTAAAAATTTTTAATTCGAAACCCCGACAAGAAAACGATTATTTTTCAAAATTCACGAATTTTTTATTCTATTAAATTGAGTTTTCATACCAGGCAACCAGGAATGTAAATATCTAGGAAGCAAATCTGACAAATTTAAAATTAAAAAACTTTTATTTCCAAACCCCAACAAAAAAAAGATTATTTCTCAAAATTAACGAACTTTTTATTCTATTAAATTGAGTTTTTATACCAGGCAACCAGGAATGTAAATATCTGGGAAGCAAATCTGACAAACTTTAAATTTAAAAACTTTTAATGCCATATCCCAACAAAAAAACGATTGTTACTCAAAATTCACGAATTTTTTATTCTGTTAAAATGAGTTTTTATACCAGGCAACCAGGAATGTAAATATCTAGGAAGCAAATCTGACAAATTTAAAATTTAAAAATTTTTATTTCTAAACCCCAAAAAAAAAACGATTATTTCCCAAAATTCACGAATTTTTTATTCTATTAAACTGGGTTTTTTTACCAGGCAACCAGGAATGTAAATATCTAGGAAGCGAATCTGACAAATTTAAAATTTAAAAACTTTTAATTCCAAACCCCAACAAAAAAACGATTATTTCTCAAAATTCACGAATTTTTTATTCTACTAAATTGAGTTTTTATACCAGGCAACCAGGAATGTAAATATCTAGGAAGCAAATTTGACAAATTTAAATTTTAAAAACTTTTAATTCCAAACCCCAACAAAAAAACGATTATTTCCCAAAATTCACGAATTTTTTATTCTATTAAACTGGGTTTTTATACCAGGCAACCAGGAATGTTAATATCTAGGAAGCAAATATGACAAATTTAAAATTTAAAAACTTTTAATTCCAAACCCCAACAAAAAAACGATTATTTCTGAAAATTCACGAATTTTTTGTTCTATTAAATTGAGTTTTTATACCAGGCAACCAGGAATGTAAATATCTAGGAAGCGAATCTGACAAATTTAAAATTTAAAAACTTTTAATTCCCAACCCCAACAAAAAAACGATTATTTCTCAAAATTCACGAATTTTTTATTCTATTAAATTGAGTTTTTATACCAGGCAACCAGGAATGTAAATATCTAGGAAGAAAATTTGACAAATTTAAAATTTAAAAACTTTTAATTCCAAACCCCAACAAAAAAACGATCATTTCCCAAAATTCACGAATTTGTTATTCTATTAAACTGGGTTTTTATACCAGGCAACCAGGAATGTAAATATCTAGGAAGCAAATCTGACAAATTTAAAATTTAAGAACTTTTAATTCCAAACCCCAACAAAAAAACGATTATTTCTGAAAATTCACGAATTTTTTATTCTACTAAATTGAGTTTTTATACCAGGCAACCAGAAATGTAAATATCTAGGAAGAAAATCTGACAAATTTAAAATTTAAAATCTTTTAAATCCAAACCCCAACAAAGAAACGATTATTTCTCAAAATTCACGAATTTTTTATTCTATTAAATTGAGTTTTTATACCAGGCAACCAGGAATGTAAATATCTAGGAAGCAAATCTGACAATTTTAAAATTTAAAAACTTTTAATTCCAAACCCCTACAAGAACACGATTATTGCTCAAAATTCATGAATTTTTTATTCTATTAAATTGAGTTTGTATACCAGGCAACCCGGAATGTAAATATCTAGGAAGCAATACTGACAAATTTAAAATTTAAAAACTTTTAATTCCAAACCCCAACAAGAACACGATTATTTCTCAAAATTCATGAATTTTTTATTCTATTAGATTGAGTTTTTATACCAGGCAACCAGGAATGTAAATATCTAGGAAGCAAATCTGACAAATTTAAAATTTAAGAACTTTTAATTCCAAACCCCAACAAAAAAAAAGCTTATTTCTCAAAATTAAAGAATTTTTTATCCTATTAAAATGTATTTTTACACCAGGCAACCAGGTATGTAAATATCTAGGAAGCAAATCTGACAAATTTAAAATTTAAAAACTTTTAATTCCAAACCCCAACAAAAAAACGATTATTTCTCAAAATTCACGAAATTTTTATTCTATTAAATTGAGTTTTTATGCCAGGCAACCAGGAGTTTAAATATCTAGGAAGCAAATCTGACAAATTTAAAATTTAAAAACTTTTAATTCCAAACCCCAACAAAAAAACGATTATTTCTCAAAATTCACGAATTTTTCATTCTATTAAATTGAGTTTTTATACCAGGCAACCAAGAATGTAAATATCTAGGAAGCAAATCTGACAAATTTAAAATTAAAATACTTTTAATTCCAAACCCCAACAAAAAAACGATTATTTCTCAAAATTCACGAATTTTTTATTCTATTAAATTGAGTTTTTATACCAGGCAACCAGGAATGTAAATATCTAGGAAGCAAATCTGACAAATTTAAATTTTAAAAACTTTTTTAAGCCCCAACAAAAAAAACGATTATTTCTCAAAATTCACGAATTTTTTATTCTGTTAAATTGAGTTTTATACCAGGCAACCAGGAACGTTTATATCTAAGAAGCAAATCTGACAAATTAAAAAGTTTAAAACTTTTAATACCAAACCCCAAAAAAAAAACGATTTTTTCGCAAAATTAACGTTTTTTTTATTCTATTAAATTGAGTTTTTATACCAGGCAAGCAGGAATGTAAATATCTAGGAAGCAAATCTGACAAATTTAAATTTTAAAAACTTTTAATTTTAAACCCCAACAAAAAAAACGATTATTTCTCAAAATTCACAAATTTTTTATTCTGTTAAATTGAGTTTTTATACCAGGCAACCAGGAATGTAGATATCTAGGAAGCAAATCTGACAAATTTAAAATTTAAAAACTTTTAATTCCAAACCCCAACAAAAAAAACGATTTTTTCTCAAAATTCACGAATTTTTTATTCTATTAAATTGAGTTTTTATACCAGGCAACCAGGAATGTACATATCTAGGAAGCAAATTTGACAAATTTAAAATTAAAAAACTTTTAATTCCAAACCCCAAAAAAAAAAAACGATTGTTTCGCAAAATTAACGACTTTTTTATTCTATTAAATTGAGTTTTTATACCAGGCAACCTGGAATGTAAATACATATGTAGGAAGAAAATCTGACAAATTTAAAATTTAAAAACTTTTAATTTTAAACCCCAACAAAAAAACGATTATTTCTCAAAATTCACGAATTTTTTATTTTATTAAATTGAGTTTTTATACCAAGCAACCAGGAATGTAAATATCTAGGAAGCAAATCCTGCAAATTTAAAATTAAAAAACTTTTAATTCCAAACCCCAACAAAAAAACGATTGTTTCGAAAAATTAACGACTTTTTAATGCTATTAAATTGAGTTTTTGTACCAGGCAACCAGGAATATAAATATCTAGGAAGCAAATCTGACAAATTTGAAATTTAAAAACTTTTAATTTTAAACCCCAACAAAATAAACGATTATTTCTCAAAATTCACGAATTTTTTATTCTGTTAAATTGAGTTTTATACCAGGCAACCAGGAACGTTAATATCTAAGAAGCAAATCTGACAAATTAAAAAGTTAAAAACTTTTATTTCCAAACCCCAAGAAAAAAAAAGATTATATCTCAAAATTCACGAATTTTTTTATTCTATTAAATTGAGCAGGAATTAAATTTTTATTCTATTAAATTGAGCTACCCAAAGCAGGAAAACCACCAAATGAGATATCGTCTTATAGACCAATCTCATTGCTGCCTATAATGTCAAAACTATTGAAAAAGAGATTTTATACCAGGCAACCAGGAATGTAAATATCTAGGAAGCAAATCTGACAAATTTAAAATTTCAAAACTTTTTTTTAAACAAAAATTTTAAACCCCAACAAAAAAAACGATTATTTCTCAAAATTCACGAATTTTTTATTCTATTAAATTGAGTTTTTATACCAGGGAACCAGGAATGTAAATATCTAGGAAGCAAATCTGACAAATTTAAAATTAAAAAACTGTTAATTCCAAACCCCAACAAAAAAACGAATATTTCTCAAAATTAACGACTTTTGTATTCTATTAATATGAGTTTTTATACCAGGCAACCAGGAATGCAAATATCTAGGAAGCAAATCTGACAAATTTAAAATTTAAAAACTTTTAATTCCAAACCCCAACAAAAAAACGATTATTTCTCAAAATTCACGAATTTTTTATTCTATTAAATTGAGTTTTTATTCCAGGTAACCAGGAATGTAAATATCTAGGAAGCAAATCTGACAAATTTAAAATTAAATAACTTTTAATTCCTAATCCCAACAAAAAAACGATTGTTTCTCAAAATTAACGAATTTTTTATTCTATTAAATTGAGTTTTTATACCAGGCAACCAGGAATGTGAATATCTAGAACGCAAAATTGAAAAATTTAAAATTTACAAACTTTTAATTCCAAACCCCAACAACAAGAACACGATTAATTCTCAAAATTAACGAATTTGTTATTCTATTAAATTGAGTTTTTATACCAGGCAACCAGGAATGTGAATATCTAGAACGCAAAACTGAAAAATTTAAAATTTAAAAACTTTTAATTCCAAACCCCAACAAAAAAAACGATTATTTCTCAAAATTCACGAATTTTTTATTCTATTAAATTGAGTTTTAATACCAGGCAACCAGGAATGTGAATATTTAGGAAGCAAATCTGACAAATTTAAAATTAAAAAACTTTTAATTCCAAACCCCACCAAAAAAAAGCTTATTTCTCAAAATTAACGAATTTTTTATTCTATTAAATTGAGTTTTTATACTAGGCAACCAGGAATATAAATATATAGGGAGCAAATCTGACAAATTTAAAACTTAGAAATTTTTAATGCCAAACCCCAACAAAAATAAACCATTATTTCTCAAAATTCACGAATGTTTTATTCTATTAAAATGAGTTTTTATACCAAGCAACTAGGAATGTAATTATCTAGGAAGCAAATCTGACTATTTTAAAATTTAAAACCTTTTAATTCCAAACCCCTACAAAAAAAACGATTATTTCTCAACATTAACGAATTTGTTATTCTATTAAATTGAGTTTTTATACCAGGCAACCAGGAATGTGAATATCTAGAACGCAAAACTGAAAAATTTAAAATTTAAAAACTTTTAATTCCAAACCCCAACAAAAAAAACGATTATTTCTCAAAATTCACGAATTTTTTATTCTATTAAATTGAGTTTTTATACCAAGCAACAAGGAATGTAAATATCTAGTAAGCAAATCTGACAAATTTAAAATTTAAAAACTTTTTTAAAATTTAAAAAAACGATAATTTCTCAAAATTCACGAATATTTTATTCTATTAAATTGAGTTTTTATACAAGGCAACCAGAAATATAAATATCTAGGAAGCAAATCTGACAAATTTAAAATTTAAAAACTTTTAATTACAAACTCCAACAAAAAAAAGATTATTTCTCAAATTTAACGAATTTTTTATTCTATTAAATTGAGTTTTTATACCAGGCAACCAGGAATGTAAATATCTAGGAAGCAAATCTGACAAATTTAAAATTTAAAAACTTTTAATTCCAAACCCCAACAAAAAAACCGGTTATATCTCAAAATTCACGAATTTTTTATTTTGTTAAAATGAGTTTTTATACCAGGCAACCAGGAATGTAAAATTCTAGGAAGCAAATCTGACAAATTTAAAATTAAAAAACTTTTAATTCCAAACCCCGACAAGAAAACGATTATTTCTCAAATTTAACGAATTTTTTATTCTATTAAATTGAGTTTTTATACCAAGCAACCAGGAATGTAAAATTCTAGGAAGCAAATCTGACAAATTTAAAATTAAAAAACTTTTAATTCCAAACTCCAACAAAAAAAAGATTATTTCTCAAATTTAACGAATTTTTTATTCTATTAAATTGAGTTTTTATACCAGGCAACCAGGAATATAAATATATAGGGAGCAAATCTGACAAATTTAAAACTTAGAAATTTTTAATGCCAAACCCCAACAAAAATAAACCATTATTTCTCAAAATTCACGAATGTTTTATTCTATTAAAATGAGTTTTTATACCAAGCAACTAGGAATGTAATTATCTAGGAAGCAAATCTGACAAATTTAAAATTTAAGAACTTTTAATTCCAAACCCCAACAAAAAAACGATTATTTCTGAAAATTCACGAATTTTTTATTCTACTAAATTGAGTTTTTATACCAGGCAACCAGAAATGTAAATATCTAGGAAGAAAATCTGACAAATTTAAAATTAAAAAACTTTTAATTCCAAACCCCGACAAGAAAACGATTATTTCTCAAATTTAACGAATTTTTTATTCTATTAAATTGAGTTTTTATACCAAGCAACCAGGAATGTAAAATTCTAGGAAGCAAATCTGACAAATTTAAAATTAAAAAACTTTTAATTCCAAACTCCAACAAAAAAACGATTATTTCTGAAAATTCACGAATTTTTTATTCTACTAAATTGAGTTTTTATACCAGGCAACCAGAAATGTAAATATCTAGGAAGAAAATCTGACAAATTTAAGATTTAAAATCTTTTAAATCCAAACCCCAACAAAGAAGCGATTATTTCTCAAAATTCACGAATTTTTTATTCTATTAAATTGAGTTTTTATACCAGGCAACCAGGAATGTAAATATCTAGGAAGCAAATCTGACAAATTTAAAATTTAAAAACTTTTAATTCCAAACCCCAACAAAAAAACCGGTTATATCTCAAAATTCACGAATTTTTTATTTTGTTAAAATGAGTTTTTATACCAGGCAACCAGGAATGTAAAATTCTAGGAAGCAAATCTGACAAATTTAAATTTTAAAAACTTTTAATGCCATATCCCAACAAGACAACAATTATTTCTCAAAATTCACGAAAATTTTATTCTATTAAAATGAGTTTTTATACCAGGTAACCAGGAATGTAAATATCTAAGAAGCAAATCTGACAAATTTAAAATTAAAAAACTTTTAATTCCAAACTCCAACAAAAAAAAGATTATTTCTCAAATTTAAAGAATTTTTTATTCTATTAAATTGAGTTTTTATACCAGGCAACCAAGAATGTAAATATCTAGGAAGCAAATCTGACAAATTCAAAATTTAAAAACTTTTAATTCCAAACCCCAACAAAAAAACCGATTATATCTAAAAATTCACGATTTTTTTATTTTGGTAAAATGAGTTTTTATACCAGGCAACCAGGATTGTAAAATTCTAGGAAGCAAATCTGACAAATTTAAAATTAAAAAACTTTTAATTCCAAACTCCAACAAAAAAAAGATTATTTCTCAAATTTAACGAACTTTTTATTCTATTAAATTGAGTTTTTATACCAGGCAACCATGAATCTAAATATCTAGGAAGCAAATCTGACAAACTTTAAATTTAAAAACTTTCAATGCTATATCCCAACAAAAAAACAATTATTTCTCAAAATTTACGAAATTTTTATTCTATTAAAATGAGTTTTTATACCAGGCAACCAGGAATGTAAATATCTAAGAAGCAAATCTGACAAATTTAAAATTTAAAAACTTTTAGTTCCAACTCCAACAAAAAAAACCATTATTTCTCAAAATTCACGAATCTTTTATTCTACTAAATTGAGTTTTTATACCAGGCAATCAGGAATGTAAATATCTAGGAAGCAAATCTGACAAACTTCAAATTTAAAAACTTTTAATGCTATATCCCAACAAAAAAACAATTATTTCTGAAAATTCACGTAATTTTTATTCTATTAAAATGAGTTTTTATACCAGGCAACGAGGAATGTAAATATCTAAGAAGCAAATCTGACAAATTTAAAATTTAAAAACTTTTAATTCCAAACCCCAATAACAAAAAGATTATTTCTCAAAATAAACGAGTTTTTTATTCTATTAAATTGAGTTTTTATACCAGGCAACCAGGAATGTAAATATCTAGGAAGCAAATCTGACAAATTCAAAATTTAAAAACTTTTAATTCCAAACCCCAACAAAAAAACCGATTATATCTAAAAATTCACGATTTTTTTATTTTGTTAAAATGAGTTTTTATACCAGGCAACCAGGATTGTAAAATTCTAGGAAGCAAATCTGACAAATTTAAAATTAAAAAACTTTTAATTCCAAACTCCAACAAAAAAAAGATTATTTCTCAAATTTAACGAATTTTTTATTCTATTAAATTGAGTTTTTATACCAGGCAACCATGAATGTAAATATCTAGGAAGCAAATCTGACAAACTTTAAATTTAAAAACTTTTAATGCTATATCCCAACAAAAAAACAATTATTTCTCAAAATTCACGAAATTTTTATTCTATTAAAATGAGTTTTTATACCAGGCAACCAGGAATGTAAATATCTAAGAAGCAAATCTGACAAATTTAAAATTTAAAAACTTTTAATTCCAAACCCCAATAACAAAAAGATTATTTCTCAAAATTAACGAATTTTTTATTCTATTAAATTGAGTTTTTATGCCAGGCAACTAGGAATGTAAATATCTGGGAAGCAAATCTGACAAATTTAAAATTTAAAAACTTTTAATTCCAAACCCCAACAAAAAAAAATGATTATTTTTCAAAATTCACGAATTTTTTATTCTATTAAATTGAGTTTTTATACCAGGCAACCAGGAATGTAAATATCTAGGAAGTAAATCTGACAAATTAAAAATTTAAAAATTTTTAATTCGAAACCCCGACAAGAAAACGATTATTTTTCAAAATTCACGAATTTTTTATTCTATTAAATTGAGTTTTCATACCAGGCAACCAGGAATGTAAATATCTAGGAAGCAAATCTGACAAATTTAAAATTAAAAAACTTTTAATTCCAAACCCCAACACAAAAAAGATTATTTCTCAAAATTAACGAACTTTTTATTCTATTAAATTGAGTTTTTATACCAGGCAACCAGGAATATAAATATCTGGGAAGCAAATCTGACAAACTTTAAATTTAAAAACTTTTAATGCCATATCCCAACAAAAAAACGATTGTTACTCAAAATTCACGATTTTTTTATTCTGTTAAAATGAGTGTTTATACCAGGCAACCAGGAATGTAAATATCTAGGAAGCAAATCTGACAAATTTAAAATTTAAAAATTTTTATTTCTAAACCCCAAAAAACAAACGATTATTTCCCAAAATTCACGAATTTTTTATTCTATTAAACTGGGTTTTTTTACCAGGCAACCAGGAATGTAAATATCTAGGAAGCGAATCTGACAAATTTAAAATTTAAAAACTTTTAATTCCAAACCCCAACAAAAAAACGATTATTTCTCAAAATTCACGAATTTTTTATTCTACTAAATTGAGTTTTTATACCAGGCAACCAGGAATGTAAATATCTAGGAAGCAAATTTGACAAATTTAAATTTTAAAAACTTTTAATTCCAAACACCAACAAAAAAACGATTATTTCCCAAAATTCACGAATTTTTTATTCTATTAAACTGGGTTTTTATACCAGGCAACCAGGAATGTAAATATCAAGGAAGCAAATATGACAAATTTAAAATTTAAAAACTTTTAATTCCAAACCCCAACAAAAAAACGATTATTTCTGAAAATTCACGAATTTTTTGTTCTATTAAATTGAGTTTTTATACCAGGAAACCAGGAATGTAAATATCTAGGAAGCGAATCTGACAAATTTAAAATTTAAAAACTTTTAATTCCAAACCCCAACAAAAAAACGATTATTTCTCAAAATTCACGAATTTTTTATTCTATTAAATTGAGTTTTTATACCAGGCAACCAGGAATGTAAATATCTAGGAAGAAAATTTGACAAATTTAAAATTTAAAAACTTTTAATTCCAAACCCCAACAAAAAAACGATCATTTCCCAAAATTCACGAATTTGTTATTCTATTAAACTGGGTTTTTATACCAGGCAACCAGGAATGTAAATATCTAGGAAGCAAATTTGACAAATTTAAAATTTAAAAACTTTTAATTCCAAACCCCAACAAAAAAACGATTATTTCTGAAAATTCACGAATTTTTTATTCTATTAAATTGAGTTTTTATACCAAGCAACCAGGAATGTAAATATCTAGGAAGCAAATCTGACAAACTTTAAATTTAAAAACTTTTAATTCCAAACCCCAACAAAAAAACGATTATTTCTCAAAATTCACGAATTTTTTATTCTATTAAATTGAGTTTTTATACCAGGCAACCAGGAATGTAAATATCTAGGAAGCAAATCTGACAAATTTAAAATTTAAGAACTTTTAATTCCAAACCCCAACAAAAAAACGATTATTTCTCAAAATTCACGAATTTTTTATTCTATTAAATTGAGTTTTTATACCAGGCAACCAGGAATGTAAATATCTAGGAAGCAAATATGACAAATTTAAAATTTAAAAACTTTAAATTCCAAACCCCTACAAGAACACGATTATTTCTCAAAATTCACGAATTTTTTATTCTATTAAATTGAGTTTTTATACCAGGCAACCAGGAATGTACATATCTAGGAAGCAAATCTGACAATTTTAAAATTTAAAAACTTTTAATTCCAAACCCCTACAGGAACACGATTATTTCTCAAAATTCATGAATTTTTTATTCTATTAAATTGAGTTTGTATACCAGGCAACCCGGAATGTAAATATCTAGGAAGCAATACTGACAAATTTAAAATTTAAAAACTTTTAATTCCAAACCCCAACAAGAACACGATTATTTCTCAAAATTCATGAATTTTTTATTCTATTAGATTGAGTTTTTATACCAGGCAACCAGGAATGTAAATATCTAGGAAGCAAATCTGACAAATTTAAAATTTAAGA
Source organism: Dolichopus griseipennis (assembly GCA_963082915.1). Lineage (NCBI taxonomy): Eukaryota > Metazoa > Arthropoda > Insecta > Diptera > Dolichopodidae > Dolichopus > Dolichopus griseipennis. The sequence goes on from OY720445.1 coordinate 63,338,877, forward strand.
ACTTTTAATTCCAAACCCCAACAAAAAAAAAGCTTATTTCTCAAAATTAAAGAATTTTTTATCCTATTAAAATGTATTTTTACACCAGGCAACCAGGTATGTAAATATCTAGGAAGCAAATCTGACAAATTTAAAATTTAAAAACTTTTAATTCCAAACCCCAACAAAAAAACGATTATTTCTCAAAATTCACGAAATTTTTATTCTATTAAATTGAGTTTTTATGCCAGGCAACCAGGAGTTTAAATATCTAGGAAGCAAATCTGACAAATTTAAAATTTAAAAACTTTTAATTCCAAACCCCAACAAAAAAACCATTATTTCTCAAAATTCACGAATTTTTCATTCTATTAAATTGAGTTTTTATACCAGGCAACCAGGAATGTAAATATCTAGGAAGCAAATCTGACAAATTTAAAATTAAAAAACTTTTAATTCCAAACCCCAACAAAAAAACGATTATTTCTCAAAATTCACAAATTTTTTATTCTATTAAATTGAGTTTTTATACCAGGCAACCAGGAATGTAAATATCTAGGAAGCAAATCTGACAAATTTAAATTTTAAAAACTTTTTTAAGCCCCAACAAAAAAAACGATTATTTCTCAAAATTCACGAATTTTTTATTCTGTTAAATTGAGTTTTATACCAGGCAACCAGGAACGTTTATATCTAAGAAGCAAATCTGACAAATTAAAAAGTTTAAAACTTTTAATACCAAACCCCAAAAAAAAAACGATTTTTTCGCAAAATTAACGTTTTTTTTATTCTATTAAATTGAGTTTTTATACCAGGCAAGCAGGAATGTAAATATCTAGGAAGCAAATCTGACAAATTTAAATTTTAAAAACTTTTAATTTTAAACCCCAACAAAAAAAACGATTATTTCTCAAAATTCACAAATTTTTTATTCTGTTAAATTGAGTTTTTATACCAGGCAACCAGGAATGTAGATATCTAGGAAGCAAATCTGACAAATTTAAAATTTAAAAACTTTTAATTCCAAACCCCAACAAAAAAAACGATTTTTTCTCAAAATTCACGAATTTTTTATTCTATTAAATTGAGTTTTTATACCAGGCAACCAGGAATGTACATATCTAGGAAGCAAATTTGACAAATTTAAAATTAAAAAACTTTTAATTCCAAACCCCAAAAAAAAAAAACGATTGTTTCGCAAAATTAACGACTTTTTTATTCTATTAAATTGAGTTTTTATACCAGGCAACCTGGAATGTAAATACATATGTAGGAAGAAAATCTGACAAATTTAAAATTTAAAAACTTTTAATTTTAAACCCCAACAAAAAAACGATTATTTCTCAAAATTCACGAATTTTTTATTTTATTAAATTGAGTTTTTATACCAAGCAACCAGGAATGTAAATATCTAGGAAGCAAATCCTGCAAATGTAAAATTAAAAAACTTTTAATTCCAAACCCCAACAAAAAAACGATTGTTTCGAAAAATTAACGACTTTTTAATGCTATTAAATTGAGTTTTTGTACCAGGCAACCAGGAATATAAATATCTAGGAAGCAAATCTGACAAATTTAAAATTTAAAAACTTTTAATTTTAAACCCCAACAAAATAAACGATTATTTCTCAAAATTCACGAATTTTTTATTCTGTTAAATTGAGTTTTATACCAGGCAACCAGGAACGTTAATATCTAAGAAGCAAATCTGACAAATTAAAAAGTTAAAAACTTTTATTTCCAAACCCCAAGAAAAAAAAAGATTATATCTCAAAATTCACGAATTTTTTTATTCTATTAAATTGAGCAGGAATTAAATTTTTATTCTATTAAATTGAGCTACCCAAAGCGGGAAAACCACCAAATGAGATATCGTCTTATAGACCAACCTCATTGCTGCCTATAATGTCAAAACTATTGAAAAAGAGATTTTATACCAGGCAACCAGGAATGTGAATATCTAGAACGCAAAATTGAAAAATTTAAAATTTACAAACTTTTAATTCCAAACCCCAACAACAAGAACACGATTATTTCTCAAAATTAACGAATTTGTTATTCTATTAAATTGAGTTTTTATACCAGGCAACCAGGAATGTGAATATCTAGAACGCAAAACTGAAAAATTTAAAATTTAAAAACTTTTAATTCCAAACCCCAACAAAAAAAACGATTATTTCTCAAAATTCACGAATTTTTTATTCTATTAAATTGAGTTTTTATACCAAGCAACAAGGAATGTAAATATCTAGGAAGCAAATCTGACAAATTTAAAATTTAAAAACTTATAATTCCAAACCCCAACAAAAAAACCGGTTATATCTCAAAATTCACGAATTTTTTATTTTGTTAAAATGAGTTTTTATACCAGGCAACCAGGAATGTAAAATTCTAGGAAGCAAATCTGACAAATTTAAAATTAAAAAACTTTTAATTCCAAACCCCGACAAGAAAACGATTATTTCTCAAATTTAACGAATTTTTTATTCTATTAAATTGAGTTTTTATACCAAGCAACCAGGAATGTAAAATTCTAGGAAGCAAATCTGACAAATTTAAAATTAAAAAACTTTTAATTCCAAACTCCAACAAAAAAAAGATTATTTCTCTAATTTAACGAATTTTTTATTCTATTAAATTGAGTTTTTATACCAGGCAACCAGGAATATAAATATATAGGGAGCAAATCTGACAAATTTAAAACTTAGAAAATTTTAATGCCAAACCCCAACAAAAATAAACCATTATTTCTCAAAATTCACGAATGTTTTATTCTATTAAAATGAGTTTTTATACCAAGCAACTAGGAATGTAATTATCTAGGAAGCAAATCTGACAAATTTAAATTTTAAAAACTTTTAATGCCATATCCCAACAAGACAACAATTATTTCTCAAAATTCACGAAAATTTTATTCTATTAAAATGAGTTTTTATACCAGGTAACCAGGAATGTAAATATCTAAGAAGCAAATCTGACAAATTTAAAATTAAAAAACTTTTAATTCCAAACTCCAACAAAAAAAAGATTATTTCTCAAATTTAAAGAATTTTTTATTCTATTAAATTGAGTTTTTATACCAGGCAACCAAGAATGTAAATATCTAGGAAGCAAATCTGACAAATTCAAAATTTAAAAACTTTTAATTCCAAACCCCAACAAAAAAACCGATTATATCTAAAAATTCACGATTTTTTTATTTTGGTAAAATGAGTTTTTATACCAGGCAACCAGGATTGTAAAATTCTAGGAAGCAAATCTGACAAATTTAAAATTAAAAAACTTTTAATTCCAAACTCCAACAAAAAAAAGATTATTTCTCAAATTTAACGAACTTTTTATTCTATTAAATTGAGTTTTTATACCAGGCAACCATGAATGTAAATATCTAGGAAGCAAATCTGACAAACTTTAAATTTAAAAACTTTCAATGCTATATCCCAACAAAAAAACAATTATTTCTCAAAATTCACGAAATTTTTATTCTATTAAAATGAGTTTTTATACCAGGCAACCAGGAATGTAAATATCTAAGAAGCAAATCTGACAAATTTAAAATTTAAAAACTTTTAGTTCCAACTCCAACAAAAAAAACTATTATTTCTTAAAATTCACGAATCTTTTATTCTATTAAATTGAGTTTTTATACCAGGCAACCAGGAATGTAAATATCTAGGAAGCAAATCTGACAAATTCAAAATTTAAAAACTTTTAATTCCAAACCCCAACAAAAAAACCGATTATATCTAAAAATTCACGATTTTTTTATTTTGTTAAAATGAGTTTTTATACCAGGCAACCAGGATTGTAAAATTCTAGGAAGCAAATCTGACAAATTTAAAATTAAAAAACTTTTAATTCCAAACTCCAACAAAAAAAAGATTATTTCTCAAATTTAACGAATTTTTTATTCTATTAAATTGAGTTTTTATACCAGGCAACCATGAATGTAAATATCTAGGAAGCAAATCTGACAAACTTTAAATTTAAAAACTTTTAATGCTATATCCCAACAAAAAAACAATTATTTCTCAAAATTCACGAAATTTTTATTCTATTAAAATGAGTTTTTATACCAGGCAACCAGGAATGTAAATATCTAAGAAGCAAATCTGACAAATTTAAAATTTAAAAACTTTTAATTCCAAACCCCAATAACAAAAAGATTATTTCTCAAAATTAACGAATTTTTTATTCTATTAAATTGAGTTTTTATGCCAGGCAACTAGGAATGTAAATATCTGGGAAGCAAATCTGACAAATTTAAAATTTAAAAACTTTTAATTCCAAACCTCAACAAAAAAACCGATTCTATCTTAAAATTCACGAATTTTTTATTTTGTTAAAATGATTTTTTATACCAGGCATCCAGGAATGTAAAATTGTAGGAAGCAAATCTGACAAATTTAAAATTTAAAAACTTTTAATGCCAAACCCCAACAAAAAAAAACCATTATTTCTCAAAATTCACGGATCTTTTATTCTATTAAATTGAGTTTTTATACCAGGCAACCAGGAATGTAAATATCTAGGAAGCAAATCTGACAAACTTTAAATTTAAAAACTTTTAATGCCATATCCCAACAAAAAAACAATTATTTCTCAAAATTCACGAAATTTTTATTCTATTAAAATGAGTTTTTATACCAGGCAACCAGGAATGTAAATATCTAAGAAGCAAATCTGACAAATTTAAAATTTAAAAACTTTTAATTCCAAACCCCAATAACAAAAAGATTATTTCTCAAAATTAACGAATTTTTTATTCTATTAAATTGAGTTTTTATACCAGGCAACCAGGAATGTAATTATCTAGGAAGCAAATCTGACAAATTCAAAATTTAAAAACTTTAAATTCCAAAACCCAACAAAAAAAAGGATGATTTCTCTAAATTAACGAATTTGTTATTCTATTAATTCGAGTTTTTATACCAGGTAACCAGGAATGTAAATATCTAGGAAGCAAATCTGACAAATTTAAAATTTAAAAACTTTTAATTCCAAACCCCAATAACAAAAAGATTATTTCTCAAAATTAACGAATTTTTTATTCTATTTTATACCAGGCAACCAGGAATGTAATTATCTAGGACGCAAATCTGACAAATTCAAAATTTAAAAACTTTAAATTCCAAAACCCAACAAAAAAAACGATGATTTCTCTAAATTAACGAATTTGCTATTCTATTAATTTGAGTTTTTATACCAGGTAACCAGGAATGTAAATATCTAGGAAGCAAATCTGACAAATTTAAAATTTAAAAACTTTTAATTCCAAACCCCAATAACAAAAAGATTATTTCTCAAAATTAACGAATTTTTTATTCTATTAAATTGAGTTTTTATACCAGGCAACCAGGAATGTAATTATCTAGGAAGCAAATCTGACAAATTCAAAATTTAAAAACTTTAAATTCCAAAACCCAACAAAAAAAACGATGATTTGTCTAAATTAACGAATTTGTTATTCTATTAATTTGAGTTTTTATACCAGGTAACCAGGAATGTAAATATCTAGGAAGCAAATCTGACAAATTTAAAATTTAAAAACTTTTAATTCCAAACCCCAACAAGAAAAACGATTATATCTCAAAAATCACGAATTTTTTATTCTATTAAATTGAGTTTTTATACCAAGCAACCAGGAATGTAAATATCTAAAAAGCAAATCTGACATAATTAAAATTTAAAAACTTTTAATTCCAAACCCCAACAAAAAAACCTATTATTTCTCAAAATTCACGAATTTTTTATTCTATTAAATTGAGCTTTTATACCAAGCAACCAGGAATGTAAATATCTAGGAAGCAAATCTGACAAATTCAAAATTTAAAAACTTTTAATTCCAAACCCCAATAACAAAAAGAATATTTCTCAAAATTAACGAATTTTTTATTCTATTAAATTGTGTTTTTATACCAGGCAATCAAGAATGTAATTATCTAGGAAGCAAATCTGACAACTTCAAAATTTAAAAACTTTAAATTCCAAAACCCAACAAAAAAAAAACGATTATTTCTCAAAATTCACGAATTTTTTATTCTATTAAATTGAGTTTTTATACCAGGCAACCAGGAATGTAAATATCTAGAAAGCAAATCTGACACTTTTAAAATTAAACAACTTTTAATTCCAAATCGCAGCAAAAAAAACGATTATTTCTCAAAATTCACGATTTTTTTTTTCTATTAAAATGAGGTGTTATACCAGGCAACCAGGAATGTAATTATCTAGGAAGCAAATCCGACATATTTAAAATTAAAAAACTTTTAATTCCAAATCCCAACAAAAAAAAGATTATTTCTCAAAATTAACGAATTTTTTATTCTATTAAATTGAGTTTTTATACAAGGCAACCAGGAATGTAAATATCTAAGAAGCAAATCTGACAAATTTAAAATTTAAAAACTTTTATTTCTAAACCCCAACTAAAAAAACGATTATATCTCAAAATTCACAAATTTTTTATTCTATTAAATTGAGTTTTTATACCAGGCAACCAGGAATGTAAATATCTAGGAAGCAAACCCGACACATTTAAAATTAAAAAACTTTTAATTCCAAACCCCAACAAAAAAAAGATTATTTCTCAAAATTAACGAATTTTTTATTCTATTAAATTGAGTTTTTATACCAGGCAACCAGGAATGTAATTATCTAGGAAGCAAATCTGATAAATTAAAAATTTAAAAACTTTAAATTCCAAAACCCAACAAAAAAACGATTATTTCTCAAAATTCACGAATATTTTATTCTATTAAATTGAGTTTTTATACCAGGCAACCAGGAATGTATATATTTAGGAAGCAAATCTGACAAATTAAAAATTGAAAAACTTTAAAATCAAAACCCAACAAAAAAACGATTATATCTCAAAATTCACAAATTTTTTATTTTGTTAAAATGAGTTTTTCTACCAAGCAACCAGGAATGTAAATATCTAGGAAGCAAATCTGACAAATTCAAAATTTAAAAACTTTTAATTCCAAACCCCAATAACAAAAAGATTATTCTCAAAATTAACGAATTTTTTATTCTATTAAATTGAGTTTTTATACCAGGCAACCAGGAATGTAAATATCTAGGAAGCAAATCTGACAAATTCAAAATTTAAAAACTTTTAATTCCAAACCCCAATAACAAAAAGATTATTTCTCAAAATTAACGAATTTTTCATTCTATTAAATTGAGTTTTTATACCAGGCAACCAGGAATGTTAATATCTAGGAAGCAATTCTGACAAATTTAAAATTTAAAAACTTTTAATTCCAAAACGCAACAAAAAAAACGATTATTTCTCAAAATTCACAAATTTTTTATTCTATTAAATTGAGTTTTTATACCAGGCAACCAGGAATGTAATTATCTAGGAAGCAAATCTGAGAAATTAAAAATTTAAAAACTTTTAATTCCAAACCCCAACAAAAAAAACTATTATTTCTCAAAATTCCCGAATTTTTTATTCTATTAAATTGAGTTTTTATACCAGGCAACCAGGAATGTAAATACCTAGGAATCAAATTTGACAAATTTAAAATTTAAAAACTTTTAATTCCAAACCCGAACAAAAAAACGATTATTTCTCAAAATTCACAAATTTTTTATTCTATTAAATTGAGTTTTTATACCAGGCAACCAGTAATGTAAATATCGAGAAAGCAAATCTGATAAATTTAAAATTAAAAAACTTTAAATTCCAAAACCCAACAAAAAAAAGGATGATTTCTCTAAATTAACGAATTTGTTATTCTATTAATTTGAGTTTTTATACCAGGTAACCAGGAATGTAAATATCTAGGAAGCAAATCTGACAAATTTAAAATTTAAAAACTTTTAATTCCAAACCCCAATAACAAAAAGATTATTTCTCAAAATTAACGAATTTTTTATTCTATTAAATTGAGTTTTTATACCAGGCAACCAGGAATGTAATTATCTAGGACGCAAATCTGACAAATTCAAAATTTAAAAACTTTAAATTCCAAAACCCAACAAAAAAAACGATGATTTCTCTAAATTAACGAATTTGCTATTCTATTAATTTGAGTTTTTCTACCAGGTAACCAGGAATGTAAATATCTAGGAAGCAAATCTGACAAATTTAAAATTTAAAAACTTTTAATTCCAAACCCCAATAACAAAAAGATTATTTCTCAAAATTAACGAATTTTTTATTCTATTAAATTGAGTTTTTATACCAGGCAACCAGGAATGTAATTATCTAGGAAGCAAATCTGACAAATTCAAAATTTAAAAACTTTAAATTCCAAAACCCAACAAAAAAAACGATGATTTGTCTAAATTAACGAATTTGTTATTCTATTAATTTGAGTTTTTATACCAGGTAACCAGGAATGTAAATATCTAGGAAGCAAATCTGACAAATTTAAAATTTAAAAACTTTTAATTCCAAACCCCAACAAGAAAAACGATTATATCTCAAAAATCACGAATTTTTTATTCTATTAAATTGAGTTTTTATACCAAGCAACCAGGAATGTAAATATCTAAAAAGCAAATCTGACATAATTAAAATTTAAAAACTTTTAATTCCAAACCCCAACAAAAAAACCTATTATTTCTCAAAATTCACGAATTTTTTATTCTATTAAATTGAGCTTTTATACCAAGCAACCAGGAATGTAAATATCTAGGAAGCAAATCTGACAAATTCAAAATTTAAAAACTTTTAATTCCAAACCCCAATAACAAAAAGAATATTTCTCAAAATTAACGAATTTTTTATTCTATTAAATTGTGTTTTAATACCAGGCAATCAAGAATGTAATTATCTAGGAAGCAAATCTGACAACTTCAAAATTTAAAAACTTTAAATTCCAAAACCCAACAAAAAAAAAACGATTATTTCTCAAAATTCACGAATTTTTTATTCTATTAAATTGAGTTTTTATACCAGGCAACCAGGAATGTAAATATCTAGAAAGCAAATCTGACACTTTTAAAATTAAACAACTTTTAATTCCAAATCGCAGCAAAAAAAACGATTATTTCTCAAAATTCACGATTTTTTTTTTCTATTAAAATGAGGTGTTATACCAGGCAACCAGGAATGTAATTATCTAGGAAGCAAATCCGACATATTTAAAATTAAAAAACTTTTAATTCCAAATCCCAAAAAAAAAAGATTATTTCTCAAAATTAACGAATTTTTTATTCTATTAAATTGAGTTTTTATACAAGGCAACCAGGAATGTAAATATCTAAGAAGCAAATCTGACAAATTTAAAATTTAAAAACTTTTATTTCTAAACCCCAACTAAAAAAACGATTATATCTCAAAATTCACAAATTTTTTATTCTATTAAATTGAGTTTTTATACCAGGCAACCAGGAATGTAAATATCTAGGAAGCAAACCCGACACATTTAAAATTAAAAAACTTTTAATTCCAAACCCCAACAAAAAAAAGATTATTTCTCAAAATTAACGAATTTTTTATTCTATTAAATTGAGTTTTTATACCAGGCAACCAGGAATGTAATTATCTAGGAAGCAAATCTGATAAATTAAAAATTTAAAAACTTTAAATTCCAAAACCCAACAAAAAAACGATTATTTCTCAAAATTCACGAATATTTTATTCTATTAAATTGAGTTTTTATACCAGGCAACCAGGAATGTATATATTTAGGAAGCAAATCTGACAAATTAAAAATTGAAAAACTTTAAAATCAAAACCCAACAAAAAAACGATTATATCTCAAAATTCACAAATTTTTTATTTTGTTAAAATGAGTTTTTCTACCAAGCAACCAGGAATGTAAATATCTAGGAAGCAAATCTGACAAATTCAAAATTTAAAAACTTTTAATTCCAAACCCCAATAACAAAAAGATTATTCTCAAAATTAACGAATTTTTTATTCTATTAAATTGAGTTTTTATACCAGGCAACCAGGAATGTAAATATCTAGGAAGCAAATCTGACAAATTCAAAATTTAAAAACTTTTAATTCCAAACCCCAATAACAAAAAGATTATTTCTCAAAATTAACGAATTTTTCATTCTATTAAATTGAGTTTTTATACCAGGCAACCAGGAATGTTAATATCTAGGAAGCAATTCTGACAAATTTAAAATTTAAAAACTTTTAATTCCAAAACGCAACAAAAAAAACGATTATTTCTCAAAATTCACAAATTTTTTATTCTATTAAATTGAGTTTTTATACCAGGCAACCAGGAATGTAATTATCTAGGAAGCAAATCTGAGAAATTAAAAATTTAAAAACTTTTAATTCCAAACCCCAACAAAAAAAACTATTATTTCTCAAAATTCCCGAATTTTTTATTCTATTAAATTGAGTTTTTATACCAGGCAACCAGGAATGTAAATACCTAGGAATCAAATTTGACAAATTTAAAATTTAAAAACTTTTAATTCCAAACCCGAACAAAAAAACGATTATTTCTCAAAATTCACAAATTTTTTATTCTATTAAATTGAGTTTTTATACCAGGCAACCAGTAATGTAAATATCGAGAAAGCAAATCTGATAAATTTAAAATTTAACAACTTTTAATGCTAAACCCCAACAAAAAAAAGATTAAGGTTTGGAAAGGGTTTGGCATTAAAAGTTTTTAAATTTTAAATTTGTCAGATTTGCTTCCTAGATATTTACATTCCTGGTTGCCTGGTATATAAACTCAATTTAATAGAATAGAAAATTCGTGAATTTTGGTAAATTATCTTTTTTTTATTTGGTTTTGGAATTTAAAGTTTTTAAATTTTGAATTTGTAAGATTTTCTTCCTAGATATTTACATTCCTGGTTGCCTGGTATAAAAACTCAATTTAATAGAATAAAATATTCGTGAATTTTGAGAAATTATCGTTTTTTTGTTGCGTTTTGGAATTTAAAATTTTTAAATTTTGAGTTTGTCAGATTTGCTTCCTAGATATTTCTATTTCTGGTTGCCTGGTATAAAAACTCAATTTAATAGAATAAAATATTCGTGAATTTTGAGAAATTATCGTTTTTTTGTTGGGTTTTGGAATTTAAAGTTTTTAAATTTTTAATTTGTCAGATTTGCTTCCTAGATATTTACATACCTGGTTGCCTGGTATAAAAACTCAATTTAATAGAATAAAAAATTCGGGAATTTTGAGAAATTATCGTTTTTTTGTTGGGTTTTGGAATTTAAAGTTTTTAAATTTTGAATTTGTAAGATTTGCTTCCTAGATATTTACATACCTGGTTGCCTGGTATAAAAACTCAATTTAATAGAATAAAATATTCGTGAATTTTGAGAAATTATCGTTTTTTTGTTGGGTTTTGGAATTAAAAGTTTTTAAATTTTAAATTTGTCAGATTTGCTTCCTAGATAATTACATTCCTGGTTGCCTGGTATAAAAACACAATTTAATAGAATAAAAAATTCGTTAATTTTGAGAAATAATCTTTTTTTTAAATTTTAAATTTGTCAGATTTGCTTCCTAGATATTTATATTTCTGGTTGCCTTGTATAAAAACTCAATTTAATAGAATAAAAAATTCGTGAATTTTGAGAAATTCTCGTTTTTTTGTTGGGGTTTTGTATTAAAAGTTCTTAAATTTTAAATTTGTCAGATTTGCTTCCTAGATATTTACATTCCTTGTTGCCTGGTATAAAAACTCAATTTAATAGAATAAAAAATTCGTGAATTTTGAGAAATAATCGTTTTTTTTGTTGGGGTTTGGAATTAAAAGTTTTTAAATTTTAAATTTGTCAGATTTGCTTCCTAGACATTTACATTCCTGGTTGCCTGGTATAAAAACTCAATTTAATAGAATAAAAAATTCGTGAATTTTGAGAAATTATCGTTTTTTTGTTGGGGTTTGGAATTAAAAGTTTTTAAATTTTAAATTTGTCAGATTTGCTTCCTAGATATTTACATTCCTGGTTGCCTGGTATAAAAACTCAATTGAATAGAATAAAAAATTTTGAATTTTGAGAAATAATCTTTTTTTTTGTTGGGGTTTGGAATTAGAAGTTTTTTAATTTTAAATTTGTCAGATTTGCTTCCTAGATATTTACATTCCTGGTTTCCTGGTACAAAAACTCAATTTAATAGAATAAAAAATTCGTGAACTTTGAGAAATAATCGTCTTTTTTGTTGGGGTTTGGAATTAAAGGTTTTTAAATTTAAAATTTGTCAGATTTGCTTCCTAGATATTTGCATTTCTGGTTGCCTGGTATAAAAACTCAATATAGTAGAATAAAAAATTCGTGAATTTTGAGAAATAATCGTTTTTTTGTTGGGGTTTGGAACTAAAAGATTTTAAATTTTAAATTTGTCAGATTTGCTTCCTAGATATTTACATTTCTGGTTGCCTGGTATAAAAACTCAATTTAGTAGAATAAAAAATTCGTGAATTTTGAGAAATAATCGTTTTTTTGTTGGGGTTTGGAATTAAAAAGCTTTTAAATTTTAAATTTGTCAGATTTTCTTCCTAGATATTTACATTTCTGGTTGCCTGGTATAAAAACTCAATTTAGTAGAATAAAAAATTCGTGAATTTTGAGAAATAATCGTTTTTTTGTTGGGGTTTGGATTTAAAAGATTTTAAATTTTAAAATTGTCAGATTTTCTTCCTAGATATTTACATTTCTGGTTGCCTGGTATAAAAACTCAATTTAGTAGAATAAAAAATTCGTGAATTTTGAGAAATAATCGTTTTTTTGTTGGGGTTTGGAATTAAAAGATTTTAAATTTTAAATTTGTCAGATTTGCTTCCTAGATATTTACATTTCTGGTTGCCTGGTATAAAAACTCAATTTAGTAGAATAAAAAATTCGTGAATTTTGAGAAATAATCGTTTTTTGTAGGGGTTTGGAATTAAAAAGTTTTTAAATTTTAAATTTGTCAGATTTTCTTCCTAGATATTTACATTTCTGGTTGCCTGGTATAAAAACTCAATTTAGTAGAATAAAAAATTCGTGTATTTTGAGAAATAATCGTTTTTTTTGTTGGGGTTTGGAATTAAAACTTTTTTAATTTTAAATTTGTCAGATTTGCTTCCTAGATATTTACATTCCTGGTTGCCTGGTATAAAAACTCAATTTAATAGAATAAAAAATTCGTGAATTTTGAGAAATAATCGTTTTTTTTGTTGGGGTTTGGAATCAAAAGTTTTTAAATTTTAAATTTGTCAAATTTGCTTCCTAGATATTAATATTTCTGGTTGCCTTGTATAAAAACTCAATTTAATAGAATAAAAAATTCGTGAATTTTGAGAAATTCTCGTTTTTTTGTTGGGGTTTTGTATTAAAAGTTCTTAAATTTTAAATTTGTCAGATTTGCTTCCTAGATATTTACATTTCTGGTTGCCTGGTATAAAAACTCAATTTAATAGAATAAAAAATTCGTGAATTTTGAGAAATTATCGTTTTTTTGTTGGGGTTTGGAATTAAAAGTTTTTAAATTTTAAATTTGTCAGATTTGCTTCCTAGATATTTACATTCCTGGTTGCCTGGTATAAAAACTCAATTTAATAGAATAAAAAATTTGTGAATTTTGAGAAATAATCTTTTTTTTTGTTGGGGTTTGGAATTAGAAGTTTTTTAATTTTAAATTTGTCAGATTTGCTTCCTAGATATTTACATTCCTGGTTTCCTGGTACAAAAACTCAATTTAATAGAATAAAAAATTCGTGAACTTTGAGAAATAATCGTTTTTTTTGTTGGGGTTTGGAATTAAAGGTTTTTAAATTTAAAATTTGTCAGATTTGCTTCCTAGATATTTACTTTCCTGGTTGCCTGGTATAAAAACTCAATTTAGTAGAATAAAAAATTCGTGAATTTTGGGAAATAATCGTTTTTTGTAGGGGTTTGGAATTAAAAAGTTTTTTAATTTTAAATTTGTCAGATTTGCTTCCTAGATATTTACATTTCTGGTTGCCTGGTATAAAAACTCAATTTAGTAGAATAAAAAATTCGTGAATTTTGAGAAATAATCGTTTTTTGTTGGGGTTTGGAATTAAAAGATTTTAAATTTTAAATTTGTCAGATTTGCTTCCTAGATATTTACATTTCTGGTTGCCTGGTATAAAAACTCAATTTAGTAGAATAAAAAATTCGTGAATTTTGAGAAATAATCATTTTTTTGTTGGGGTTTGGAATTAAAAGATTTTAAATTTTAAATTTGTCAGGTTTGCTTCCTAGATATTTACATTTCTGGTTGCCTGGTATAAAAACTCAATTTAGTAGAATAAAAAATTCGTGAATTTTGAGAAATAATCGTTTTTTGTAGGGGTTTGGAATTAAAAAGTTTTTAAATTTTAAATTTGTCAGATTTTCTTCCTAGATATTTTTATTTCTGGTTGACTGGTATAAAAACTCAATTTAGTAGAATAAAAAATTCGTGAATTTTGAGAAATAATCGTTTTTTTGTTGGGGTTTGGATTTAAAAGATTTTAAATTTTAAATTTTTCAGATTTTCTTCCTAGATATTTACATTTCTGGTTGCCTGGTATAAAAACTCAATTTAGTAGAATAAAAAATTCGTGAATTTTGAGAAATAATCATTTTTTTGTTGGGGTTTGGAATTAAAAGATTTTCAATTTTAAATTTGTCAGATTTGCTTTCTAGATATTTACATTCCTGGTTGCCTGGTATAAAAACTCAATTTAGTAGAATAAAAAATTCGTGAATTTTGAGAAATAATCGTTTTTTGTAGGGGTTTGGAATTAAAAAGTTTTTAAATTTGTCAGATTTTCTTCCTAGATATTTACATTCCTGGTTGCCTGGTATAAAAACTCAATTTAATAGAATAAAAAATTCGTAAATTTTGAGAAATAATCGTTTTTTTTGTTGGGGTTTGCAATTAAAAGTTTTTAAATTTTAAATTTGTCAAATTTGCTTCCTAGATATTTACATTCCTGGTTGCCTGGTATAAAAACTCAATTTAATAGAATAAAAAATTCGTGAATTTTGAGAAATAATCGTTTTTTTGTTGGGGTTTGGATTTAAAAGATTTTAAATTTTAAATTTGTCAGATTTTCTTCCTAGATATTTACATTTCTGGTTGCCTGGTATAAAAACTCAATTTAGTAGAATAAAAAATTCGTGAATTTTGAGAAATAATCATTTTTTTGTTGGGGTTTGGATTTAAAAGATTTTAAATTTTAAATTTGTCAGATTTTCTTCCTAGATATTTACATTCCTGGTTGCCTGGTATAAAAACTCAATTTAGTAGAATAAAAAATTCGTGAATTTTGAGAAATAATCGTTTTTTGTAGGGGTTTGGAATTAAAAAGTTTATAAATTTTAAATATGTCAGATTTTCTTCCTAGATATTTACATTCCTGGTTGCCTGGTATAAAAACTCAATTTAGTAGAATAAAAAATTCGTGAATTTTGAGAAATAATCGTTTTTTGTTGGGGTTTGGAATTAAAAGATTTTAAATTTTAAATTTGTCAGATTTGCTTCCTAGATATTTACATTTCTGGTTGCCTGGTATAAAAACTCAATTTAGTAGAATAAAAAATTCGTGAATTTTGAGAAATAATCGTTTTTTGTTGGGGTTTGGAATTAAAAGATTTTAAATTTTAAATTTGTCAGATTTGCTTCCTAGATATTTACATTTCTGGTTGCCTGGTATAAAAACTCAATTTAGTAGAATAAAAAATTCGTGAATTTTGAGAAATAATCATTTTTTTGTTGGGGTTTGGAATTAAAAGATTTTAAATTTTAAATTTGTCAGGTTTGCTTCCTAGATATTTACATTTCTGGTTGCCTGGTATAAAAACTCAATTTAGTAGAATAAAAAATTCGTGAATTTTGAGAAATAATCGTTTTTTGTAGGGGTTTGGAATTAAAAAGTTTTTAAATTTTAAATTTGTCAGATTTTCTTCCTAGATATTTTTATTTCTGGTTGACTGGTATAAAAACTCAATTTAGTAGAATAAAAAATTCGTGAATTTTGAGAAATAATCGTTTTTTTGTTGGGGTTTGGATTTAAAAGATTTTAAATTTTAAATTTTTCAGATTTTCTTCCTAGATATTTACATTTCTGGTTGCCTGGTATAAAAACTCAATTTAGTAGAATAAAAAATTCGTGAATTTTGAGAAATAATCATTTTTTTGTTGGGGTTTGGAATTAAAAGATTTTCAATTTTAAATTTGTCAGATTTGCTTTCTAGATATTTACATTCCTGGTTGCCTGGTATAAAAACTCAATTTAGTAGAATAAAAAATTCGTGAATTTTGAGAAATAATCGTTTTTTGTAGGGGTTTGGAATTAAAAAGTTTTTAAATTTGTCAGATTTTCTTCCTAGATATTTACATTCCTGGTTGCCTGGTATAAAAACTCAATTTAATAGAATAAAAAATTCGTAAATTTTGAGAAATAATCGTTTTTTTTGTTGGGGTTTGCAATTAAAAGTTTTTAAATTTTAAATTTGTCAAATTTGCTTCCTAGATATTTACATTCCTGGTTGCCTGGTATAAAAACTCAATTTAATAGAATAAAAAATTCGTGAATTTTGAGAAATAATCGTTTTTTTGTTGGGGTTTGGATTTAAAAGATTTTAAATTTTAAATTTGTCAGATTTTCTTCCTAGATATTTACATTTCTGGTTGCCTGGTATAAAAACTCAATTTAGTAGAATAAAAAATTCGTGAATTTTGAGAAATAATAATTTTTTTGTTGGGGTTTGGATTTAAAAGATTTTAAATTTTAAATTTGTCAGATTTTCTTCCTAGATATTTACATTCCTGGTTGCCTGGTATAAAAACTCAATTTAGTAGAATAAAAAATTCGTGAATTTTGAGAAATAATCGTTTTTTGTAGGGGTTTGGAATTAAAAAGTTTTTAAATTTTAAATATGTCAGATTTTCTTCCTAGATATTTACATTCCTGGTTGCCTGGTATAAAAACTCAATTTAATAGAATTAAAAATTCGTGAATTTTGAGAAATAATCGTTTTTTTTGTTGGGGTTTGGAATCAAAAGTTTTTAAATTTGTCAAATTTGCTTCCTAGATATTTACATTCCTGGTTGCCTGGTATAAAAACTCAATTTAATAGAATAAAAAATTCGTGAATTTTGAGAAATAATCGTTTTTTTGTTGGGGTTTGGATTTAAAAGATTTTAAATTTTAAATTTGTCAGATTTTCTGCCTAGATATTTACATTTCTGGTTGCCTGGTATAAAAACTCAATTTAGTAGAATAAAAAATTCGTGAATTTTGAGAAATAATCATTTTTTTGTTGGGGTTTGGATTTAAAAGATTTTAAATTTTAAATTTGTCAGATTTTCTTCCTAGATTTTTACATTTCTGGTTGCCTGGTATAAAAACTCAATTTAGTAGAATAAAAAATTCGTGAATTTTGAGAAATAATCGTTTTTTGTAGGGGTTTGGAATTAAAAAGTTTTTAAATTTTAAATATGTCAGATTTTCTTCCTAGATATTTACATTCCTGGTTGCCTGGTATAAAAACTCAATTTAATAGAATTAAAAATTCGTGAATTTTGAGAAATAATCGTTTTTTTTGTTGGGGTTTGGAATCAAAAGTTTTTAAATTTGTCAAATTTGCTTCCTAGATATTTACATTCCTGGTTGCCTGGTATAAAAACTCAATTTAATAGAATAAAAAATTCGTGAATTTTGAGAAATAATCGTTTTTTTGTTGGGGTTTGGATTTAAAAGATTTTAAATTTTAAATTTGTCAGATTTTCTGCCTAGATATTTACATTTCTGGTTGCCTGGTATAAAAACTCAATTTAGTAGAATAAAAAATTCGTGAATTTTGAGAAATAATCATTTTTTTGTTGGGGTTTGGATTTAAAAGATTTTAAATTTTAAATTTGTCAGATTTTCTTCCTAGATTTTTACATTTCTGGTTGCCTGGTATAAAAACTCAATTTAGTAGAATAAAAAATTCGTGAATTTTGAGAAATAATAATTTTTTTGTTGGGGTTTGGAATTAAAAGATTTTAAATTTTAAATTTGTCAGATTTGCTTCCTAGATATTTACATTTCTGGTTGCCTGGTATAAAAACTCAATTAAGTAGAATAAAAAATTCGTGAATTTTGAGAAATAATCGTTTTTTGCAGGGGTTTGGATTTAAAAGATTTTAAATTTTAAATTTGTCAGATTTGCTTCCTAGATATTTACATTCCTGGTTGCCTGGTATAAAAACTCAGTTTAGTAGAATAAAAAATTCGTGAATTTTGAGAAATAATCATTTTTTTGTTGGGGTTTGGATTTAAAAGATTTTAAATTTTAAATTTGTCAGATTTTCTTCCTAGATATTTACATTTCTGGTTGCCTGGTATAAAAACTGAATTTAGTAGAATAAAAAATTCGTGAATTTTGAGAAATAATCATTTTTATGTTGGGGTTTGGATTTAAAAGGTTTTAAATTTTAAATTTGTCAGATTTGCTTCCTAGATATTTACATTCCTGGTTGCCTGGTATAAAAACTCAATTTAATAGAATTAAAAATTCGTGAATTTTGAGAAATAATCGTTTTTTTTGTTGGGGTTTGGAATTAAAAGTTTTTTAATTTGTCAAATTTGCTTCCTAGATATTTACATTCCTGGTTGCCTGGTATAAAAACTCAATTTAATAGAATAAAAAATTCGTGAATTTTGAGAAATAATCGTTTTTTTGTTGGGGTTTGGATTTAAAAGATTTTAAATTTTAAATTTGTCAGATTTTCTTCCTAGATATTTACATTTCTGGTTGCCTGGTATAAAAACTCAATTTAGTAGAATAAAAAATTCGTGAATTTTGAGAAATAATCATTTTTTTGTTGGGGTTTGGATTTAAAAGATTTTAAATTTTAAATTTGTCAGATTTTCTTCCTAGATTTTTACATTTCTGGTTGCCTGGTATAAAAACTCAATTTAGTAGAATAAACAATTCGTGAATTTTGAGAAATAATCATTTTTTTGTTGGGGTTTGGAATTAAAAGATTTTAAATTTTAAATTTGTCAAATTTGCTTCCTAGATATTAAATTCCTGGTTGCCTGGTATAAAAACTCAATTTAATAGAATAAAAAATTCGTAAATTTTGAGAAATAATCGTTTTTTTTGTTGGGGTTTGGAATTAAAAGTTTTTAAATTTTAAATTTGTCAAATTTGCTTCCTAGATATTTACATTCCTGGTTGCCTGGTATAAAAACTCAATTTAATAGAATAAAAAATTCGTGAATTTTGAGAAATAATCGTTTTTTTGTTGGGGTTTGGATTTAAAAGATATTAAATTTTAAATTTGTCAGATTTTCTTCCTAGATATTTACATTTCTGGTTGCCTGGTATAAAAACTCAATTTAGTAGAATAAAAAATTCGTGAATTTTGAGAAATAATCATTTTTTTGTTGGGGTTTGGATTTAAAAGATTTTAAATTTTAAATTTGTCAGATTTGCTTCCTAGATATTTACATTCCTGGTTGCCTGGTATAAAAACTCAATTTAGTAGAATAAAAAATTCGTGAATTTTGAGAAATAATCGTTTTTTGTAGGGGTTTGGAATTAGAAAGTTTTTAAATTTTAAATATATCAGATTTTCTTCCTAGATATTTACATTCCTGGTTCCCTGGTATAAAAACTCAATTTAATAGAATAAAAAATTCGTAAATTTTGAGAAATAATCGTTTTTTTTGTTGGGGTTTGGAATTAAAAGTTTTTAAATTTTAAATTTGTCAAATTTGCTTCCTAGATATTTACATTCCTGGTTGCCTGGTATAAAAACTCAATTTAATAGAATAAAAAATTCGTGAATTTTGAGAAATAATCGTTTTTTTGTTGGGGTTTGGATTTAAAAGATTTTAAATTTTAAATTTGTCAGATTTTCTTCCTAGATATTTACATTTCTGGTTGCCTGGTATAAAAACTCAATTTAGTAGAATAAAAAATTCGTGAATTTTGAGAAATAATCATTTTTTTGTTGGGGTGTGGATTTAAAAGATTTTAAATTTTAAATTTGTCAGATTTGCTTCCTAGATATTTACATTCCTGGTTGCCTGGTATAAAAACTCAATTTAGTAGAATAAAAAATTCGTGAATTTTGAGAAATAATCGTTTTTTGTAGGGGTTTGGAATTAAGAAGTTTTTAAATTTTAAATATGTCAGATTTTCTTCCTAGATATTTACATTCCTGGTTGCCTGGTATAAAAACTCAATTTAATAGAATTAAAAATTCGTGAATTTTGAGAAATAATCGTTTTTTTTGTTGGGGTTTGGAATTAAAAGTTTTTAAATTTGTCAAATTTGCTTCCTAGATATTTACATTCCTGGTTGCCTGGTATAAAAACTCAATTTAATAGAATAAAAAATTCGTGAATTTTGAGAAATAATCGTTTTTTTGTTGGGGTTTGGATTTAAAAGATTTTAAATTTTAAATTTGTCAGAGTTTCTTCCTAGATATTTACATTTCTGGTTGCCTGGTATAAAAACTCAATTTAATAGAATAAAAAATTCGTAAATTTTGAGAAATAATCGTTTTTTTTGTTGGGGTTTGGAATTAAAAGTTTTTAAATTTTAAATTTGTCAAATTTGCTTCCTAGATATTTACATTCCTGGTTGCCTGGTATAAAAACTCAATTTAATAGAATAAAAAATTCGTGAATTTTGAGAAATAATCGTTTTTTTGTTGGGGTTTGGATTTAAAAGATTTTAAATTTTAAATTTGTCAGATTTTCTTCCTAGATATTTACATTTCTGGTTGCCTGGTATAAAAACTCAATTTAGTAGAATAAAAAATTCGTGAATTTTGAGAAATAATCATTTTTTTGTTGGGGTTTGGATTTAAAAGATTTTAAATTTTAAATTTGCCAGATTTGCTTCCTAGATATTTACATTCCTGGTTGCCTGGTATAAAAACTCAATTTAGTAGAATAAAAAATTCGTGAATTTTGAGAAATAATCGTTTTTTGTAGGGGTTTGGAATTAAAAAGTTTTTAAATTTTAAATATGTCAGATTTTCTTCCTAGATATTTACATTCCTGGTTGCCTGGTATAAAAACTCAATTTAATAGAATTAAAAATTCGTGAATTTTGAGAAATAATCGTTTTTTTTGTTGGGGTTTGGAATTAAAAGTTTTTAAATTTGTCAAATTTGCTTCCTAGATATTTACATTCCTGGTTGCCTGGTATAAAAACTCAATTTAATAGAATAAAAAATTCGTGAATTTTGAGAAATAATCGTTTTATTGTTGGGGTTTGGATTTAAAAGATTTTAAATTTTAAATTTGTCAGATTTTCTTCCTAGGTATTTACATTTCTGGTTGCCTGGCATAAAAACTCAATTTAGTAGAATAAAAAATTCGTGAATTTTGAGAAATAATCATTTTTTTGTTGGGGTTTGGATTTAAAAGATTTTAAATTTTAAATTTGTCAGATTTTCTTCCTAGATTTTTACATTTCTGGTTGCCTGGTATAAAAACTCAATTTAGTAGAATAAAAAATTCGTGAATTTTGAGAAATAATCATTTTTTTGTTGGGGTTTGGAATTAAAAGAATTTAAATTTTAAATTTGTCAGATTTGCTTCCTAGATATTTACATTTCTGGTTGCCTGGTATAAAAACTCAATTAAGTAGAATAAAAAATTCTTGAATTTTGAGAAATAATCGTTTTTTGTAGGGGTTTGGATTTAAAAGATTTTAAATTTTAAATTTGTCAGATTTGCTTCCTAGATATTTACATTTCTGGTTGCCTGGTATAAAAACTCAGTTTAGTAGAATAAAAAATTCGTGAATTTTGAGAAATAATCATTTCTTTGTTGGGGTTTGGATTTAAAAGATTTTAAATTTTAAATTTGTCAGATTTTCTTCCTAGATATTTACATTTCTGGTTGCCTGGTATAAAAACTCAATTTAGTAGAATAAAAAATTCGTGAATTTTGAGAAATAATCATTTTTATGTTGGGGTTTGGATTTAAAAGGTTTTAAATTTTAAATTTGTCAGATTTGCTTCCTAGATATTTACATTCCTGGTTTCCTGGTATAAAAACTCAATTTAATAGAATTAAAAATTCGTGAATTTTGAGAAATAATCGTTTTTTTTGTTGGGGTTTGGAATTAAAAGTTTTTAAATTTGTCAAATTTGCTTCCTAGATATTTACATTCCTGGTTGCCTGGTATAAAAACTCAATTTAATAGAATAAAAAATTCGTGAATTCTGAGAAATAATCGTTTTTTTGTTGGGGTTTGGATTTAAAAGATTTTAAATTTTAAATTTGTCAGATTTTCTTTCTAGATATTTACATTTCTGGTTGCCTGGTATAAAAACTCAATTTAGTAGAATAAAAAATTCGTGAATTTTGAGAAATAATCATTTTTTTGTTGGGGTTTGGATTTAAAAGATTTTAAATTTTAAATTTGTCAGATTTTCTTCCTAGATATTTATATTCCTGGTTGCCTGGTATAAAAACTCAATTTAGTAGAATAAAAAATTCGTGAATTTTGAGAAATAATCGTTTTTTGTAGGGGTTTGGAATTAAAAAGTTTTTAAATTTTAAATTTGTCAGATTTGCTTCCTAGATATTTACATTCCTGGTTGCCTGGTATAAAAACTCAGTTTAGTAGAATAAAAAATTCGTGAATTTTGAGAAATAATCATTTTTTTGTTGGGGTTTGGATTTAAAAGTTCTTAAATTTTAAATTTGTCAGATTTTCTTCCTAGATATTTACATTTCTGGTTGCCTGGTATAAAAACTCAATTTAGTAGAATAAAAAATTCGTGAATTTTGAGAAATAATCATTTTTTTGTTGGGGTTTGGATTTAAAAGATTTTAAATTTTAAATTTGTCAGATTTTCTTCCTAGATATTTACATTCCTGGTTGCCTGGTATAAAAACTCAATTTAATAGAATTAAAAATTCGTGAATTTTGAGAAATAATCGTTTTTTTTGTTGGGGTTTGGAATTAAAAGTTTTTAAATTTGTCAAATTTGCTTCCTAGATATTTACATTCCTGGTTGCCTGGTATAAAAACTCAATTTAATAGAATAAAAAATTCGTGAATTTTGAGAAATAATCGTTTTTTTGTTGGGGTTTGGATTTAAAAGATTTTAAATTTTAAATTTGTCAGATTTTCTTCCTAGATATTTACATTTCTGGTTGCCTGTTATAAAAACTCAATTTAATAGAATAAAAAATTCGTAAATTTTGAGAAATAATCGTTTTTTTTGTTGGGGTTTGGAATTAAAAGTTTTTAAATTTTAAATTTGTCAAATTTGCTTCCTAGATATTTACATTCCGGGTTGCCTGGTATAAAAACTCAATTTAATAGAATAAAAAATTCGTGAATTTTGAGAAATAATCGTTTTTTTGTTGGGGTTTGGATTTAAAAGATTTTAAATTTTAAATTTGTCAGATTTTCTTCCTAGATATTTACATTTCTGGTTGCCTGGTATAAAAACTCAATTTAGTAGAATAAAAAATTCGTGAATTTTGAGAAATAATCATTTTTTTGTTGGGGTTTGGATTTAAAAGATTTTAAATTTTAAATTTGTCAGATTTGCTTTCTAGACATTTACATTCCTGGTTGCCTGGTATAAAAACTCAATTTAGTAGAATAAAAAATTCGTGAATTTTGAGAAATAATCGTTTTTTTGTAGGGGTTTGGAATTAAAAAGTTTTTAAATTTTAAATATGTCAGATTTTCTTCCTAGATATTTACATTCCTGGTTGCCTGGTATAAAAACCCAATTTAATAGAATTAAAAATTCGTGAATTTTGAGAAATAATCGT
The DNA here is from genome assembly GCA_963082915.1 of Dolichopus griseipennis. Classification (NCBI taxonomy): domain Eukaryota; kingdom Metazoa; phylum Arthropoda; class Insecta; order Diptera; family Dolichopodidae; genus Dolichopus; species Dolichopus griseipennis. The sequence continues at coordinate 63,362,559 of OY720445.1, forward strand.
TTTTTTTGTTGGGGTTCGGAATTAAAAGTTTTTAAATTTGTCAAATTTGCTTCCTAGATATTTACATTCCTGGTTGCCTGGTATAAAAACTCAATTTAATAGAATAAAAAATTCGTGAATTTTGAGAAATAATCGTTTTTTTGTTGGGGTTTGGATTTAAAAGATTTTAAATTTTAAATTTGTCAGATTTTCTTCCTAGATATTTACATTTCTGGTTGCCTGGTATAAAAACTCAATTTAGTAGAATAAAAAATTCGTGAATTTTGAGAAATAATCATTTTTTTGTTGGGGTTTGGATTTAAAAGATTTTAAATTTTAAATTTGTCAGATTTTCTTCCTAGATTTTTACATTTCTGGTTGCCTGGTATAAAAACTCAATTTAGTAGAATAAAAAATTCGTGAATTTTGAGAAATAATCATTTTTTTGTTGGGGTTTGGAATTAAAAGATTTTAAATTTTAAATTTGTCAGATTTGCTTCCTAGATATTTACATTTCTGGTTGCCTGGTATAAAAACTGAATTAAGTAGAATAAAAAATTCGTGAATTTTGAGAAATAATCGTTTTTTGTAGGGGTTTGGATTTAAAAGATTTTAAATTTTAAATTTGTCAGATTTGCTTCCTAGATATTTACATTTCTGGTTGCCTGGTATAAAAACTCAGTTTAGTAGAATAAAAAATTCGTGAATTTTGAGAAATAATCATTTTTTTGTTGGGGTTTGGATTTAAAAGATTTTAAATTTTACATTTGTCAGATTTTCTTCCTAGATATTTACATTTCTGGTTGCCTGGTATAAAAACTCAATTTAGTAGAATAAAAAATTCGTGAATTTTGAGAAATAATCATTTTTATGTTGGGGTTTGGATTTAAAAGGTTTTAAATTTTAAATTTGTCAGATTTGCTTCCTAGATATTTACATTCCTGGTTGCCTGGTATAAAAACTCAATTTAATAGAATTAAAAATTCGTGAATTTTGAAAAATAATCGTTTTTTTTGTTGGAGTTTGAAATTAAAAGTTTTTAAATTTGTCAAATTTGCTTCCTAGATATTTACATTCCTGGTTGCCTGGTATAAAAACTCAATTTAATAGAATAAAAAATTCGTGAATTTTGAGAAATAATCGTTTTTTTGTTGGGGTTTGGATTTAAAAGATTTTAAATTTTAAATTTGTCAGATTTTCTTCCTAGATATTTACATTTCTGGTTGCCTGGTATAAAAACTCAATTTAGTAGAATAAAAAATTCGTGAATTTTGAGAAATAATCATTTTTTTGTTGGGGTTTGGATTTAAAAGATTTTAAATTTTAAATTTGTCAGATTTTCTTCCTAGATTTTTACATTTCTGGTTGCCTGGTATAAAAACTCAATTTAGTAGAATAAAAAATTCGTGAATTTTGAGAAATAATCATTTTTTTGTTGGGGTTTGGAATTAAAAGATTTTAAATTTTAAATTTGTCAAATTTGCTGCCTAGATATTTACATTCCTGGTTGCCTGGTATAAAAACTCAATTTAATAGAATAAAAAATTCGTAAATTTTGAGAAATAATCGTTTTTTTTGTTGGGGTTTGGAATTAAAAGTTTTTAAATTTTAAATTTGTCAAATTTGCTTCCTAGATATTTACATTCCTGGTTGCCTGGTATAAAAACTCAATTTAATAGAATAAAAAATTCGTGAATTTTGAGAAATAATCGTTTTTTTGTTGGGGTTTGGATTTAAAAGATTTTAAATTTTAAATTTGTCAGATTTTCTTCCTAGATATTTACATTTCTGGTTGCCTGGTATAAAAACTCAATTTAGTAGAATAAAAAATTCGTGAATTTTGAGAAATAATCATTTTTTTGTTGGGGTTTGGATTTAAAAGATTTTAAATTTTAAATTTGTCAGATTTGCTTCCTAGATATTTACATTCCTGGTTGCCTGGTATAAAAACTCAATTTAGTAGAATAAAAAATTCGTGAATTTTGAGAAATAATCGTTTTTTGTAGGGGTTTGGAATTAAAAAGTTTTTAAATTTTAAATATGTCAGATTTTCTTCCTAGATATTTACATTCCTGGTTGCCTGGTATAAAAACTCAATTTTAAATTTGTCAGATTTGCTTCCTAGATATTTACATTTCTGGTTGCCTGGTATAAAAACTCAGTTTAGTAGAATAAAAAATTCGTGAATTTTGAGAAATAATCATTTTTTTGTTGGGGTTTGGATTTAAAAGATTTTAAATTTTAAATTTGTCAGATTTTCTTCCTAGATATTTACATTTCTGGTTGCCTGGTATAAAAACTCAATTTAGTAGAATAAAAAATTCGTGAATTTTGAGAAATAATCATTTTTATGTTGGGGTTTGGATTTAAAAGGTTTTAAATTTTAAATTTGTCAGATTTGCTTCCTAGATATTTACATTCCTGGTTGCCTGGTATAAAAACTCAATTTAATAGAATTAAAAATTCGTGAATTTTGAAAAATAATCGTTTTTTTTGTTGGGGTTTGAAATTAAAAGTTTTTAAATTTGTCAAATTTGCTTCCTAGATATTTACATTCCTGGTTGCCTGGTATAAAAACTCAATTTAATAGAATAAAAAATTCGTGAATTTTGAGAAATAATCGTTTTTTTGTTGGGGTTTGGATTTAAAAGATTTTAAATTTTAAATTTGTCAGATTTTCTTCCTAGATATTTACATTTCTGGTTGCCTGGTATAAAAACTCAATTTAGTAGAATAAAAAATTCGTGAATTTTGAGAAATAATCATTTTTTTGTTGGGGTTTGGATTTAAAAGATTTTAAATTTTAAATTTGTCAGATTTTCTTCCTAGATTTTTACATTTCTGGTTGCCTGGTATAAAAACTCAATTAAGTAGAATAAAAAATTCGTGAATTTTGAGAAATAATCATTTTTTTGTTGGGGTTTGGAATTAAAAGATTTTAAATTTTAAATTTGTCAAATTTGCTGCCTAGATATTTACATTCCTGGTTGCCTGGTATAAAAACTCAATTTAATAGAATAAAAAATTCGTAAATTTTGAGAAATAATCGTTTTTTTTGTTGGGGTTTGGAATTAAAAGTTTTTAAATTTTAAATTTGTCAAATTTGCTTCCTAGATATTTACATTCCTGGTTGCCTGGTATAAAAACTCAATTTAATAGAATAAAAAATTCGTGAATTTTGAGAAATAATCGTTTTTTTGTTGGGGTTTGGATTTAAAAGATTTTAAATTTTAAATTTTTCAGATTTTCTTCCTAGATATTTACATTTCTGGTTGCCTGGTATAAAAACTCAATTTAGTAGAATAAAAAATTCGTGAATTTTGAGAAATAATCATTTTTTTGTTGGGGTTTGGATTTAAAAGATTTTAAATTTTAAATTTGTCAGATTTGCTTCCTAGATATTTACATTCCTGGTTGCCTGGTATAAAAACTCAATTTAGTAGAATAAAAAATTCGTGAATTTTGAGAAATAATCGTTTTTTGTAGGGGTTTGGAATTAAAAAGTTTTTAAATTTTAAATATGTCAGATTTTCTTCCTAGATATTTACATTCCTGGTTGCCTGGTATAAAAACTCAATTTTAAATTTGTCAGATTTGCTTCCTAGATATTTACATTTCTGGTTGCCTGGTATAAAATCTCAGTTTAGTAGAATAAAAAATTCGTGAATTTTGAGAAATAATCATTTTTTTGTTGGGGTTTGGATTTAAAAGATTTTAAATTTTAAATTTGTCAGATTTTCTTCCTAGATATTTACATTTCTGGTTGCCTGGTATAAAAACTCAATTTAGTAGAATAAAAAATTCGTGAATTTTGAGAAATAATCATTTTTATGTTGGGGTTTGGATTTAAAAGGTTTTAAATTTTAAATTTGTCAGATTTGCTTCCTAGATATTTACATTCCTGGTTGCCTGGTATAAAAACTCAATTTAATAGAATTAAAAATTCGTGAATTTTGAAAAATAATCTTTTTTTTTGTTGGGGTTTGGAATTAAAAGTTTTTAAATTTGTCAAATTTGCTTCCTAGATATTTACATTCCTGGTTGCCTGGTATAAAAACTCAATTTAATAGAATAAAAAATTCGTGAATTTTGAGAAATAATCGTTTTTTTGTTGGGGTTTGGATTTAAAAGATTTTAAATTTTAAATTTGTCAGATTTTCTTCCTAGATATTTACATTTCTGGTTGCCTGGTATAAAAACTCAATTTAGTAGAATAAAAAATTCGTGAATTTTGAGAAATAATCATTTTTTTGTTGGGGTTTGGAATTAAAAGATTTTAAATTTTAAATTTGTCAAATTTGCTGCCTAGATATTTACATTCCTGGTTGCCTGGTATAAAAACTCAATTTAATAGAATAAAAAATTCGTAAATTTTGAGAAATAATCGTTTTTTTTGTTGGGGTTTGGAATTAAAAGTTTTTAAATTTTAAATTTGTCAAATTTGCTTCCTAGATATTTACATTCCTGGTTGCCTGGTATAAAAACTCAATTTAATAGAATAAAAAATTCGTGAATTTTGAGAAATAATCGTTTTTTTGTTGGGGTTTGGATTTAAAAGATTTTAAATTTTAAATTTGTCAGATTTTCTTCCTAGATATTTACATTTCTGGTTGCCTGGTATAAAAACTCAATTTAGTAGAATAAAAAATTCGTGAATTTTGAGAAATAATCATTTTTTTGTTGGGGTTTGGATTTAAAAGATTTTAAATTTTAAATTTGTCAGATTTGCTTCCTAGATATTTACATTCCTGGTTGCCTGGTATAAAAACTCAATTTAGTAGAATAAAAAATTCGTGAATTTTGAGAAATAATCGTTTTTTGTAGGGGTTTGGAATTAAAAAGTTTTTAAATTTTAAATATGTCAGATTTTCTTCCTAGATATTTACATTCCTGGTTGCCTGGTATAAAAACTCAATTTAATAGAATAAAAAATTCGTAAATTTTGAGAAATAATCGTTTTTTTTGTTGGGGTTTGGAATTAAAAGTTTTTAAATTTTAAATTTGTCAAATTTGCTTCCTAGATATTTACATTCCTGGTTGCCTGGTATAAAAACTCAATTTAATAGAATAAAAAATTCGTGAATTTTGAGAAATAATCGTTTTTTTGTTGGGGTTTGGATTTAAAAGATTTTAAATTTTAAATTTGTCAGATTTTCTTCCTAGATATTTACATTTCTGGTTGCCTGGTATAAAAACTCAATTTAGTAGAATAAAAAATTCGTGAATTTTGAGAAATAATCATTTTTTTGTTGGGGTTTGGATTTAAAAGATTTTAAATTTTAAATTTGTCAGATTTGCTTCCTAGACATTTACATTCCTGGTTGCCTGGTATAAAAACTCAATTTAGTAGAATAAAAAATTCGTGAATTTTGAGAAATAATCGTTTTTTGTAGGGGTTTGGAATTAAAAAGTTTTTAAATTTTAAATATGTCAGATTTTCTTCCTAGATATTTACATTCCTGGTTGCCTGGTATAAAAACTCAATTTAATAGAATTAAAAATTCGTGAATTTTGAGAAATAATCGTTTTTTTTGTTGGGGTTTGGAATTAAAAGTTTTTAAATTTGTCAAATTTGCTTCCTAGATATTTACATTCCTGGTTGCCTGGTATAAAAACTCAATTTAATAGAAAAAAAAATTCGTGAATTTTGAGAAATAATCGTTTTTTTGTTGGGGTTTGGATTTAAAAGATTTTAAATTTTAAATTTGTCAGATTTTCTTCCTAGATATTTACATTTTTGGTTGCCTGGTATAAAAACTCAATTTAGTAGAATAAAAAATTCGTGAATTTTGAGAAATAATCATTTTTTTGTTGGGGTTTGGATTTAAAAGATTTTAAATTTTAAATTTGTCAGATTTTCTTCCTAGATTTTTACATTTCTGGTTGCCTGGTATAAAAACTCAATTTAGTAGAATAAAAAATTCGTGAATTTTGAGAAATAATCATTTTTTTGTTGGGGTTTGGAATTAAAAGATTTTAAATTTTAAATTTGTCAGATTTGCTTCCTAGATATTTACATTTCTGGTTGCCTGGTATAAAAACTCAATTAAGTAGAATAAAAAATTCGTGAATTTTGAGAAATAATCGTTTTTTTGTAGGGGTTTGGATTTAAAAGATTTTAAATTTTAAATTTGTCAGATTTGCTTCCTAGATTTTTACATTTCTGGTTGCCTGGTATAAAAACTCAATTTAGTAGAATAAAAAATTCGTGAATTTTGAGAAATAATCATTTTTTTGTTGGGGTTTGGAATTAAAAGATTTTAAATTTTAAATTTGTCAGATTTGCTTCCTAGATATTTACATTTCTGGTTGCCTGGTATAAAAACTCAATTAAGTAGAAAAAAAAATTCGTGAATTTTGAGAAATAATCGTTTTTTTGTAGGGGTTTGGATTTAAAAGATTTTAAATTTTAAATTTGTCAGATTTGCTTCCTAGATATTTACATTCCTGGTTGCCTGGTATAAAAACTCAATTTAATAGAATAAAAAATTCATGAATTTTGAGAAATAATCGTTTTTTTGTTGGGGTTTGGATTTAAAAGATTTTAAATTTTAAATTTGTCAGATTTGCTTCCTAGATATTTACATTCCTGGTTGCCTGGTATAAAAACTCAATTTAATAGAATAAAAAATTCATGAATTTTGAGAAATAATCGTTTTTTTGTTGGGGTTTGGAATTAAAAGTTTTTAAATTTTAAATTTGTCAAATTTGCTTCCTAGATATTTACATTCCTGGTTGCCTGGTATAAAAACTCAATTTAATAGAATAAAAAATTCATGAATTTTGAGAAATAATCGTTTTTTTGTTGGGGTTTGGATTTAAAAGATTTTAAATTTTAAATTTGTCAGATTTGCTTCCTAGATATTTACATTCCTGGTTGCCTGGTATAAAAACTCAATTTAATAGAATAAAAAATTCGTGAATTTTGAGAAATAATCGTTTTTTTGTTGGGGTTTAAAATCAAAAGTTTTTAAATTTTAAATTTGTCAGATTTGCTTCCTAGATATTTACATTCCTGGTTGCTTGGTATAAAAACTCAATTTAATAGAATAAAAAATTCGTGAATTTTGAGAAATAATCGTTTTTTTTTGTTGGGGTTTGGAATTAAAAGTTTTTAAATTTCAAATTTGTCAGATTTGCTTCCTAGATATTTACATTCCTGGTTGCCTGGTATAAAAACTCAATTTAATAGAATAAAAAATTCGTGAATTTTGAGAATTAATCGTTTTTTTGTTGGGGTTTAAAATTAAAAGTTTTTAAATTTTAAATTTGTCAGATTTGCTTCCTAGATATTTACATTCCTGGTTGCTTGGTATAAAAACTCAATTTAATAGAATAAAAAATTCGTGAATTTTGAGAAATAATCGTTTTTTTTGTTGGGGTTTGGAATTAAAAGTTTTTAAATTTCAAATTTGTCAGATTTGCTTCCTAGATATTTACATTCCTGGTTGCCTGGTATAAAAACTCAATTTAATAGAATAAAAAATTCGTGAATTTTGTGAAATTATCGTTTTTTTGTTGGGGTTTGGAATTAAAAGTTTTTAAATTTTAAATTTGTCAGATTTGCTTCCTAGATATTTACATTCCTGGTTCCCTGGTATAAAAACTCAATTTAATAGAATAAAAAATTCGTGAATTTTGAGAAATAATAATTTTTTTGTTGGGGTTTGGATTTAAAAGATTTTAAATTTTAAATTTGTCAGATTTGCTTCCTAGATATTTACATTCCTGGTTGCCTGGTATAAAAACTCAATTTAGTAGAATAAAAAATTCGTGAATTTTGAGAAATAATCGTTTTTTGTAGGGGTTTGGAATTAAAAAGTTTTTAAATTTTAAATTTGTCAGATTTTCTTCCTAGATATTTACATTCCCGGTTGCCTGGTATAAAAACTCAATTTAATAGAATAAAAAATTCGTGAATTTTGAGAAATAATCGTTTTTTTTGTTGGGGTTTGGAATTAAAAGTTTTTAAATTTTAAATTTGTCAAATTTGCTTCCTAGATATTTAAATTCCTGGTTGCCTGGTATAAACCCTCAATTTAATAGAATAAAAAATTCGTGAATTTTGAGAAATAATCGTTTTTTTGTTGGGGTTTGGATTTAAAAGATTTTAAATTTTAAATTTGTCAGATTTTCTTCCTAGATATTTACATTCCTGGTTGCCTGGTATAAAAACTCAATTTAGTAGAATAAAAAATTCGTGAATTTTGAGAAATAATCGTTTTTTGTAGGGGTTTGGAATTAAAAAGTTTTTAAATTTTAAATTTGTCAGATTTTCTTCCTAGATATTTACATTCCTGGTTGCCTGGTATAAAAACTCAATTTAATAGAATAAAAAATTCGTAAATTTTGAGAAATAATCGTTTTTTTTGTTGGGGTTTGGAATTAAAAGTTTTTAAATTTTAAATTTGTCAAATTTGCTTCCTAGATATTTACATTCCTGGTTGCCTGGTATAAAAACTCAATTTAATAGAATAAAAAATTCGTGAATTTTGAGAAATAATTGTTTTTTATGTTGGGGTTTGGATTTAGAAGTTTTTCAATTTTAAATTTGTCAGATTTGCTTCCTAGATATTTACATTCCTGGTTGCCTGGTATAAAAACTCAATTTAGTAGAATAAAAAATTCGTGAATTTTGAGAAATAATCGTTTTTTGTAGGGGTTTGGAATTAAAAAGTTTTTAAATTTTAAATATGTCAGATTTTCTTCCTAGATATTTACATTCCTGGTTGCCTGGTATAAAAACTCAATTTAATAGAATAAAAAATTTGTGAATTTTGAGAAATAATCGTTTTTTTTGTTGGGGTTTGGAATTAAAAGTTTTTAAATTTGTCAAATTTGCTTCCTAGATATTTACATTCCTGGTTGCCTGGTATAAAAACTCAATTTAATAGAATAAAAAATTCGTGAATTTTGAGAAATAATCGTTTCTTTGTTGGGGTTTGGATTTAAAAGATTTTAAATTTTAAATTTGTCAGATTTTCTTCCTAGATATTTACATTTCTGGTTGCCTGGTATAAAAACTCAATTTAGTAGAATAAAAAATTCGTGAATTTTGAGAAATAATCATTTTTTTGTTGGGGTTTGGATTTAAAAGATTTTAAATTTTAAATTTGTCAGATTTTCTTCCTAGATTTTTACATTTCTGGTTGCCTGGTATAAAAACTCAATTTAGTAGAATAAAAAATTCGTGAATTTTGAGAAATAATCATTTTTTTGTTGGGGTTTGGAATTAAAAGTTTTTAAATTTGTCAAATTTGCTTCCTAGATATTTACATTCCTGGTTGCCTGGTATAAAAACTCAATTTAATAGAATAAAAAATTCGTGAATTTTGAGAAATAATCGTTTCTTTGTTGGGGTTTGGATTTAAAAGATTTTAAATTTTAAATTTGTCAGATTTTCTTCCTAGATATTTACATTTCTGGTTGCCTGGTATAAAAACTCAATTTAGTAGAATAAAAAATTCGTGAATTTTGAGAAATAATCATTTTTTTGTTGGGGTTTGGATTTAAAAGATTTTAAATTTTAAATTTGTCAGATTTTCTTCCTAGATTTTTACATTTCTGGTTGCCTGGTATAAAAACTCAATTTAGTAGAATAAAAAATTCGTGAATTTTGAGAAATAATCGTTTTTTGTAGGGGTTTGGAATTAAAAAGTTTTTAAATTTTAAATATGTCAGATTTTCTTCCTAGATATTTACATTCCTGGTTGCCTGGTATAAAAACTCAATTTAATAGAATAAAAAATTCGTGAATTTTGAGAAATAATCGTTTTTTTTGTTGGGGTTTGGAATTAAAAGTTTTTAAATTTGTCAAATTTACTTCCTAGATATTTACATTCCTGGTTGCCTGGTATAAAAACTCAATTTAATAGAATAAAAAATTCGTGAATTTTGAGAAATAATCGTTTTTTTGTTGGGGTTTGGATTTAAAAGATTTTAAATTTTAAATTTGTCAGATTTTCTTCCTAGATATTTACATTTCTGGTTGCCTGGTATAAAAACTCAATTTAGTAGAATAAAAAATTCGTGAATTTTGAGAAATAATCATTTTTTTGTTGGGGTTTGGATTTAAAAGATTTTAAATTTTAAATTTGTCAGATTTTCTTCCTAGATTTTTACATTTCTGGTTGCCTGGTATAAAAACTCAATTTAGTAGAATAAAAAATTCGTGAATTTTGAGAAATAATCATTTTTTGTTGGGGTTTGGAATTAAAAGATTTTAAATTTTAAATTTGTCAGATTTGCTTCCTAGATATTTACATTTCTGGTTGCCTGGTATAAAAACTCAATTAAGTAGAATAAAAAATTCGTGAATTTTGAGAAATAATCGTTTTTTGTAGGGGTTTGGATTTAAAAGATTTTAAATTTTAAATTTGTCAGATTTGCTTCCTAGATATTTACATTTCTGGTTGCCTGGTATAAAAACTCAATTTAGTAGAATAAAAAATTCGTGAATTTTGAGAAATAATCATTTTTTTGTTGGGGTTTGGATTTAAAAGATTTTAAATTTTAAATTTGTCAGATTTTCTTCCTAGATATTTACATTTCTGGTTGCCTGGTATAAAAACTGAATTTAGTAGAATAAAAAATTCGTGAATTTTGAGAAATAATCATTTTTATGTTGGGGTTTGGATTTAAAAGGTTTTAAATTTTAAATTTGTCAGATTTTCTTCCTAGATATTTACATTCCTGGTTGCCTGGTATAAAAACTCAATTTAGTAGAATAAAAAATTCGTGAATTTTGAGAAATAATCGTTTTTTTTGTTGGGGTTTGGAATTAAAAGTTTTTAAATTTTAAATTTGTCAAATTTGCTTCCTAGATATTTACATTCCTGGTTGCCTGGTATAAAAACTCAATTTAATAGAATAAAAAATTCGTGAATTTTGAGAAATAATCGTTTTTTTTGTTGGGGTTTGGAATTAAAAGTTTTTAAATTTCAAATTTGTCAGATTTGCTTCCTAGATATTTACATTCCTGGTTGCTTGGTATAAAAACTCAATTTAATAGAATAAAAAATTCGTGAATTTTGAGAAATAATTGTTTTTTTTGTTGGGGTTTGGAATTAAAAGTTTTTAAATTTTAAATTTGTCAGATTTGTTTTCTAGATAGTTATATTCCTGGTTGCCTGGTATTAAAACTCAATTTAATAGAATAAAAAATTCGTGAATTTTGAGAAATAATCGTTTTCTTGTTGGGGTTTGGAATTAAAAGTTTTTAAATTTTAAATTTGTCAGATTTGCTTCCTAGATATTTACATTCCTGGTTGCCTGGTATAAAAACTCAATTTAATAGAATAAAAAATTCGTGAATTTTGAGAAATAATTGTTTTTTTTGTTGGGGTTTGGAATTAAAAGTTTTTAAATTTTAAATTTGTCAGATTTGTTTTCTAGATAGTTATATTCCTGGTTGCCTGGTATTAAAACTCAATTTAATAGAATAAAAAATTCGTGAATTTTGAGAAATAATCGTTTTCTTGTTGGGGTTTGGAATTAAAAGTTTTTAAATTTTAAATTTGTCAGATTTGCTTCCTAGATATTTACATTCCTGGTTGCCTGGCATAAAAACTTAATTTAATAGAATAAAAAAATTCGTGTATTTTGAGAAATAATCGTTTTTTTTGTTGGGGTTTGGAATTAAAAGTTTTGAAATTTTAAATTTGTCAGATTTGCTTCCTAGATATTTACATTCCTTGTTGCCTGGTATAAAAACTCAAATTAATAGAATAAAAAATTGGTGAATTTTGAGAAATAATCGTTTTTTATACCCGTGCATACATATGTATATGACATCGGGTATATTAGATTTGCTCCTCCGTTTGTAACGCATCGATCTAGAAGAGCTAGATATAGTGCCAAGGGTACGTATCGGCTCCGAATCGAAAAATGAGTCGATCTAGCTATGTCTGTCTGTCCGTCCGTCTTTGTGTCAGCACGATAACTCAAAAACTAAAAGAGCTACAGTTTTGAAATTTTCACAAAATATTTTTCAATCAATTTCTAGGTTCCCTATTTTTTTTGGTTAAGATCGGACCAAAACTTCGGGTAGCTCTCGAACAACTAACTTTTTTAACTCCAATATTTTAATACAAAAATCTAAAATTTTACTATGTATGCATATTGTATTTAACATGAAATTACATGAATTTTGTTTTTTTTTGTTGTTTGTTTTCTTGTTTTTGTTGTTGATAACGATTTCGATTACGATTTCATACGATTTAAATGATGCGTAAAATTTTTAAAAAATATTTTAGATTTGGACTTTGTACTTTGAGATTTATGAATTATAATCATTATGAATATGATGTTTATTTTTATACCCGTGCATACATATATGACATCGGGTATATTAGATTTGCTCCTCCGTTTGTAACGCATCGATCTAGACGAGCTAGATATAGTGTCAAGGGTACGTATCGGCTCAGAATCGAAAAACGAGGAAGATTATAGTTGCCCTTGTCAACTTTTAGATACCCGTGCTTACCCACTAACCGTTATTTATTTTCCACATGCTATTATAAATATTACAAAAAAAATATAAGAAAGTAAAATAGTTAAAAAAATTTAGCTTATTATCCCATAATTTTTGCTTAAAAAAAATTAAATAAAAAAAAAAAAAATTAAATTTTTAATTCATTATACCATAATTTTTGCTTAAAAACAAAAAAAAAAAACTATAAAAAAAATAACCATAAAAAAAAAATAGCCCACCCCAAAAGTTGGCCCGAGCGATGTCCAACTTTGCCAACTAACTTGCCCTATTACTTTACCTGCCCAGTTTTAATTTTAACCTCGTAGCTTCATTAGATTCACAGTTATCGAATTGACAACTTTGTATGGCAGCTGCCCGAAAATGGGGTCGCAACATTTTGAAACTCCATATTAGTGCTCGATTCATTATATAACTAACAGTGTGTAATTTTCATCCTCGTAGTATACTCAGTTTCCAAGAAATTCATATTGGTGCAAAGAAGTTGTATGGCAGCCCCCCGCAAATGAAGCCGTAAAATTTTGAAACTTCATATAAGTGCTTGATTCATTATAAAACTAACCGTGTGTAATTTTCGTCTTTCTAGTATAATTACTTTTGAAGAAATTTATATTGGTTTAAATAAGTTGTGTGACAGCTCCCCGAAACCTTGGTCTGGTCTTAACCAAAAAGAATAGGGAACCTTAAAAATGTCCAAAAAATGTTTTGTGTGAATTTCAAAACTCTAGCTCTAATTTTTCAATTCTATCTCTTTTAATTAATTTTTAATTCACGAATATATTAAACCTAAGCAAAGTAAGCATCATATAATCATACTGATAAAATGATTCATTCAAAATATTACACATATACATATTATATGAATATACATACATAAATTATTTATGAAGCCATTTACTTAAAAAAAATCTTTGTCTTCTTTTTTGCTTATCTTAAATAAACTACGCATCATTTAAATTATATGAAATTCTAACTCGTAATCGTACAAAAAAAAATTCAAAAAAAAAAATAAACAAAAAAAACAAAAAACAAAAACAAACAAAATTCATATAATTTCATGTTACAAGGTGCATAGCTATATTTCAAATTTTTGTATGAAAATATTGGAGTTAAAAAAGTTAGCTGTTCGAGAGCTACCCGAAGTTTTGGTCCGATCTTAACCAAAAAAAATAGGGAACCTAGAAATTGATTGAAAAAAATTTTGTGAAAATTTCAAAACTGTAGCTCTTTTAGTTTTTGAGTTATCGTGCTGACACACAGACGGACGGACGGACGGACGGACGGACAGACACACATAGCTAGATCGACTAATTTTTCGATTCTGAGCCGATACGTACCCTTGACACTATATCTAGCTCGTCTAGATCGATGCGTTACAAACGGAGGAGCAAATCTAATATACCCGATGTCATATATATATGCACGGGTATAATTAGTCGATCTAGCTATGTGTGTCTGTCCGTCCGTCCGTCCGTCCGTCTGTGTGTCAGCACGATAACTCAAAAACTAAAAGAGCTACAGTTTTGAAATTTTCACAAAATATTTTTCAATCAATTTCTAGGTTCCCTATTTTTTTTGGTTAAGATCGGACCAAAACTTCGGGTAGCTCTCGAACAGCTAACTTTTTTAACTCCAATATTTTCATACAAAAATTTTAACATCAAGTATTTAACATGAAATTATATGAATTTTGTTTGTTTTTGTTTTTTTGTTTTTATACCCGTGCATATATATATGAACATCGGGTATATTAGATTTGCTCCTCCGGTTGTAACGCATCGATCTAGACGAGCTAGATATAGTGTCAAGGGTACGTATCGGCTCAGAATCGAAAAATTAGTCGATCTAGCTATGTGTGTCTGTCCGTCCGTCCGTCCGTCCGTCCGTGTGTCATCACGATAACTCAAAAACTAAAAGGGCTAGAGTCTTGAAATTCACACAAAGTTATTTTTAGACAATTTCTAGGTTCCCTATTGTTTTTGGTTAAAATCGGACCAAGGCTTCGGGGAGCTGCCATACAACTTTTTTGCACCAATATGAATTTCTTCAAAACTATTTATACTACGGGGATGAAAATTACACACGGTTAGTTTTATATTGACTCCGGCACTTATATGAAGTTTCAAAATGTTAGGGCCCCATTTTCGGGGGGCTGCCATACAACTTCCTTGCACCAATATGAATTTCTTCAAAACTAATTATACTACGCGGATGAAAATTACACACGGTTAGTTATATAATGAATCGAGCACTTATATGAAGTTTCAAAATGTTAGGGCCCCATTTATGGGGGGCTGCCATACAACTTCTTTGCACCAATATGAATTTCTTCAAAACTAATTATACTACGAGGCTGAAAACTACACACGGTTAGTTATATAATGAATCGAGCACTTATATGAAGTTTCAAAATGTTAGGGCCCCATTTTCGGAGGGCTGCCATACAAAGTTGTCGATTCAATAACTGTGAATCTAATAAAGCTACAAGGTTAAAATTAAAATTGGGCAGGTAAATTAATAGGGCAAGTTACTTGGCAAAGTTGGACATCACTCGGACCATCGGACTTTTAGGGTGGGCCAATTTTTTTTTTTTGTTTTTTTTTTCTTTGTTGTTTTTTTTTTTTTTTATTTTTTTTTTTTTTTTTTTAAGCTTAAGTTATGGGACAATGAATGAAAACTTTTTTTTTTTTTTTTTTTTGTTAATTTTTTTTTTTTTTTTTAAGCTAAAGTTATGGGACAATGAATGAAAATTTTGTTTTTTGTTTTGTGACTTTTTTTTTTTTTTGTTAATTTTTTTTTTTTTTTTTACGTCAAAATTATGGGGTAATGAGTTAAATGTATAAGAGAAGTAAATTACGGTTTATTTTATACACCATAGTGGGTATGCACAGGTATCTAAAAGTTGACAAGGGCAACTATAATCTTCCTCGTTTTTTTTTGTTTTTTGTTTTTGTTACAAAAAGTAGATAAAGATTTCGAGTTAGAATTTCATATGATTTAAATGATGCGTAGTTTATTTAAGATAAGCAAAAAAAAAGAAGACAAAGATTTTTTTAAGTAAATGGCTTATTGATATTGATAGATAATTATGAATATATATGATGAATCATATATGAATATGATGAGTATTATCTATCATGATGATTATTATATGAATGTGATCATATGAAGTTGATTTGGGTTAAGTTTAATATATTTGTGAATTAAAAATTAATTATAAGAGATGGAATTGAAAAATTAGAGCAAGAGTTTTGAAATTCACACAAAACATTTTTTGGACATTTTTAAGGTTCCCTATTCTTTTTGGTTAAGACCAGACCAAGGTTTCGGGGAGCTGTCACACAACTTATTTAAACCAATATAAATTTCTTCAAAAGTAATTATACTAGAAAGACGAAAATTACACACGGTTAGTTTTATAATGGATCAACCACTTATATGAAGTTTCAAAATTTTACGGCTTCATTTGCGGGGGGCTGCCATACAACTTCTTTGCACCAATATGAATTTCTTGGAAACTGAGTATACTACGAGGATGAAAATTACACACTGTTAGTTATATAATGAATCGAGCACTAATATGGAGTTTCAAAATGTTGCGACCCCATTTTCGGGCAGCTGCCATACAAAGTTGTCAATTCGATAACTGTGAATCTAATGAAGCTACAAGGTTAAAATTAAAACTGGGCAGTAAAGTAATAAGGCAAGTTAGTTGGCAAAGTTGGAAATCGCTCGGACCAACTTTTGGGGTGGGCTATTTTTTTTTTATGGTTATTTTTTTTTATGGTTTTTTTTTTTTGTTTTTAAGCAAAAATTATGGTATAATGAATTAAAAATTTAATATTTTTTTTTTTTATTTAATTTTTTTTAAGCAAAAATTATGGGATAATAAGCTAAATTTTTTTTTAACTATTTTACTTTCTTATATTTTTTTTGTAATATTTATAATAGCATGTGGAAAATAAATAACGGTTAGTGGGTAAGCACGGGTATCTAAAAGTTGACAAGGGCAACTATAATCTTCCTCGTTTTTTTGTAATATTTATAATAGCATAGAGGAAATAAATAACGGTTAGTGGGTATGCACGGGTATCTAAAAGTTGACAAGGGCAACTATAATCTTCCTCGTTTTGTTGGGGTTTGGAATTAAAAGTTTTTAAATTTTAAATTTGTCAGATTTTCTTCCTAGATATTTACATTTCTGGTTGCCTGGTATAAAAACTCAATTTAGTAGAATAAAAAATTCGTGTATTTTGAGAAATAATCGTTTTTTTTTGTTGGGGTTTGGAATTAAAAGTTTTTAAATTTTAAATTTGTCAGATTTGCTTCCTAGATATTTACATTCATGGTTGTCTGGTATAAAAACTCAATTTAATAGAATAAAAAATTCGTGAATTTTGAGAAATAATCGTTTTTATTGTTGGGGTTTGGAATTAAAAGTTTTTAAATTTTAAATTTGTCAAATTTGCTTCCTAGATATTTACATTTCTGGTTGCCTGGTATAAAAACTCAATTTAGTAGAATAAAAAATTCGTGTATTTTGAGAAATCATCGTTTTTTTTGTTGGGTTTTGGAATTAAAAGTTTTTAAATTTTAAATTTGTCAGATTTGCTTCCTAGATATTTACATTCCTGGTTGCCTGGTATAAAAACTCAATTTAGTAGAATAAAAAATTAGTGAATTTTGAAAAGTAATCGTTTTTTTTGTTGGGGACTGAAATTAAAAGTTTTAAAATTTTAAATTTGTCAGATTTGCTTCCTAGATATTTACATTCCTGGTTGCCTGGTATAAAAACTCAATTTAATAGAATATAATATTCGTGAATTTTCAGAAATTATCGCTTTTTTTAAATTTTAAAAAAGGTTTTTAAATTTTAAATTTGTCAGATTTGCTTCCTAGATATTTACATTCCTTGTTGCCTGGTATAAAAACTCAATTTAATAGAATAAAATATTCGTGAATTTTGAGAAATTATCGTTTATTTTTAAATTTTCAAAAAGTTTTTAAATTTTAAATTTGTCAGATTTGCTTCCTAGATATTTACATTCCTTGTTGCCTGGTATAAAAACTCAATTTAATAGAATAAAAAATTCCTTAATTTTGAGAAATAATCGTTTTTTTTGTTGGGGTTTGGAATTAAAAGTTTTTAAATTTTAAATTTGTCAGATTTGCTTCCTAGATATTTACATTCCTGGTTGCCTGGTATAAAAACTCAATATAATAAAATAAAAAATTCGTAAATTTTGAGAAATAATCGTTTTTTTGTTGGGGTTTGGAATTAAAAGTTTTTAAATTTTAAATTTGTCAGATTTGCTTTCTAGATAGTTATATTCCTGGTTGCCTGGTATAAAAACTCAATTTAATAGAATAAAAAATTCGTGAATTTTGAGAAATAATCGTTTTTTTGTTGGGGTTTGGAATTAAAAGTTTTTAAATTTTAAATTTGTCAGATTTGCTTCCTAGATATTTACATTCCTGGTTGCCTGGCATAAAAACTCAATTTAATAGAATAAAAAATTCGTGAATTTTTAGAAATAATCGTTTTTTTTGTTGGGGTTTGGAATTAAAAGTTTTTAAATTTTAAATTTGTCAGATTTGCTTCCTGGATATTTACATTCCTGGTTGCCTGGTATAAAAACTCAATTTAATAGAATAAAAAATTCGTGAATTTTGAGAAATAATCGTTTTTTTTGTTGGGGTTTGGAATTAAAAGTTTTTAAATTTTACATTTGTCAGATTTGCTTCCTAGATATTTACATTCCTTGTTGCCTGGTATAAAAACTCAATTTAATAGAATAAAAAATTCCTTAATTTTGAGAAATAATCGTTTTTTTTGTTGCGGTTTGGAATTAAAAGTTTTTAAATTTTAAATTTGTCAGATTTGCTTCCTAGATATTTACATTCCTGGTTGCCTGGTATAAAAACTCAATATAATAAAATAAAAAATTCGTAAATTTTGAGAAATAATCGTTTTTTTGTTGGGGTTTGGAATTAAAAGTTTTTAAATTTTAAATTTGTCAGATTTGCTTTCTAGATAGTTATATTCCTGGTTGCCTGGTATAAAAACTCAATTTAATAGAATAAAAAAATCATGAATTTTGAGAAATTATCGTTTTTTTAAAATTTGAAAAAGTTTTTAAATTTTAAATTTGTCAGATTTGCTTCCTAGATATTTACATTCCTGGTTGCCTGGTATAAAAACTCAATTTACGAGAATAAAAAATTCGTGAATTTTGAGAAATAATCGTTTTTTTAAATTTTAAAAAGTTTTTAAATTTTAAATTTGTCAGATTTGCTTCCTAGATATTTACATTCCTGGTTGCCTGGTATAAAAACTCAATTTAATAGAATAAAAAATTCGTGAATTTTGAGAAATAATCGTTTTTTTTGTTGGGGTTTGGAATTAAAAGTTTTTAAATTTGTCAAATTTGCTTCCTAGATATTTACATTCCTGGTTGCCTGGTATAAAAACTCAATTTAATAGAATAAAAAATTCGTGAATTTTGAGAAATAATCGTTTCTTTGTTGGGGTTTGGATTTAAAAGATTTTAAATTTTAAATTTGTCAGATTTTCTTCCTAGATATTTACATTTCTGGTTGCCTGTTATAAAAACTCAATTTAGTAGAATAAAAAATTCGTGAATTTTGAGAAATAATCATTTTTTTGTTGGGGTTTGGATTTAAAAGATTTTAAATTTTAAATTTGTCAGATTTTCTTCCTAGATTTTTACATTTCTGGTTGCCTGGTATAAAAACTCAATTTAGTAGAATAAAAAATTCGTGAATTTTGAGAAATAATTGTTTTTTATGTTGGGGTTTGGATTTAAAAGTTTTTAAATCTTAAATTTGTCAGATTTGCTTCCTAGATATTTACATTCCTGGTTGCCTCGTATAAAAACTCAATTTAGTAGAATAAAAAATTCGTGAATTTGGAGAAATAATCGTTTTTTGTAGGGGTTTGGAATTAAAAAGTTTTTAAATTTTAAATTTGTCAGATTTTCTTCCTAGATATTTACATTCCTGGTTGCCTGGTATAAAAACTCAATTTAATAGAATAAAAAATTCGTAAATTTTGAGAAATAATCGTTTTTTTTGTTGGGGTTTGGAATTAAAAGTTTTTAAATTTTAAATTTGTCAAATTTGCTTCCTAGATATTTACATTCCTGGTTGCCTGGTATAAAAACTCAATTTAATAGAATAAAAAATTCGTGAATTTTGAGAAATAATCGTTTTTTTGTTGGGGTTTGGATTTAAAAGATTTTAAATTTTAAATTTGTCAGATTTTCTTCCTAGATATTTACATTTCTGGTTGCCTGGTATAAAAACTCAATTTAGTAGAATAAAAAATTCGTGAATTTTGAGAAATAATCATTTTTTTGTTGGGGTTTGGATTTAAAAGATTTTAAATTTTAAATTTGTCAGATTTGCTTCCTAGATATTTACATTCCTGGTTGCCTGGTATAAAAACTCAATTTAGTAGAATAAAAAATTCGTGAATTTTGAGAAATAATCGTTTTTTTGTAGGGGTTTGGAATTAAAAAGTTTTTAAATTTTAAATAAGTCAGATTTTCTTCCTAGATATTTACACTCCTGGTTGCCTGGTATAAAAACTCAATTTAATAGAATAAAAAATTCGTGAATTTTGAGAAATAATCGTTTTTTTTGTTGGGGTTTGGAATTAAAAGTTTTTAAATTTGTCAAATTTACTTCCTAGATATTTACATTCCTGGTTGCCTGGTATAAAAACTCAATTTAATAGAATAAAAAATTCGTGAATTTTGAGAAATAATTGTTTTTTTGTTGGGGTTTGGATTTAAAAGATTTTAAATTTTAAATTTGTCAGATTTTCTTCCTAGATATTTACATTCCTGGTTGCCTGGTATAAAAACTCAATTTAGTAGAATAAAAAATTCGTGAATTTTGAGAAATAATCATTTTTATGTTGGGGTTTGGATTTAAAAGGTTTTAAATTTTAAATTTGTCAGATTTGCTTCCTAGATATTTACATTCCTGGTTGCCTGGTATAAAAACTCAATTTAGTAGAATAAAAAATTCGTGAATTTTGAGAAATAATCATTATTTTGTTGGGGTTTGGATTTAAAAGATTTTAAATTTTAAATTTGTCAGATTTGCTTCCTAGATATTTACATTCCTGGTTGCCTGGTATAAAAACTCAATTTAGTAGAATAGAAAATTCGTGAATTTTGAGAAATAATCGTTTTTTTTGTTGGGGTTTGGAATTAAAAGTTTTTAAATTTTACATTTGTCAGATTTGCTTCCTAGATATTTACATTCCTTGTTGCCTGGTACAAAAACTCAATTTAATAGAATAAAAAATTCCTTAATTTTGAGAAATAATCGTTTTTTTTGTTGGGGTTTGGAATTAAAAGTTTTTAAATTTTAAATTTGTCAGATTTGCTTCCTAGATATTTACATTCCTGGTTGCCTGGTATAAAAACTCAATATAATAAAATAAAAAATTCGTAAATTTTGAGAAATAATCGTTTTTTTGTTGGGGTTTGGAATTAAAAGTTTTTAAATTTTAAATTTGTCAGATTTGCTTTCTAGATAGTTATATTCCTGGTTGCCTGGTATAAAAACTCAATTTAATAGAATAAAAAAATCATGAATTTTGAGAAATTATCGTTTTTTTAAAATTTGAAAAAGTTTTTAAATTTTAAATTTGTCAGATTTGCTTCCTAGATATTTACATTCCTGGTTGCCTGGTATAAAAACTCAATTTAGGAGAATAAAAAATTCGTGAATTTTGAGAAATAATCGTTTTTTTAAATTTTAAAAAGTTTTTAAATTTTGAATTTGTCAGATTTGCTTCCTAGATATTTACATTCCTGGTTGCCTGGTATAAAAACTCAATTTAATAGAATAAAAAATTCGTGAATTTTGAGAAATAATCGTTTTTTTTGTTGGGGTTTGGAATTAAAAGTTTTTAAATTTGTCAAATTTGCTTCCTAGATATTTACATTCCTGGTTGCCTGGTATAAAAACTCAATTTAATAGAATAAAAAATTCGTGAATTTTGAGAAATAATCGTTTCTTTGTTGGGGTTTGGATTTAAAAGATTTTAAATTTTAAATTTGTCAGATTTTCTTCCTAGATATTTACATTTCTGGTTGCCTGGTATAAAAACTCAATTTAGTAGAATAAAAAATTCGTGAATTTTGAGAAATAATCATTTTTTTGTTGGGGTTTGGATTTAAAAGATTTTAAATTTTAAATTTGTCAGATTTTCTTCCTAGATTTTTACATTTCTGGTTGCCTGGTATAAAAACTCAATTTAGTAGAATAAAAAATTCGTGAATTTTGAGAAATAATTGTTTTTTATGTTGGGGTTTGGATTTAAAAGTTTTTAAATTTTAAATTTGTCAGATTTGCTTCCTAGATATTTACATTCCTGGTTGCCTGGTATAAAAACTCAATTTAGTAGAATAAAAAATTCGTGAATTTGGAGAAATAATCGTTTTTTGTAGGGGTTTGGAATTAAAAAGTTTTTAAATTTTAAATTTGTCAGATTTTCTTCCTAGATATTTACATTCCTGGTTGCCTGGTATAAAAACTCAATTTAATAGAATAAAAAATTCGTAAATTTTGAGAAATAATCGTTTTTTTTGTTGGGGTTTGGAATTAAAAGTTTTTAAATTTTAAATTTGTCAAATTTGCTTCCTAGATATTTACATTCCTGGTTGCCTGGTATAAAAACTCAATTTAATAGAATAAAAAATTCGTGAATTTTGAGAAATAATCGTTTTTTTGTTGGGGTTTGGATTTAAAAGATTTTAAATTTTAAATTTGTCAGATTTTCTTCCTAGATATTTACATTTCTGGTTGCCTGGTATAAAAACTCAATTTAGTAGAATAAAAAATTCGTGAATTTTGAGAAATAATCATTTTTTTGTTGGGGTTTGGATTTAAAAGATTTTAAATTTTAAATTTGTCAGATTTGCTTCCTAGATATTTACATTCCTGGTTGACTGGTATAAAAACTCAATTTAGTAGAATAAAAAATTCGTGAATTTTGAGAAATAATCGTTTTTTGTAGGGGTTTGGAATTAAAAAGTTTTTAAATTTTAAATATGTCAGATTTTCTTCCTAGATATTTACACTCCTGGTTGCCTGGTATAAAAACTCAATTTAATAGAATAAAAAATTCGTGAATTTTGAGAAATAATCGTTTTTTTTGTTGGGGTTTGGAATTAAAAGTTTTTAAATTTGTCAAATTTACTTCCTAGATATTTACATTCCTGGTTGCCTGGTATAAAAACTCAATTTAATAGAATAAAAAATTAGTGAATTTTGAGAAATAATCGTTTTTTTGTTGGGGTTTGGATTTAAAAGATTTTAAATTTTAAATTTGTCAGATTTTCTTCCTAGATATTTACATTCCTGGTTGCCTGGTATAAAAACTCAATTTAGTAGAATAAAAAATTCGTGAATTTTGAGAAATAATCATTTTTATGTTGGGGTTTGGATTTAAAAGGTTTTAAATTTTAAATTTGTCAGATTTGCTTCCTAGATATTTACATTCCTGGTTGCCTGGTATAAAAACTCAATTTAGTAGAATAAAAAATTCGTGAATTTTGAGAAATAATCATTTTTTTGTTGGGGTTTGGATTTAAAAGATTTCAAATTTTAAATTTGTCAGATTTGCTTCCCAGATATTTACATTCCTGGTTGCCTGGTATAAAAACTCAATTTAGTAGAATAAAAAATTCGTGAATTTTGAGAAATAATCGTTTTTTGTAGGGGTTTGGAATTAAAAAGTTTTTAAATTTTAAATATGTCAGATTTTCTTCCTAGATATTTACATTCCTGGTTGCCTGGTATAAAAACTCAATTTAATAGAATAAAAAATTCGTGAATTTTGAGAAATAATCGTTTTTTTTTGTTGGGGTTTGGAATTAAAAGTTTTTAAATTTGTCAAATTTACTTCCTAGATATTTACATTCCTGGTTGCCTGGTATAAAAACTCAATTTAATAGAATAAAAAATTCGTGAATTTTGAGAAATAATCGTTTTTTGGTTGGGGTTTGGATTTAAAAGATTTTATATTTTAAATTTGTCAGATTTTCTTCCTAGATATTTACATTTCTGGTTGCCTGGTATAAAAACTCAATTTAGTAGAATAAAAAATTCGTGAATTTTGAGAAATAATCATTTTTATGTTGGGGTTTGGATTTAAAAGGTTTTAAATTTTAAATTTGTCAGATTTGCTTCCTAGATATTTACATTCCTGGTTGCCTGGTATAAAAACTCAATTTAGTAGAATAAAAAATTCGTGAATTTTGAGAAATAATCGTTTTTTTTGTTGGGGTTTGGAATTAAAAGTTTTTAAATTTTAAATTTGTCAAATTTGCTTCCTAGATATTTACATTCCTGGTTGCCTGGTATAAAAACTCAATTTAATAGAATAAAAAATTCGTGAATTTTGAGAAATAATCGTTTTTTTGTTGGGGTTTGGATTTAAAAGATTTTAAATTTTAAATTTGTCAGATTTGCTTCCTAGATATTTACATTCCTGGTTGCCTGGTATAAAAACTCAATTTAATAGAATAAAAAATTCGTGAATTTTGAAAAGTAATCGTTTTTTTTGTTGGGGATTGAAATTAAAAGTTTTTAAATTTTAAATTTGTCAGATTTGCTTCCTAGATATTTACATTCCTGGTTGCTTGGTATAAAAACTCAACTTAATAGAATAAAAAATTCGTGAATTTTGAGAAATAATCGTTTTTTTTTTTGGGGTTTGGAATTAAAAGTTTTTAAATTTCAAATTTGTCAGATTTGCTTCCTAGATATTTACATTCCTGGTTGCCTAGTATAAAAACTCAATTTAATAGAATAAAAAATTCGTGAATTTTGTGAAATTATCGTTTTTTTGTTGGGGTTTGGAATTAAAAGTTTTTAAATTTTAAATTTGTCAGATTTGCTTCCTAGATATTTACATTCCTGGTTCCCTGGTATAAAAACTCAATTTAATAGAATAAAAAATTCGTTAATTTTGAGAAATAATCTTTTTTTTAAATTTTAAATTTGTCAGATTTGCTTCCTAGATATTTATATTTCTGGTTGCCATGTATAAAAACTCAATTTAATAGAATAAAATATTCGTGAATTTTGAGAAATTATCGTTTTTTTTAAATTTTCAAAAAGTTTTTAAATTTTAAATTTGTCAGATTTGCTTCCTAGATATTTACATTCCTTGTTGCCTGGTATAAAAACTCAATTTAATAGAATAAAAAATTCGCGAATTTTGAGAAATAATCGTTTTTTTTGTTGGGTTTTAGAATTAAAAGTTTTTAAATTTTAAATTTGTCAGATTTGCTTCCTAGATATTTACATTCCTGGTTGCCTGGTATAAAAACTCAATTTAATAGAATAAAAAATTCGTGAATTTTGAGAAATAATTGTTTTTTTTGTTGGGGTTTGGAATTAAAAGTTTTTAAATTTTAAATTTGTCAGATTTGTTTTCTAGATAGTTATATTCCTGGTTGCCTGGTATTAAAACTCAATTTAATAGAATAAAAAATTCGTGAATTTTGAGAAATAATCGTTTTCTTGTTGGGGTTTGGAATTAAAAGTTTTAAAATTTTTAATTTGTCAGATTTGCTTCCTAGATATTTACATTCCTGGTTGCCTGGCATAAAAACTCAATTTAATAGAATAAAAAAATTCGTGTATTTTGAGAAATAATCGTTTTTTTTGTTGGGGTTTGGAATTAAAAGTTTTTAAATTTTAAATTTGTCAGATTTTCTTCCTAGATATTTACATTTCTGGTTGCCTGGTATAAAAACTCAATTTAGTAGAATAAAAAATTCGTGTATTTTGAGAAATAATCGTTTTTTTTGTTGGGGTTTGGAATTAAAAGTTTTTAAATTTTAAATTTGTCAGATTTGCTTTCTAGATAGTTATATTCCTGGTTGCCTGGTATTAAAACTCAATTTAATAGAATAAAAAATTCGTGAATTTTGTGAAATTATCGTTTTTTTGTTGGGGTTTGGAATTAAAAGTTTTTAAATTTTAAATTTGTCAGATTTGCTTCCTAGATATTTACATTCCTGGTTCCCTGGTATAAAAACTCAATTTAATAGAATAAAAAATTCGTTAATTTTGAGAAATAATCTTTTTTTTAAATTTTAAATTTGTCAGATTTGCTTCCTAGATATTTATATTTCTGGTTGCCATGTACAAAAACTCAATTTAATAGAATAAAATATTCGTGAATTTTGAGAAATTATCGTTTTTTTTAAATTTTCAAAAAGTTTTTAAATTTTAAATTTGTCAGATTTGCTTCCTAGATATTTACATTCCTTGTTGCCTGGTATAAAAACTCAATTTAATAGAATAAAAAATTCCTTAATTTTGAGAAATAATCGTTTTTTTTGTTGGGGTTTTGAATTAAAAGTTTTTAAATTTTAAATTTGTCAGATTTGCTTCCTAGATATTTACATTCCTGGTTGCCTGGTATAAAAACTCAATATAATAAAATAAAAAATTCGTAAATTTTGAGAAATAATCGTTTTTTTGTTGGGGTTTGGAATTAAAAGTTTTTAAATTTTAAATTTGTCAGATTTGCTTTCTAGATAGTTATATTCCTGGTTGCCTGGTATAAAAACTCAATTTAATAGAATAAAAAATTCGTGAATTTTGAGAAATAATCGTTTTTTTGTTGGGGTTTGGAATTAAAAGTTTTTAAATTTTAAATTTGTCAGATTTGCTTCCTAGATATTTACATTCCTGGTTGCCTGTCATAAAAACTCAATTTAATAGAATAAAAAATTCGTGAATTTTGAGAAATAATCGTTTTCTTTGTTGGGGTTTGGAATTAAAAGTTTTTAAATTTTAAATTTGTCAGATTTGCTTCCTAGATATTTACATTCCTGGTTGCCTGGTATAAAAACTCAATTTAATAGAATAAAAAATTCGTGAATTTTGAGAAATAATCGTTTTTTTTGTTGGGGTTTGGAATTAAAAGTTTTTAAATTTTACATTTGTCAGATTTGCTTCCTAGATATTTACATTCCTTGTTGCCTGGTATAAAAACTCAATTTAATAGAATAAAAAATTCGTGAATTTTGAGAAATAATCTTTTTTTTTGTTGGGGTTTGGAATTAAAAGTTTTTAAATTTTAAATTTGTAAGATTTGCTTCCTAGATATTTACATTCCTGGTTGCCTGGTATAAAAACTCAATATAATAAAATAAAAAATTTGTAAATTTTGAGAAATAATCGTTTTTTTGTTGGGGTTTGGAATTAAAAGTTTTTAAATTTTAAATTTGTCAGATTTGCTTTCTAGATAGTTATATTCCTGGTTGCCTGGTATGAAAACTCAATTTAATAGAATAAAAAAATCATGAATTTTGAGAAATTATCGTTTTTTTAAAATTTGAAAAAGTTTTTAAATTTTAAATTTGTCAGATTTGCTTCCTAGATATTTACATTCCTGGTTGCCTGGTATAAAAACTCAATTTAGGAGAATAAAAAATTCGTGAATTTTGAGAAATAATCGTTTTTTTAAATTTTAAAAAGTTTTTAAATTTTAAATTTGTCAGATTTGCTTCCTAGATATTTACATTCCTGGTTGCCTGGTATAAAAACTCAATTTAGGAGAATAAAAAATTCGTGAATTTTGAGAAATAATTGTTTTTTTGTTGGGGTTTGGAATTAAAAGTTTTTAAACTTTAAATTTATCAGATTTGCTTCCTAGATATTTACATTCCCAGTTGCCTGGTATAAAAACTCAATTTAGTAGAATAAAAAACTCGTGAATTTTGAGAAATAATCGTTCTTTTGTAGGGGTTTGGAATTAAAGGTTTTTAAATTTTAAATTTGTCAGATTTGCTTCCTAGATATTTACATTCCTGGTTGCCTGGTATAAAAACTCAATTTAATAGGATAAAAAATTCGTGAATTTTGAGAAATTATCGTTTTTTTAAATTTTAAAAAGTTTTCAAATGTTAAATTTGTCAGATTTGCTTCCTAGATATTAACATTCCTGGTTGCCTGTTATAAAAACTCAGTTTAATAGAATAAAAAATTCGTGAATTTTGAAAAATAATTGTTTTCTTTGTTGGGGTTTGGAATTAAAAAATTTTAAATTTTAAATTTGTCAGATTTGCTTCCTAGATATTTACATTCCTGATTGCCTGGTATAAAAACTCAATTTAATAGGATAAAAAATTCGTGAATTTTGAGAAACTATCGTTTTTTTAAATTTTAAAAAGTTTTTAAATTTTAAATTTGTCAGATTTGCTTCCTAGATATTTACATTCCTGGTTGCCTGGTATAAAAACTCAGTTTAATAGAATAAAAAATTCGTGAATTTTGAAAAATAATTGTTTTCTTTGTTGGGGTTTGGAATTAAAAAATTTTAAATTTTAAATTTGTCAGATTTGCTTCCTAGATATTTACATTCCTGGTTGCCTGGTATAAAAACTCAATTTAATAGGATAAAAAATTCGTGAATTTTGAGAAATTATCGTTTTTTTAAATTTTAAAAAGTTTTTAAATGTTAAATTTGTCAGATTTGCTTCCTAGATATTAACATTCCTGGTTGCCTGTTATAAAAACTCAGTTTAATAGAATAAAAAATTCGTGAATTTTGAAAAATAATTGTTTTCTTTGTTGGGGTTTGGAATTAAAAAATTTTAAATTTTAAATTTGTCAGATTTGCTTCCTAGATATTTACATTCCTGATTGCCTGGTATAAAAACTCAATTTAATAGGATAAAAAATTCGTGAATTTTGAGAAACTATCGTTTTTTTAAATTTTAAAAAGTTTTTAAATTTTAAATTTGTCAGATTTGCTTCCTAGATATTTACATTCCTGGTTGCCTGGTATAAAAACTCAATTTAATAGAATAAAAAATTCGTGAATTTTTAGAAATAATCGTTTTTTGTTGCGGTTTGGAATTAAAAGTTTTTAAATTTTAAATTTGTCAGATTTGCTTCCTAGATATTTACATTCCTGGTTGCCTGGTATAAAAACTCAATTTAATAGAATAAAAAATTAATGTATTTTTAGAAATAATTGTTTTTTGTTGCGGTTTGGAATTAAAAGTTTTTAAATTTTAAATTTGTAAGATCTGGTTCCTAGATATTTACATTCCTGGTTGCCTGGTATAAAAACTCAATTTAATAAAAAAAAAAAATTCGTGAATTTTGAGAAATAATCGTTTATTTGTTGGGGTTTGGAATTAAAAGGTTTTTAAATTTTAAATTTGTCAGATTTGCTTCCTAGATATTTACATTCCTGGTTGCCTGGTATAAAAACTCAATTTAATAAAAAAAAAAATTCGTGAATTTTGAGAAATAATCGTTTTTTTGTTGGGGTTTGGAATTAAAAGGTTTTTAAATTTTAAATTTGTCAGATTTGCTTCCTAGATATTTACATTCCTGGTTGCCTGGTATAAAAACTCAATTTAATAGAATAAAAAATTCGTGAATTTTTAGAAAAAATCGTTTTTTGTTGCGGTTTGGAATTAAAAGTTTTTAAATTTAAAATTTGTCAGATATGCTTCCTAGATATTTACATTCCTGGTTGCCTGGTATAAAAACTCAATTTAATAGAATAAAAAATTCGTGAATTTAGAGAAATAATCGTTTTTTTGTTAGGATTTGGAATTAAAAGTTTTTAAATTTTTAATTTGTCAGATTATCTTCCTAGATATTTACATTCCTGGTTGCCTGGTATAAAAACTCAATATAATAGAATAAAAAATTCGTGAATTTTTAGAAAAAATCGTTTTTTGTTGCGGTTTGGAATTAAAAGTTTTTAAATTTAAAATTTATCAGATTTGCTTCCTAGATAGTTATATTCCTGATTGCCTGGTATAAAAACTCAATTAAATAGAATAAAAATTTCGTGAATTTTGAGAAATAATCGATTTTTGTTGGGGTTTAGAATTAAAAGTTTTTAAATTTTAAATTTGTCAGATTTGCTTCCTAGATAGTTATATTCCTGGTTGCCTGGTATAAAAACTCAATTTAATAGAATAAAAAAATCGTGAATTTTGAGAAATAATTGTTTTTTTGTAGGGGTTTGGAATTTAAAGTTTTTAAATTTTAAATTTGTCAGATTTGCTTCCTAGATATTTACATTCCTGGTTGCCTGGTATAAAAGCTCAATTTAATAGAATAAAAAATTCGTGAATTTAGAGAAATAATCGTTTTTTTATTGGGGTTTGGAATTAAAAGTTTTTAAATTTTAAATTTGTCAAATTTGCTTCCTAGATATTTACATTCCTGGTTGCCTGGTATAAAAACTCAATTTAATAGAATAAAAAATTCGTGAATTTTGAGAAATAATCGTTTTTTGTTGGGGTTTGGAATTAAAAGTTTTTAAATTTAAAATTTGTCAGATATGCTTCCTAGATATTTATCCTAGATCGTTTTTTGTTGGGGTATGGAATTAAAAGTTTTTAAATTTAAAATTTGTCAGATATGCTTCCTAGATATTTAAATTCCTGGTTGCCTGGTATAGAAACTGAATTTAATAGAATTAAAAATTCGTGAATTTTGAGATATAATCGTTTTTTTGTTAGGATTTGGAATTAAAAGTTTTTAAATTTTTAATTTGTCAGATTTACTTCCTAGATGCTTACATCCCTGGTTGCCTGTTATAAAAACTCAATTTAATATATTAAAAAATTCGTGAATTTTGAGAAATAATCGTTTTTTTGGTGGGATTTGGAATTAAAAGTTTTTAATTTTAAATTTGTCAGTTTTGCTTCCTAGATATTTACATTCCTGGTTGCCTGGTATAAAAACTCAATTTAATAGAATAAGAAATTCGTGAATTTAGAGAAATAATCGTTTTTTTGTTGGGGTTTGGAATTAAAAGTTTTTAAATTTTAAATTTGTCAGATTTGCTTTCTAGATAGTTATATTCCTGGTTGCCTGGTATAAAAACTCAATTTAATAGAATAAAAAATTCGTGCATTTTGAGAAATAATTGTTTTTTTGTAGGGGTTTGGAATTAAGAGTTTTTAAGTTTTAAATTTGTCAGATTTGCTTCCTAGATATTTACATTCCTGGTTGCCTGGTATAAAAACTCAATTTAATAGAAAAAACAATTCGTGTATTTTTAGAAATAATCGTTTTTTTAAATTTTGAAAAAGTTTTTAAATTTTAAATTTGTCAGATTTGCTTCCTAGATATTTACATTCCTGGTTGCCTGATATAAAAACTCAATTTAGTAGAATAAAAAATTCGTGAATTTTGAGAAATAATTGTTTTTTTGTTGGGGTTTGGAATTAAAAGTTTTTAAACTTTAAATTTATCAGATTTGCTTCCTAGATATTTACATTCCTAGTTGCCTGGTATAAAAACTCAATTTAGTAGAATAAAAAATTCGTGAATTTTGAGAAATAATCGTTCTTTTGTAGGGGTTTGGAATTAAAAGTTTTTAAATTTTAAATTTGTCAGATTTGCTTCCTAGATGTTTACATTCCTGGTTGCCTGGTATAAAAACTCAATTTAATAGAATAAAAAATTCGTTAATTTTGAGAAATTATCGTTTTTTTAAATTTTAAAAAGTTTTTAAATTTTAAATTTGTCAGATTTGCTTCCTAGATATTTACATTCCTGGTTGCCTGTTATAAAAACCCAGTTTAATAGAATAAAAAATTCGTGAATTTTGAAAAATAATTGTTTTTTTTTGTTGGGGTTTGGAATTAAAAGTTTTTAAATTTTAAATTTGTCAGATTTGCTTCCTAGATATTTACATTCCTGACTGCCTGGTATAAAAACTCAATTTAATAGGATAAAAAATTCGTGAATTTTGAGAAATTATCGTTTTTTTAAATTTTAAATAGTTTTTAAATTTTAAATTTGTCAGATTTGCTCCCTAGATATTTACATTCCTGGTTGCCTGGTATAAAAACTCAGTTTAATAGAATAAAAAATTCGTGAATTTTGAGAATTAATCGTTTTTTTTGTTGGGGTTTGGAATTAAAAGTTTTTAAATTTTAAATTTTTCAGATTTGCTTCCTAGATATTTACATTCCTGGTTGCCTGGTATAAAAACTCAATTTAATAGAATAAAAAATTCGTGAATTTTTAGATATAATCGTTTTTTGTTGCGGTTTGGAATTAAAAGTTTTTAAATTTTAAATTTGTCAGATTTGCTTCCTAGATATTTACATTCCTGGTTGCCTGGTATAAAAACTCAATTTAATAGAATAAAAAATTCGTGTATTTTTAGAAATAATCGTTTTTTGTTGCGGTTTGGAATTAAAAGTTTTTAAATTTTAAATTTGTAAGATTTGCTTCCTAGATATTTACATTACTGGTTGCCTGGTATAAATACTCAATTTAATAAAAAAAAAATTCGTGAATTTTGAGAAATAATCGTTTTTTTGTTGGGGTTTGGAATTAAAAGTTTTAAAATTTTTAATTTGTCAGATTTGCTTCCTAGATAGTTTTTAAATTTTAAATTTGTCAGATTTGCTTCCTAGATATTTACATTCCTGGTTGCCTGGTATAAAAACTCAATTTAATAGAATAAAAAATTCGTGAATTTAGAGAAATAATCGTTTTTTTGTTAGGATTTGGAATTAAACGTTTTTAAATTTTTAATTTGTCAGATTTGCTTCCTAGATATTTACATTCCTGGTTGCCTGGTATAAAAACTCAATTTAATTGAATAAAAAATTCGTGAATTTAGAGAAATAATCGTTTTTTTTGTTGGGGTTTGGAATTAAAAGTTTTTAAATTTTAAATTTGTAAGATTTGCTTCCTAGATATTTACATTCCTGGTTGCCTGGTATAAAAACTCAATTTAATAGAATAAAAAATTCGTGTATTTTTAGAAATAATCGTTTTTTGTTGCGGTTTGGAATTAAAAGTTTTTAAATTTTAAATTTGTAAGATTTGCTTCCTAGATATTTACATTCCTGGTTGCCTGGTATAAAAACTCATTTTAATAGAATAAAAAATTCGTGTATTTTTAGAAATAATCGTTTTTTGTTGCGGTTTGGAATTAAAAGTTTTTAAATTTTAAATTTGTAAGATTTGCTTCCTAGATATTTACATTCCTGGTTGCCTGGTATAAAAACTCAATTTAATAAAAAAAAAAATTCGTGAATTTTGAGAAATAATCGTTTTTTTGTTGGGGTTTGGAATTAAAAGGTTTTTAAATTTTAAATTTGTCAGATTTGCTTCCTAGATATTTACATTCCTGGTTGCCTGGTATAAAAACTCAATTTAATAGAATAAAAAATTCGTGAATTTTTAGAAAAAATCGTTTTTTGTTGCGGTTTGGAATTAAAAGTTTTTAAATTAAAAATTTGTCAGATATGCTTCCTAGATATTTACATTCCTGGTTGCCTGGTATAAAAACTCAATTTAATAGAATAAAAAATTCGTGAATTTAGAGAAATAATCGTTTTTTTGTTAGGATTTGGAATTAAAAGTTTTTAAATTTTTAATTTGTCAGATTATCTTCCTAGATATTTACATTCCTGGTTGCCTGGTATAAAAACTCAATATAATAGAATAAAAAATTCGTGAATTTTGAGAAATAATCGTTTTTTTTGTTGGGGTTTGGAATTAAAAGTTTTTAAATTTTAAATTTGTAAGATTTGCTTCCTAGATATTTACATTTCTGGTTGCCTGGTATAAAAACTGAATTTAATAGAATTAAAAATTCGTGAATTTTGAGAAATAATCGTTTTTTTGTTGTGGTTTGGAATTAAAAGTTTTTAAATTTTAAATTTGTCAGAATTGCTTCCTAGATATTTACATTCCTGGTTGCCTGGTATAAAAACTCAATTTAATAGAATAAAAAATTCGTGTATTTTTAGAAATAATCGTTTTTTGTTGCGGTTTGGAATTAAAAGTTTTTAAATTTTAAATTTGTAAGATTTGCTTCCTAGATATTTACATTCCTGGTTGCCTGGTATAAAAACTCACTTTAATAAAAAAAAAAATTCGTGAATTTTGCGAAATAATCGTTTTTTTGTTGGGGTTTGGAATTAAAAGGTTTTTAAATTTTAAATTTGTCAGATTTGCTTCCTAGATATTTACATTCCTGGTTGCCTGGTATAAAAACTCAATTTAATAGAATAAAAAATTCGTGAATTTTTAGAAAAAGTCGTTTTTTGTTGCGGTTTGGAATTAAAAGTTTTTAAATTTAAAATTTGTCAGATATGCTTCCTAGATATTTACATTCCTGGTTGCCTGGTATAAAAACTCAATTTAATAGAATAAAAAATTCGTGAATTTAGAGAAATAATCGTTTTTTTGTTGGGGTTTGGAATTAAAAGTTTTAAAATTTTTAATTTGTCAGATTTGCTTCCTAGATAGTTTTTAAATTTTAAATTTGTCAGATTTGCTTCCTAGATATTTACATTCCTGGTTGCCTGGTATAAAAACTCAATTTAATAGAATAAAAAATTCGTGAATTTAGAGAAATAATCGTTTTTTTGTTAGGATTTGGAATTAAACGTTTTTAAATTTTAAATTTGTCAGATTTGCTTCCTAGATATTTACATTCCTGGTTGCCTGGTATAAAAACTCAATTTAATAGGATAAAAAATTCGTGAATTTTGAGAAATTATCGTTTTTTTAAATTTTAAATAGTTTTTAAATTTTAAATTTGTCAGATTTGCTTCCTAGATATTTACATTCCTGACTGCCTGGTATAAAAACTCAATTTAATAGGATAAAAAATTCGTGAATTTTGAGAAATTATCGTTTTTTTAAATTTTAAATAGTTTTTAAATTTAAAATTTGTCAGATATGCTTCCTAGATATTTAAATTCCTGGTTGCCTGGTATAGAAACTGAATTTAATAGAATTAAAAATTCGTGAATTTTGAGATATAATCGTTTTTTTGTTAGGATTTGGAATTAAAAGTTTTTAAATTTTTAATTTGTCAGATTTACTTCCTAGATGCTTACATCCCTGGTTGCCTGTTATAAAAACTCAATTTAATATATTAAAAAATTCGTGAATTTTGAGAAATAATCGTTTTTTTGGTGGGATTTGGAATTAAAAGTTTTTAATTTTAAATTTGTCAGTTTTGCTTCCTAGATATTTACATTCCTGGTTGCCTGGTATAAAAACTCAATTTAATAGAATAAGAAATTCGTGAATTTAGAGAAATAATCGTTTTTTTGTTGGGGTTTGGAATTAAAAGTTTTTAAATTTTAAATTTGTCAGATTTGCTTTCTAGATAGTTATATTCCTGGTTGCCTGGTATAAAAACTCAATTTAATAGAATAAAAAATTCGTGCATTTTGAGAAATAATTGTTTTTTTGTAGGGGTTTGGAATTAAGAGTTTTTAAGTTTTAAATTTGTCAGATTTGCTTCCTAGATATTTACATTCCTGGTTGCCTGGTATAAAAACTCAATTTAATAGAAAAAACAATTCGTGTATTTTTAGAAATAATCGTTTTTTTAAATTTTGAAAAAGTTTTTAAATTTTAAATTTGTCAGATTTGCTTCCTAGATATTTACATTCCTGGTTGCCTGATATAAAAACTCAATTTAGTAGAATAAAAAATTCGTGAATTTTGAGAAATAATTGTTTTTTTGTTGGGGTTTGGAATTAAAAGTTTTTAAACTTTAAATTTATCAGATTTGCTTCCTAGATATTTACATTCCTAGTTGCCTGGTATAAAAACTCAATTTAGTAGAATAAAAAATTCGTGAATTTTGAGAAATAATCGTTCTTTTGTAGGGGTTTGGAATTAAAAGTTTTTAAATTTTAAATTTGTCAGATTTGCTTCCTAGATGTTTACATTCCTGGTTGCCTGGTATAAAAACTCAATTTAATAGAATAAAAAATTCGTTAATTTTGAGAAATTATCGTTTTTTTAAATTTTAAAAAGTTTTTAAATTTTAAATTTGTCAGATTTGCTTCCTAGATATTTACATTCCTGGTTGCCTGTTATAAAAACCCAGTTTAATAGAATAAAAAATTCGTGAATTTTGAAAAATAATTGTTTTTTTTTGTTGGGGTTTGGAATTAAAAGTTTTTAAATTTTAAATTTGTCAGATTTGCTTCCTAGATATTTACATTCCTGACTGCCTGGTATAAAAACTCAATTTAATAGGATAAAAAATTCGTGAATTTTGAGAAATTATCGTTTTTTTAAATTTTAAATAGTTTTTAAATTTTAAATTTGTCAGATTTGCTCCCTAGATATTTACATTCCTGGTTGCCTGGTATAAAAACTCAGTTTAATAGAATAAAAAATTCGTGAATTTTGAGAATTAATCGTTTTTTTTGTTGGGGTTTGGAATTAAAAGTTTTTAAATTTTAAATTTTTCAGATTTGCTTCCTAGATATTTACATTCCTGGTTGCCTGGTATAAAAACTCAATTTAATAGAATAAAAAATTCGTGAATTTTTAGATATAATCGTTTTTTGTTGCGGTTTGGAATTAAAAGTTTTTAAATTTTAAATTTGTCAGATTTGCTTCCTAGATATTTACATTCCTGGTTGCCTGGTATAAAAACTCAATTTAATAGAATAAAAAATTCGTGTATTTTTAGAAATAATCGTTTTTTGTTGCGGTTTGGAATTAAAAGTTTTTAAATTTTAAATTTGTAAGATTTGCTTCCTAGATATTTACATTACTGGTTGCCTGGTATAAATACTCAATTTAATAAAAAAAAAATTCGTGAATTTTGAGAAATAATCGTTTTTTTGTTGGGGTTTGGAATTAAAAGTTTTAAAATTTTTAATTTGTCAGATTTGCTTCCTAGATAGTTTTTAAATTTTAAATT
Organism: Dolichopus griseipennis; assembly: GCA_963082915.1. Taxonomy (NCBI): domain Eukaryota; kingdom Metazoa; phylum Arthropoda; class Insecta; order Diptera; family Dolichopodidae; genus Dolichopus; species Dolichopus griseipennis. The sequence continues at coordinate 63,398,777 of OY720445.1, forward strand.
TGTCAGATTTGCTTCCTAGATATTTACATTCCTGGTTGCCTGGTATAAAAACTCAATTTAATAGAATAAAAAATTCGTGAATTTAGAGAAATAATCGTTTTTTTGTTAGGATTTGGAATTAAACGTTTTTAAATTTTTAATTTGTCAGATTTGCTTCCTAGATATTTACATTCCTGGTTGCCTGGTATAAAAACTCAATTTAATTGAATAAAAAATTCGTGAATTTAGAGAAATAATCGTTTTTTTTGTTGGGGTTTGGAATTAAAAGTTTTTAAATTTTAAATTTGTAAGATTTGCTTCCTAGATATTTACATTCCTGGTTGCCTGGTATAAAAACTCAATTTAATAGAATAAAAAATTCGTGTATTTTTAGAAATAATCGTTTTTTGTTGCGGTTTGGAATTAAAAGTTTTTAAATTTTAAATTTGTAAGATTTGCTTCCTAGATATTTACATTCCTGGTTGCCTGGTATAAAAACTCATTTTAATAGAATAAAAAATTCGTGTATTTTTAGAAATAATCGTTTTTTGTTGCGGTTTGGAATTAAAAGTTTTTAAATTTTAAATTTGTAAGATTTGCTTCCTAGATATTTACATTCCTGGTTGCCTGGTATAAAAACTCAATTTAATAAAAAAAAAAATTCGTGAATTTTGAGAAATAATCGTTTTTTTGTTGGGGTTTGGAATTAAAAGGTTTTTAAATTTTAAATTTGTCAGATTTGCTTCCTAGATATTTACATTCCTGGTTGCCTGGTATAAAAACTCAATTTAATAGAATAAAAAATTCGTGAATTTTTAGAAAAAATCGTTTTTTGTTGCGGTTTGGAATTAAAAGTTTTTAAATTAAAAATTTGTCAGATATGCTTCCTAGATATTTACATTCCTGGTTGCCTGGTATAAAAACTCAATTTAATAGAATAAAAAATTCGTGAATTTAGAGAAATAATCGTTTTTTTGTTAGGATTTGGAATTAAAAGTTTTTAAATTTTTAATTTGTCAGATTATCTTCCTAGATATTTACATTCCTGGTTGCCTGGTATAAAAACTCAATATAATAGAATAAAAAATTCGTGAATTTTGAGAAATAATCGTTTTTTTTGTTGGGGTTTGGAATTAAAAGTTTTTAAATTTTAAATTTGTAAGATTTGCTTCCTAGATATTTACATTCCTGGTTGCCTGGTATAAAAACTGAATTTAATAGAATTAAAAATTCGTGAATTTTGAGAAATAATCGTTTTTTTGTTGTGGTTTGGAATTAAAAGTTTTTAAATTTTAAATTTGTCAGAATTGCTTCCTAGATATTTACATTCCTGGTTGCCTGGTATAAAAACTCAATTTAATAGAATAAAAAATTCGTGAATTTTTAGAAAAAATCGTTTTTTGTTGCGGTTTGGAATTAAAAGTTTTTAAATTAAAAATTTGTAAGATTTGCTTCCTAGATATTTACATTCCTGGTTGCCTGGTATAAAAACTCAATTTAATAGAATAAAAAATTCGTGAATTTTGAGAAATAATCGTTTTTTTTGTTGGGGTTTGGAATTAAAAGTTTTTAAATTTTAAATTTGTCAGATTTGCTTCCTAGATATTTACATTCCTGGTTGCCTGGTATAAAAACTCAATATAATAGAATAAAAAATTCGTGAATTTTGAGAAATAATCGTTTTTTTTGTTGGGGTTTGGAATTAAAAGTTTTTAAATTTTAAATTTGTAAGATTTGCTTCCTAGATATTTACATTCCTGGTTGCCTGGTATAAAAACTGAATTTAATAGAATTAAAAATTCGTGAATTTTGAGAAATAATCGTTTTTTTGTTGTGGTTTGGAATTAAAAGTTTTTAAATTTTTAATTTGTCAGATTATCTTCCTAGATATTTACATTCCTGGTTGCCTGGTATAAAAACTCAATATAATAGAATAAAAAATTCGTGAATTTTGAGAAATAATCGTTTTTTTTGTTGGGGTTTGGAATTAAAAGTTTTTAAATTTTAAATTTTTCAGATTTGCTTCCTAGATATTTACATTCCTGGTTGCCTGGTATAAAAACTCAATTTAATAGAATAAAAAATTCGTGAATTTTTAGATATAATCGTTTTTTGTTGCGGTTTGGAATTAAAAGTTTTTAAATTTTAAATTTGTCAGATTTGCTTCCTAGATATTTACATTCCTGGTTGCCTGGTATAAAAACTCAATTTAATAGAATAAAAAATTCGTGTATTTTTAGAAATAATCGTTTTTTGTTGCGGTTTGGAATTAAAAGTTTTTAAATTTTAAATTTGTAAGATTTGCTTCCTAGATATTTACATTACTGGTTGCCTGGTATAAATACTCAATTTAATAAAAAAAAAATTCGTGAATTTTGAGAAATAATCGTTTTTTTGTTGGGGTTTGGAATTAAAAGTTTTAAAATTTTTAATTTGTCAGATTTGCTTCCTAGATAGTTTTTAAATTTTAAATTTGTCAGATTTGCTTCCTAGATATTTACATTCCTGGTTGCCTGGTATAAAAACTCAATTTAATAGAATAAAAAATTCGTGAATTTAGAGAAATAATCGTTTTTTTGTTAGGATTTGGAATTAAACGTTTTTAAATTTTTAATTTGTCAGATTTGCTTCCTAGATATTTACATTCCTGGTTGCCTGGTATAAAAACTCAATTTAATTGAATAAAAAATTCGTGAATTTAGAGAAATAATCGTTTTTTTTGTTGGGGTTTGGAATTAAAAGTTTTTAAATTTTAAATTTGTAAGATTTGCTTCCTAGATATTTACATTCCTGGTTGCCTGGTATAAAAACTGAATTTAATAGAATTAAAAATTCGTGAATTTTGAGAAATAATCGTTTTTTTGTTGTGGTTTGGAATTAAAAGTTTTTAAATTTTAAATTTGTCAGATTTGCTTCCTAGATATTTACATTCCTGGTTGCCTGGTATAAAAACTCAATTTAATAGAATAAAAAATTCGTGAATTTAGAGAAATAATCGTTTTTTTGTTAGGATTTGGAATTAAACGTTTTTAAATTTTTAATTTGTCAGATTTGCTTCCTAGATATTTACATTACTGGTTGCCTGGTATAAATACTCAATTTAATAAAAAAAAAATTCGTGAATTTTGAGAAATAATCGTTTTTTTGTTGGGGTTTGGAATTAAAAGTTTTAAAATTTTTAATTTGTCAGATTTGCTTCCTAGATAGTTTTTAAATTTTAAATTTGTCAGATTTGCTTCCTAGATATTTACATTCCTGGTTGCCTGGTATAAAAACTCAATTTAATAGAATAAAAAATTCGTGTATTTTTAGAAATAATCGTTTTTTGTTGCGGTTTGGAATTAAAAGTTTTTAAATTTTAAATTTGTAAGATTTGCTTCCTAGATATTTACATTCCTGGTTGCCTGGTATAAAAACTCACTTTAATAAAAAAAAAAATTCGTGAATTTTGCGAAATAATCGTTTTTTTGTTGGGGTTTGGAATTAAAAGGTTTTTAAATTTTAAATTTGTCAGATTTGCTTCCTAGATATTTACATTCCTGGTTGCCTGGTATAAAAACTCAATTTAATAGAATAAAAAATTCGTGAATTTTTAGAAAAAGTCGTTTTTTGTTGCGGTTTGGAATTAAAAGTTTTTAAATTTAAAATTTGTCAGATATGCTTCCTAGATATTTACATTCCTGGTTGCCTGGTATAAAAACTCAATTTAATAGAATAAAAAATTCGTGAATTTAGAGAAATAATCGTTTTTTTGTTAGGATTTGGAATTAAAAGTTTTTAAATTTTTAATTTGTCAGATTATCTTCCTAGATATTTACATTCCTGGTTGCCTGGTATAAAAACTCAATATAATAGAATAAAAAATTCGTGAATTTTGAGAAATAATCGTTTTTTTTGTTGGGGTTTGGAATTAAAAGTTTTTAAATTTTAAATTTGTAAGATTTGCTTCCTAGATATTTACATTCCTGGTTGCCTGGTATAAAAACTGAATTTAATAGAATTAAAAATTCGTGAATTTTGAGAAATAATCGTTTTTTTGTTGTGGTTTGGAATTAAAAGTTTTTAAATTTTAAATTTGTCAGATTTGCTTCCTAGATATTTACATTCCTGGTTGCCTGGTATAAAAACTCAATTTAATAGAATAAAAAATTCGTGTAATTTTGAGAAATTATCGTTTTTTTAAATTTTAAAAAGTTTTTAAATTTTAAATTTGTCAGATTTGCTTCCTAGATATTTACATTCCTGGTTGCCTGTTATAAAAACCCAGTTTAATAGAATAAAAAATTCGTGAATTTTGAAAAATAATTGTTTTTTTTTGTTGGGGTTTGGAATTAAAAGTTTTTAAATTTTAAATTTGTCAGATTTGCTTCCTAGATATTTACATTCCTGACTGCCTGGTATAAAAACTCAATTTAATAGGATAAAAAATTCGTGAATTTTGAGAAATTATCGTTTTTTTAAATTTTAAATAGTTTTTAAATTTTAAATTTGTCAGATTTGCTCCCTAGATATTTACATTCCTGGTTGCCTGGTATAAAAACTCAGTTTAATAGAATAAAAAATTCGTGAATTTTGAAAAATAATTGTTTTTTTTTGTTGGGGTTTGGAATTAAAAGTTTTTAAATTTTAAATTTGTCAGATTTGCTCCCTAGATATTTACATTCCTGGTTGCCTGGTATAAAAACTCAGTTTAATAGAATAAAAAATTCGTGAATTTTGAGAATTAATCGTTTTTTTTGTTGGGGTTTGGAATTAAAAGTTTTTAAATTTTAAATTTTTCAGATTTGCTTCCTAGATATTTACATTCCTGGTTGCCTGGTATAAAAACTCAATTTAATAGAATAAAAAATTCGTGAATTTTTAGATATAATCGTTTTTTGTTGCGGTTTGGAATTAAAAGTTTTTAAATTTTAAATTTGTCAGATTTGCTTCCTAGATATTTACATTCCTGGTTGCCTGGTATAAAAACTCAATTTAATAGAATAAAAAATTCGTGTATTTTTAGAAATAATCGTTTTTTGTTGCGGTTTGGAATTAAAAGTTTTTAAATTTTAAATTTGTAAGATTTGCTTCCTAGATATTTACATTACTGGTTGCCTGGTATAAATACTCAATTTAATAAAAAAAAAATTCGTGAATTTTGAGAAATAATCGTTTTTTTGTTGGGGTTTGGAATTAAAAGTTTTAAAATTTTTAATTTGTCAGATTTGCTTCCTAGATAGTTTTTAAATTTTAAATTTGTCAGATTTGCTTCCTAGATATTTACATTCCTGGTTGCCTGGTATAAAAACTCAATTTAATAGAATAAAAAATTCGTGAATTTAGAGAAATAATCGTTTTTTTGTTAGGATTTGGAATTAAACGTTTTTAAATTTTTAATTTGTCAGATTTGCTTCCTAGATATTTACATTCCTGGTTGCCTGGTATAAAAACTCAATTTAATTGAATAAAAAATTCGTGAATTTAGAGAAATAATCGTTTTTTTTGTTGGGGTTTGGAATTAAAAGTTTTTAAATTTTAAATTTGTAAGATTTGCTTCCTAGATATTTACATTCCTGGTTGCCTGGTATAAAAACTCAATTTAATAGAATAAAAAATTCGTGTATTTTTAGAAATAATCGTTTTTTGTTGCGGTTTGGAATTAAAAGTTTTTAAATTTTAAATTTGTAAGATTTGCTTCCTAGATATTTACATTCCTGGTTGCCTGGTATAAAAACTCATTTTAATAGAATAAAAAATTCGTGTATTTTTAGAAATAATCGTTTTTTGTTGCGGTTTGGAATTAAAAGTTTTTAAATTTTAAATTTGTAAGATTTGCTTCCTAGATATTTACATTCCTGGTTGCCTGGTATAAAAACTCAATTTAATAAAAAAAAAAATTCGTGAATTTTGAGAAATAATCGTTTTTTTGTTGGGGTTTGGAATTAAAAGGTTTTTAAATTTTAAATTTGTCAGATTTGCTTCCTAGATATTTACATTCCTGGTTGCCTGGTATAAAAACTCAATTTAATAGAATAAAAAATTCGTGAATTTTTAGAAAAAATCGTTTTTTGTTGCGGTTTGGAATTAAAAGTTTTTAAATTAAAAATTTGTCAGATATGCTTCCTAGATATTTACATTCCTGGTTGCCTGGTATAAAAACTCAATTTAATAGAATAAAAAATTCGTGAATTTAGAGAAATAATCGTTTTTTTGTTAGGATTTGGAATTAAAAGTTTTTAAATTTTTAATTTGTCAGATTATCTTCCTAGATATTTACATTCCTGGTTGCCTGGTATAAAAACTCAATATAATAGAATAAAAAATTCGTGAATTTTGAGAAATAATCGTTTTTTTTGTTGGGGTTTGGAATTAAAAGTTTTTAAATTTTAAATTTGTAAGATTTGCTTCCTAGATATTTACATTCCTGGTTGCCTGGTATAAAAACTGAATTTAATAGAATTAAAAATTCGTGAATTTTGAGAAATAATCGTTTTTTTGTTGTGGTTTGGAATTAAAAGTTTTTAAATTTTAAATTTGTCAGAATTGCTTCCTAGATATTTACATTCCTGGTTGCCTGGTATAAAAACTCAATTTAATAGAATAAAAAATTCGTGTATTTTTAGAAATAATCGTTTTTTGTTGCGGTTTGGAATTAAAAGTTTTTAAATTTTAAATTTGTAAGATTTGCTTCCTAGATATTTACATTCCTGGTTGCCTGGTATAAAAACTCACTTTAATAAAAAAAAAAATTCGTGAATTTTGCGAAATAATCGTTTTTTTGTTGGGGTTTGGAATTAAAAGGTTTTTAAATTTTAAATTTGTCAGATTTGCTTCCTAGATATTTACATTCCTGGTTGCCTGGTATAAAAACTCAATTTAATAGAATAAAAAATTCGTGAATTTTTAGAAAAAGTCGTTTTTTGTTGCGGTTTGGAATTAAAAGTTTTTAAATTTAAAATTTGTCAGATATGCTTCCTAGATATTTACATTCCTGGTTGCCTGGTATAAAAACTCAATTTAATAGAATAAAAAATTCGTGAATTTAGAGAAATAATCGTTTTTTTGTTAGGATTTGGAATTAAAAGTTTTTAAATTTTTAATTTGTCAGATTATCTTCCTAGATATTTACATTCCTGGTTGCCTGGTATAAAAACTCAATATAATAGAATAAAAAATTCGTGAATTTTGAGAAATAATCGTTTTTTTTGTTGGGGTTTGGAATTAAAAGTTTTTAAATTTTAAATTTGTAAGATTTGCTTCCTAGATATTTACATTCCTGGTTGCCTGGTATAAAAACTGAATTTAATAGAATTAAAAATTCGTGAATTTTGAGAAATAATCGTTTTTTTGTTGTGGTTTGGAATTAAAAGGTTTTTAAATTTTAAATTTGTCAGATTTGCTTCCTAGATATTTACATTCCTGGTTGCCTGGTATAAAAACTCAATTTAATAGAATAAAAAATTCGTGAATTTTTAGAAAAAATCGTTTTTTGTTGCGGTTTGGAATTAAAAGTTTTTAAATTAAAAATTTGTCAGATATGCTTCCTAGATATTTACATTCCTGGTTGCCTGGTATAAAAACTCAATTTAATAGAATAAAAAATTCGTGAATTTAGAGAAATAATCGTTTTTTTGTTAGGATTTGGAATTAAAAGTTTTTAAATTTTTAATTTGTCAGATTATCTTCCTAGATATTTACATTCCTGGTTGCCTGGTATAAAAACTCAATATAATAGAATAAAAAATTCGTGAATTTTGAGAAATAATCGTTTTTTTTGTTGGGGTTTGGAATTAAAAGTTTTTAAATTTTAAATTTGTAAGATTTGCTTCCTAGATATTTACATTCCTGGTTGCCTGGTATAAAAACTGAATTTAATAGAATTAAAAATTCGTGAATTTTGAGAAATAATCGTTTTTTTGTTGTGGTTTGGAATTAAAAGTTTTTAAATTTTAAATTTGTCAGAATTGCTTCCTAGATATTTACATTCCTGGTTGCCTGGTATAAAAACTCAATTTAATAGAATAAAAAATTCGTGTATTTTTAGAAATAATCGTTTTTTGTTGCGGTTTGGAATTAAAAGTTTTTAAATTTTAAATTTGTAAGATTTGCTTCCTAGATATTTACATTCCTGGTTGCCTGGTATAAAAACTCACTTTAATAAAAAAAAAAATTCGTGAATTTTGCGAAATAATCGTTTTTTTGTTGGGGTTTGGAATTAAAAGGTTTTTAAATTTTAAATTTGTCAGATTTGCTTCCTAGATATTTACATTCCTGGTTGCCTGGTATAAAAACTCAATTTAATAGAATAAAAAATTCGTGAATTTTTAGAAAAAGTCGTTTTTTGTTGCGGTTTGGAATTAAAAGTTTTTAAATTTAAAATTTGTCAGATATGCTTCCTAGATATTTACATTCCTGGTTGCCTGGTATAAAAACTCAATTTAATAGAATAAAAAATTCGTGAATTTAGAGAAATAATCGTTTTTTTGTTAGGATTTGGAATTAAAAGTTTTTAAATTTTTAATTTGTCAGATTATCTTCCTAGATATTTACATTCCTGGTTGCCTGGTATAAAAACTCAATATAATAGAATAAAAAATTCGTGAATTTTGAGAAATAATCGTTTTTTTTGTTGGGGTTTGGAATTAAAAGTTTTTAAATTTTAAATTTGTAAGATTTGCTTCCTAGATATTTACATTCCTGGTTGCCTGGTATAAAAACTGAATTTAATAGAATTAAAAATTCGTGAATTTTGAGAAATAATCGTTTTTTTGTTGTGGTTTGGAATTAAAAGTTTTTAAATTTTAAATTTGTCAGAATTGCTTCCTAGATATTTACATTCCTGGTTGCCTGGTATAAAAACTCAATTTAATAGAATAAAAAATTCGTGTATTTTTAGAAATAATCGTTTTTTGTTGCGGTTTGGAATTAAAAGTTTTTAAATTTTAAATTTGTAAGATTTGCTTCCTAGATATTTACATTCCTGGTTGCCTGGTATAAAAACTCACTTTAATAAAAAAAAAAATTCGTGAATTTTGCGAAATAATCGTTTTTTTGTTGGGGTTTGGAATTAAAAGGTTTTTAAATTTTAAATTTGTCAGATTTGCTTCCTAGATATTTACATTCCTGGTTGCCTGGTATAAAAACTCAATTTAATAGAATAAAAAATTCGTGAATTTTTAGAAAAAGTCGTTTTTTGTTGCGGTTTGGAATTAAAAGTTTTTAAATTTAAAATTTGTCAGATATGCTTCCTAGATATTTACATTCCTGGTTGCCTGGTATAAAAACTCAATTTAATAGAATAAAAAATTCGTGAATTTAGAGAAATAATCGTTTTTTTGTTAGGATTTGGAATTAAAAGTTTTTAAATTTTTAATTTGTCAGATTATCTTCCTAGATATTTACATTCCTGGTTGCCTGGTATAAAAACTCAATATAATAGAATAAAAAATTCGTGAATTTTGAGAAATAATCGTTTTTTTTGTTGGGGTTTGGAATTAAAAGTTTTTAAATTTTAAATTTGTAAGATTTGCTTCCTAGATATTTACATTCCTGGTTGCCTGGTATAAAAACTGAATTTAATAGAATTAAAAATTCGTGAATTTTGAGAAATAATCGTTTTTTTGTTGTGGTTTGGAATTAAAAGTTTTTAAATTTTAAATTTGTCAGATTTGCTTCCTAGATATTTACATTCCTGGTTGCCTGGTATAAAAACTCAATTTAATAGAATAAAAAATTCGTGTAATTTTAGAAATAATCGTTTTTTGTTGCGGTTTGGAATTAAAAGTTTTTAAATTTTAAATTTGTAAGATTTGCTTCCTAGATATTTACATTCCTGGTTGCCTGGTATAAAAACTCAATTTAATAAAAAAAAAAATTCGTGAATTTTGCGAAATAATCGTTTTTTTGTTGGGGTTTGGAATTAAAAGGTTTTTAAATTTTAAATTTGTCAGATTTGCTTCCTAGATATTTACATTCCTGGTTGCCTGGTATAAAAACTCAATTTAATAGAATAAAAATTCGTGAATTTTTAGAAAAAATCGTTTTTTGTTGCGGTTTGGAATTAAAAGTTTTTAAATTTAAAATTTGTCAGATATGCTTCCTAGATATTTACATTCCTGGTTGCCTGGTATAAAAACTCAATTTAATAGAATAAAAAATTCGTGAATTTAGAGAAATAATCGTTTTTTTGTTAGGATTTGGAATTAAAAGTTTTTAAATTTTTAATTTGTCAGATTATCTTCCTAGATATTTACATTCCTGGTTGCCTGGTATAGAAACTCAATATAATAGAATAAAAAATTCGTGAATTTTGAGAAATAATCGTTTTTTTTGTTGGGGTTTGGAATTAAAAGTTTTTAAATTTTAAATTTGTAAGATTTGCTTCCTAGATATTTACATTCCTGGTTGCCTGGTATAAAAACTGAATTTAATAGAATTAAAAATTCGTTAATTTTGAGAAATAATCGTTTTTTTGTTGTGGTTTGGAATTAAAAGTTTTTAAATTTTAAATTTGTCAGATTTGCTTCCTAGATATTTACATTCCTGGTTGCCTGGTATAAAAACTCAATTTAATAGAATAAAAAATTCGTGAATTTAGAGAAATAATCGTTTTTTTTTTGGGGTTTGGAATTAAAAGTTTTTAAATCTTAAATTTGTCAGATTTGCTTCCTTGATAGTTATATTCCTGGTTGCCTGGTATAAAAACTCAATATAATAGAATAAAAAATTCGTGAATTTTGAGAAATAATCGTTTTTTTTGTTGGGGTTTGGAATTAAAAGTTTTTAAATTTTAAATTTGTAAGATTTGCTTCCTAGATATTTACATTCCTGGTTGCCTGGTATAAAAACTGAATTTAATAGAATTAAAAATTCGTGAATTTTGAGAAATAATCGTTTTTTTGTTGTGGTTTGGAATTAAAAGTTTTTAAATTTTAAATTTGTCAGATTTGCTTCCTAGATATTTACATTCCTGGTTGCCTGGTATAAAAACTCAATTTAATAGAATAAAAAATTCGTGTAATTTTAGAAATAATCGTTTTTTGTTGCGGTTTGGAATTAAAAGTTTTTAAATTTTAAATTTGTAAGATTTGCTTCCTAGATATTTACATTCCTGGTTGCCTGGTATAAAAACTCAATTTAATAAAAAAAAAAATTCGTGAATTTTGCGAAATAATCGTTTTTTTGTTGGGGTTTGGAATTAAAAGGTTTTTAAATTTTAAATTTGTCAGATTTGCTTCCTAGATATTTACATTCCTGGTTGCCTGGTATAAAAACTCAATTTAATAGAATAAAAATTCGTGAATTTTTAGAAAAAATCGTTTTTTGTTGCGGTTTGGAATTAAAAGTTTTTAAATTTAAAATTTGTCAGATATGCTTCCTAGATATTTACATTCCTGGTTGCCTGGTATAAAAACTCAATTTAATAGAATAAAAAATTCGTGAATTTAGAGAAATAATCGTTTTTTTGTTAGGATTTGGAATTAAAAGTTTTTAAATTTTTAATTTGTCAGATTATCTTCCTAGATATTTACATTCCTGGTTGCCTGGTATAGAAACTCAATATAATAGAATAAAAAATTCGTGAATTTTGAGAAATAATCGTTTTTTTTGTTGGGGTTTGGAATTAAAAGTTTTTAAATTTTAAATTTGTAAGATTTGCTTCCTAGATATTTACATTCCTGGTTGCTGGTATAAAAACTGAATTTAATAGAATTAAAAATTCGTTAATTTTGAGAAATAATCGTTTTTTTGTTGTGGTTTGGAATTAAAAGTTTTTAAATTTTAAATTTGTCAGATTTGCTTCCTAGATATTTACATTCCTGGTTGCCTGGTATAAAAACTCAATTTAATAGAATAAAAAATTCGTGAATTTAGAGAAATAATCGTTTTTTTTTTTGGGGTTTGGAATTAAAAGTTTTTAAATCTTAAATTTGTCAGATTTGCTTCCTTGATAGTTATATTCCTGGTTGCCTGGTATAAAAACTCAATTAAATAGAATAAAAATTTCGTGAATTTTGAGAAATAATCGATTTTTGTTGGGGTTTGGAATTAAAAGTTTTTAAATTTTAAATTTGTCAGATTTGCTTCCTAGATAGTTATATTCCTGGTTGCTTGATATAAAAACTCAATTAAATAAAAAAAAAAATTCGTGAATTTTGAGAAATAATCGTTTTTTTTGTTGTGTTTTGGAATTTAAAGTTTTTAAATTTTAAATTTGTCAGATTTGCTTCCTAGATATTTACATTCCTGGTTGCCTGGTATAAAAGCTCAATTTAATAGAATAAAAAATTCGTGAATTTAGAGAAATAATCGTTTTTTTGTTGGGGTTTGGAATTAAAAGTTTTTAAATTTTAAATTTGTCAAATTTGCTTCTTAGATATTTACATTCCTGGTTGCCTGGTATAAAAACTCAATTTAATAGAATAAAAAATTCGTGAATTTTGAGAAATAATCGTTTTTTGTTGGGGTTTGGAATTAAAAGTTTTTAAATTTAAAATTTGTCAGATATGCTTCCTAGGTATTTATCCTAGATCGTTTTTTGTTGGGGTATGGAATTAAAAGTTTTTAAATTTAAAATTTGTCAGATATGCTTCCTAGCTATTTAAATTCCTGGTTGCCTGGTATAAAGACTCAATTTAATAGAATAAAAATTCGTGAAATTGGAGAAATAATCGTTTTTTTTTGTTGGGGTTTGGAATTAAAAGTTTTTAAATTTTAAATTTGTCAGATTTGCTTCCTAGATGTTTACATTTCTGGTTGCCTGGTATAAAAACTGAATTTAATAGAATTAAAAATTCGTGAATTTTGAGAAATAATCGTTTTTTTGTTAGGATTTGGAATTAAAAGTTTTTAAATTTTTAATTTGTCAGATTTACTTCCTAGATGTTTACATCCCTGGTTGCCTGTTATAAAAACTCAATTTAATATATTAAAAAATTCGTGAATTTTGAGAAACAATCGTTTTTTTGGTGGGATTTGGAATTAAAAGTTTTTAATTTTAAATTTGTCAGTTTTGCTTCCTAGATATTTACATTCCTGGTTGCCTGGTATAAAAATTCAATTTAATAGAATAAGAAATTCGTGAATTTAGAGAAATAATCGTTTTTTTGTTGGGGTTTGGAATTAAAAGTTTTTAAATTTTAAATTTGTCAGATTTGCTTCCTAGATATTTACATTCCTGGTTGCCTGGTATAAAAACTCAATTTAATAGAATAAAAAATTCGTGAATTTAGAGTAATAATCGTTTTTTTGTTGGGGTTTGGAATTAAAAGTTTTTAAATTTTAAATTTGTCAGATTTCCTTCCTAGATATTTACATTCCTGGTTGCCTGGTATAAAAAGTCAATTTAATAGAATAAAAAATTCGTGAATTTTGAGAAATAATCGTTTTTTGTTGGGGTTTGGAATTAATAGTTTTTAAATTTTTATTTTATCAGATTTGCTTCTTAGATATTTACATTCCTGGTTGCCTGGTATAAAAACTCAATTTAATAGAAGAAAAAATTCGTGAAATTTGAGAAATAATCGTTTTTTTTGTTGGGGTTTGGAATTAAAAGTTTTTAAATTTTAAATTTGTCAGATTTGCTTCCTAGATGTTTACATTCCTGGTTGCCTGGTATAAAAACTCAATTTAATAGAATAAAAAATTCGTCAATTTAAAAAAAATAATCGTTTTTTTGTTGGGGTTTGGAATTAAAAGTTTTTAAATTTTAAATTTGTCAGATTTGCTTCCTAGATATTTACATTCCTGGTTGCCTGGTATAAAAACTCAATTTAATAGAATAAAAAATTCGTGAATTTAGAGAAATAATCGTTTTTTTGTTGGGGTTTGGAATTAAAAGTTTTTAAATTTTAAATTTGTCAGATTTGCTTCCTAGATATTTACATTCCTGGTTGCCTGGTATAAAAACTCAATTTAATAGAATAAAAAATTCGTGAATTTAGAGAAATAATCGTTTTTTTGTTGGGGTTTGGAATTAAAAGTTTTAAAATTTTAAATTTGTCAGATTTGCTTCCTAGATATTTACATTCCTGGTTGCCTGGTATAAAAACTCAATTTAATAGAATAAAAAATTCGTGTATTATTAGAAATAATCGTTTTTTGTTGCGGTTTGGAATTAAAAGTTTTTAAATTTTAAATTTGTAAGATTTGCTTCCTAGATATTTACATTCCTGGTTGCCTGGTATAAAAACTCAATTTAATAAAAAAAAAAATTCGTGAATTTTGAGAAATAATCGTTTTTTTGTTGGGGTTTGGAATTAAAAGGTTTTTAAATTTTAAATTTGTCAGATTTGCTTCCTAGATATTTACATTCCTGGTTGCCTGGTATAAAAACTCAATTTAATAGAATAAAAAATTCATGAATTTTTAGAAAAAATCGTTTTTTGTTGCGGTTTGGAATTAAAAGTTTTTAAATTTAAAATTTGTCAGATATGCTTCCTAGATATTTACATTCCTGGTTGCCTGGTATAAAAACTCAATTTAATAGAATAAAAAATTCGTGAATTTAGAGAAATAATCGTTTTTTTGTTAGGATTTGGAATTAAAAGTTTTTAAATTTTTAATTTGTCAGATTATCTTCCTAGATATTTACATTCCTGGTTGCCTGGTATAAAAACTCAATATAATAGAATAAAAAATTCGTGAATTTTGATAAATAATCGTTTTTTTTGTTGGGGTTTGGAATTAAAAGTTTTTAAATTTTAAATTTATAAGATTTGCTTCCTAGATATTTACATTCCTGGTTGCCTGGTATAAAAACTCAATTTAATAGAATAAAATATTCGTGAATTTAGAGAAATAATCGTTTTTTTGTTGTGGTTTGGAATTAAAAGTTTTTAAATTTTAAATTTGTCAGATTTGCTTCCTAGATATTTACATTCCTGGTTGCCTGGTATAAAAACATCAATATAATAGAATTAAAAATTCGTGAATTTTAAGAAATAATCGTTTTTTTGTTGTGGTTTGGAATTAAAAGTTTTTAAATTTTAAATTTGTCAGATTTGCTTCCTAGATATTTACATTCCTGGTTGCCTGGTATAAAAACTCAACTTAATAGAATAAAAAATTCGTGAATTTAGAGAAATAACCGTTTTTTTTTTGGGGTTTGGAATTAAAAGTTTTTAAATTTTAAATTTGTAAGATTTGCTTCCTAGATATTTACATTCCTGGTTGCCTGGTATAAAAACTCAATATAATAGAATTAAAAATTCGTGAATTTTGAGAAATAATCGTTTTTTTGTTGTGGTTTGGAATTAAAAGTATTTAAATTTTAAATTTGTCAGATTTGCTTCCTAGATATTTACATTCCTGGTTGCCTGGTATAAAAACTCAATTTAATAGAATAAAAAATTCGTGAATTTAGAGAAATAATCGTTTTTTTTTTTGGGGTTTGGAATTAAAAGTGTTTAAATTTTAAATTTGTCAGATTTGCTTCCTAGATAGTTATATTCCTGGTTGCTTGATATAAAAACTCAATTTAATAAAAAAAAAAATTCGTGAATTTTGAGAAATAATCGTTTTTTTGTTGTGGTTTGGAATTTAAAGTTTTTAAATTTTAAATTTGTCAGATTTGCTTCCTAGATATTTACATTCCTGGTTGCCTGGTATAAAAGCTCAATTTAATAGAATAAAAAATTCGTGAATTTTGAGAAATAATCGTTTTTTTGTTAGGATTTGGAATTAAAAGTTTTTAAATTTTTAATTTGTCAGATTTACTTCCTAGATGTTTACATCCCTGGTTGCCTGTTATAAAAACTCAATTTAATATATTAAAAAATTCGTGAATTTTGAGAAATAATCGTTTTTTTGGTGGGATTTGGAATTAAAAGTTTTTAATTTTAAATTTGTCAGTTTTGCTTCCTAGATATTTACATTCCTGGTTGCCTGGTATAAAAACTCAATTTAATAGAATAAGAAATTCGTGAATTTAGAGAAATAATCGTTTTTTTGTTGGGGTTTGGAATTAAAAGCTTTTAAATTTAAAATTTGTCAGATATGCTTCCTAGATATTTATCCTAGATCGTTTTTTGTTGGGGTTTGGAATTAAAAGTTTTTAAATTTTAAATTTGTCAGATTTGCTTCCTAGATGTTTACATTTCTGGTTGCCTGGTATAAAAACTGAATTTAATAGAAAAATTCGTGAATTTTGAGAAATAATCGTTTTTTTGTTAGGATTTGGAATTAAAAGTTTTTAAATTTTTAATTTGTCAGATTTACTTCCTAGATGTTTACATCCCTGGTTGCCTGTTATAAAAACTCAATTTAATATATTAAAAAATTCGTGAATTTTGAGAAATAATCGTTTTTTTGGTGGGATTTGGAATTAAAAGTTTTTAATTTTAAATTTGTCAGTTTTGCTTCCTAGATATTTACATTCCTGGTTGCCTGGTATAAAAACTCAATTTAATAGAATAAGAAATTCGTGAATTTAGAGAAATAATCGTTTTTTTGTTCGGGTTTGGAATTAAAAGTTTTTAAATTTTAAATTTGTCAGATTTGCTTCCTAGATATTTACATTCCTGGTTGCCTGGTATAAAAACTCAATTTAATAGAATAAAAAATTCGTGAATTTAGAGAAATAATCGTTTTTTTGTTGGGGTTTGGAATTAAAAGTTTTTAAATTTTAAATTTGTCAGATTTGCTTCTTAGATATTTACATTCCTGGTTGCCTGGTATAAAAACTCAATTTAATAGAATAAAAAATTCGTGAATTTTGAGAAATAATCGTTTTTTGTTGGGGTTTGGAATTAATAGTTTTTAAATTTTTATTTTATCAGATTTGCTTCTTAGATATTTACATTCCTGGTTGCCTGGTATAAAAACTCAATTTAATAGAATAAAAAATTCGTGAAATTTGAGAAATAATCGTTTTTTTTGTTGGGGTTTGGATTTAAAAGTTTTTAAATTTTAAATTTGTCAGATTTGCTTCTTAGATATTTACATTCCTGGTTGCCTGGTATAAAAACTCAATTTAATAGAATAAGAAATTCGTGAATTTAGAGAAATAATCGTTTTTTTGTTGGGGTTTGGAATTAAAAGTTTTTAAATTTTTAATTTGTCAGATTATCTTCCTAGATATTTACATTCCTGGTTGCCTGGTATAAAAACTCAATATAATAGAATAAAAAATTCGTGAATTTTGAGAAATAATCGTTTTTTTTGTTGGGGTTTGGAATTAAAAGTTTTTAAATTTTAAATTTGTAAGATTTGCTTCCTAGATATTTACATTCCTGGTTGCCTGGTATAAAAACTCAATTTAATAGAATAAAAAATTCGTGTATTTTTAGAAATAATCGTTTTTTGTTGCGGTTTGGAATTAAAAGTTTTTAAATTTTAAATTTGTAAGATTTGCTTCCTAGATATTTACATTCCTGGTTGCCTGGTATAAAAACTCAATTTAATAAAAAAAAAAATTCGTGAACTTTGCGAAATAATCGTTTTTTTGTTGGGGTTTGGAATTAAAAGGTTTTTAAAATTTAAATTTGTCAGATTTGCTTCCTAGATATTTACATTCCTGGTTGCCTGGTATAAAAACTCAATTTAATAGAATAAAAAATTCGTGAATTTTTAGAAAAAGTCGTTTTTTGTTGCGGTTTGGAATTAAAAGTTTTTAAATTTAAAATTTGTCAGATATGCTTCCTAGATATTTACATTCCTGGTTGCCTGGTATAAAAACTCAATTTAATAGAATAAAAAATTCGTGAATTTAGAGAAATAATCGTTTTTTTGTTAGGATTTGGAATTAAAAGTTTTTAAATTTTTAATTTGTCAGATTATCTTCCTAGATATTTACATTCCTGGTTGCCTGGTATAAAAACTCAATATAATAGAATAAAAAATTCGTGAATTTTGAGAAATAATCGTTTTTTTGTTGCGGTTTGGAATTAAAAGTTTTTAAATTTTAAATTTGTAAGATTTGCTTCCTAGATATTTACATTCCTGGTTTCCTGGTATAAAAACTCAATTTAATAGAATAAAAAATTCGTGTATTTTTAGAAATAATCGTTTTTTTGTTGCGGTTTGGAATTAAAAGTTTTTAAATTTTAAATTTGTAAGATTTGCTTCCTAGATATTTACATTCCTGGTTGCCTGGTATAAAAACTCAATTTAATAAAAAAAAAAATTCGTGAATTTTGCGAAATAATCGTTTTTTTGTTGGGGTTTGGAATTAAAAGGTTTTTAAATTTTAAATTTGTCAGATTTGCTTCCTAGATATTTACATTCCTGGTTGCCTGGTATAAAAACTCAATTTAATAGAATAAAAAATTCGTGAATTTTTAGAAAAAATCGTTTTTTGTTGCGGTTTGGAATTAAAAGTTTTTAAATTTAAAATTTGTCAGATATGCTTCCTAGATATTTACATTCCTGGGTTGCCTGGTATAAAAACTCAATTAAATAAAAAAAAAAATTCGTGAATTTTGAGAAATAATCGTTTTTTTTGTTGTGGTTTGGAATTTAAAGTTTTTAAATTTTAAATTTGTCAGATTTGCTTCCTAGATATTTACATTCCTGGTTGCCTGGTATAAAAGCTCAATTTAATAGAATAAAAAATTCGTGAATTTAGAGAAATAATCGTTTTTTTGTTGGGGTTTGGAATTAAAAGTTTTTAAATTTTAAATTTGTCAAATTTGCTTCTTAGATATTTACATTCCTGGTTGCCTGGTATAAAAACTCAATTTAATAGAATAAAAAATTCGTGAATTTTGAAAAATAACCGTTTTTTGTTGGGGTTTGGAATTAAAAGTTTTTAAATTTAAAATTTGTCAGATTTGCTTCCTAGATATTTACATTCCTGGTTGCCTGGTATAAAAACTCAATTTAATAGAATAAAAATTCGTGAAATTGGAGAAATAATCGTTTTTTGTTGGGGTTTGGAATTAATAGTTTTTAAATTTTTATTTTATCAGATTTGCTTCTTAGATATTTACATTCCTGGTTGCCTGGTATAAAAACTCAATTTAATAGAATAAAAAATTCGTGAAATTGGAGAAATAATCGTTTTTTTTTGTTGGGGTTTGGAATTAAAAGTTTTTAAATTTTAAATTTGTCAGATTTGCTTCCTAGATGTTTACATTTCTGGTTGCCTGGTATAAAAACTCAATTTAATAGAATAAAAAATTCGTGAATTTAGAGAAATAATCGTTTTTTTGTTGGGGTTTGGAATTAAAAGTTTTTAAATTTTAAATTTGTCAGATTTACTTCCTAGATGTTTACATCCCTGGTTGCCTGTTATAAAAACTCAATTTAATGTATTAAAAAATTCGTGAATTTTGAGAAACAATCGTTTTTTTGGTGGGATTTGGAATTAAAAGTTTTTAATTTTAAATTTGTCAGTTTTGCTTCCTAGATATTTACATTCCTGGTTGCCTGGTATAAAAACTCAATTTAATAGAATAAGAAATTCGTGAATTTAGAGAAATAATCGTTTTTTTGTTGGGGTTTGGAATTAAAAGTTTTTAAATTTTAAATTTGTCAGATTTGCTTCCTAGATATTTACATTCCTGGTTGCCTGGTATAAAAACTCAATTTAATAGAATAAAAAATTCGTGAATTTAGAGAAATAATCGTTTTTTTGTTGGGGTTTGGAATTAAAAGTTTTTAAATTTTAAATTTGTCAGATTTGCTTCCTAGATATTTACATTCCTGGTTGCCTGGTATAAAAACTCAATTTAATAGAATAAAAAATTCGTGAATTTTGAGAAATAATCGTTTTTTGTTGGGGTTTGGAATTAATAGTTTTTAAATTTTTATTTTATCAGATTTGCTTCTTAGATATTTACATTCCTGGTTGCCTGGTATAAAAACTCAATTTAATAGAATAAAAAATTCGTGAAATTTGAGAAATAATCGTTTTTTTTGTTGGGGTTTGGAATTAAAAGTTTTTAAATTTTAAATTTGTCAGATTTGCTTCCTAGATGTTTACATTCCTGGTTGCCTGGTATAAAAACTCAATTTAATAGAATAAAAAATTCGTGAATTTAGAGAAATAATCGTTTTTTTGTTGGGGTTTGGAATTAAAAGTTTTTAAATTTTAAATTTGTCAGATTTGCTTCCTAGATATTTACATTCCTGGTTGCCTGGTATAAAAACTCAATTTAATAGAATAAAAAATTCGTGAATTTAGAGAAATAATCGTTTTTTTGTTGGGGTTTGGAATTAAAAGTTTTTAAATTTTAAATTTGTCAGATTTGCTTCCTAGATATTTACATTCCTGGTTGCCTGGTATAAAAACTCAATTTAATAGAATAAAAAATTCGTGAATTTAGAGAAATAATCGTTTTTTTGTTGGGGTTTGGAATTAAAAGTTTTTAAATTTTAAATTTGTCAGATTTGCTTCCTAGATATTTACATTCCTGGTTGCCTGGTATAAAAACTCAATTTAATAGAATAAAAAATTCGTGTATTATTAGAAATAATCGTTTTTTGTTGCGGTTTGGAATTAAAAGTTTTTAAATTTTAAATTTGTAAGATTTGCTTCCTAGATATTTACATTCCTGGTTGCCTGGTATAAAAACTCAATATAATAAAAAAAAAAATTCGTGAATTTTGAGAAATAATCGTTTTTTTGTTGGGGTTTGGAATTAAAAGGTTTTTAAATTTTAAATTTGTCAGATTTGCTTCCTAGATATTTACATTCCTGGTTGCCTGGTATAAAAACTCAATTTAATAGAATAAAAAATTCATGAATTTTTAGAAAAAATCGTTTTTTGTTGGGGTTTGGAATTAAAAGTTTTTAAACTTAAAATTTGTCAGATTTGCTTCCTAGATATTTACATTCCTGGTTGCCTGGTATAAAAACTCAATTTAATAGAATAAAAAATTGGAGAATTTAGAGAAATAATCGCTTGTTTGTTAGCGTTTGGAATTAATAGTTTTTAAATTTTTATTTTATCAGATTTGCTTCTTAGATATTTACATTCCTGGTTGCCTGGTATAAAAACTCAATTTAATAGAATAAAAAATTCGTGAAATTTGAGAAATAATCGTTTTTTTTGTTGGGGTTTGGAATTAAAAGTTTTCAAATTTTAAATTTGTCAGATTTGCTTCCTAGATGTTTACATTTCTGGTTGCCTGGTATAAAAACTCAATTTAATAGAATAAAAAATTCGTGAATTTTGAGAAATAATCGTTTTTTTGTTGGGGTTTAGAATTAAAAGTTTTTTATATTTAAATTTGTCAGATTTACTTCGTAGATGTTTACATCCCTGGTTGCCTGTTATAAAAACTCAATTTAATATATTAAAAAATTCGTGAATTTTGAGAAATAATCGTTTTTTTGTTGGGGTTTAGAATTAAAAGTTTTTTATATTTAAATTTGTCAGATTTACTTCGTAGATGTTTACATCTCTGGTTGCCTGTTATAAAAACTCAATTTAATAGAATGAAAAATTCGTGAAATTTGAGAAATAATCGTTTTTTTGCTGGGGTTTGGAATTAAAAATTTTTAAATTTTAAATTTGTCAGATTTGCTTCCTAGATATTTACATTCCTGGTTGCCTGGCATAAAAACTCAATTTAATAGAATAAAAAATTCTTGAATTTTGAAAATAATCGTTTTTTTGTTGGGGTTTGGAATTAAAAAATTTTAAATTTTAAATTTGTCAGATTTGCTTCCTAGATATTTACATTCCTAGTTGCCTGGTATAAAAGCTCAATTTAATAGAATCAAAAATTCGTGAATTTTGAGAAATAATCGTTTTTTTGGTGGGATTTGGAATTAAAAGTTTTTAATTTTAAATTTGTCAGATTTGCTTCCTAGATATTTACATTCCTGGTTGCCTGGTATAAAAACTCAATTTAATACAATAAAAAATTCGTGAATTTAGAGAAATAATCGTTTTTTTGTTGGGGTTGGAATTAAAAGTTTTTAAATTTTAAATTTGTCAGATTTGCTTCCTAGATATTTACATTCCTGGTTGCCTGGCATAAAAACTCAATTTAATAGAATAAAAAATTCTTGAATTTTGAAAATAATCGTTTTTTTGTTGGGGTTTGGAATTAAAAAATTTTAAATTTTAAATTTGTCAGATTTGCTTCCTAGATATTTACATTCCTAGTTGCCTGGTATAAAAGCTCAATTTAATAGAATCAAAAATTCGTGAATTTTGAGAAATAATCGTTTTTTGGGTGGGATTTGGAATTAAAAGTTTTTAATTTTAAATTTGTCAGATTTGCTTCCTAGATATTTACATTCCTGGTTGCCTGGTATAAAAACTCAATTTAATACAATAAAAAATTCGTGAATTTAGAGAAATAATCGTTTTTTTGTTGGGGTTTGGAATTAAAAGTTTTTAAATTTTAAATTTGTCAGATTTGCTTCCTAGATATTTACATTCCTGGTTGCCTGGCATAAAAACTCAATTTAATAGAATAAAAAATTCTTGAATTTTGAAAATAATCGTTTTTTTGTTGGGGTTTGGAATTAAAAAATTTTAAATTTTAAATTTGTCAGATTTGCTTCCTAGATATTTACATTCCTAGTTGCCTGGTATGAAAGCTCAATTTAATAGAATCAAAAATTCGTGAATTTTGAGAAATAATCGTTTTTTGGGTGGGATTTGGAATTAAAAGTTTTTAAATTTTAAATTTGTCAGATTTGCTCCCTAGATATTTACATTCCTGGTTGCCTGGTATAAAAACTCAATTTAATAGAATAAAAAATTCGTGAATTTAGAGAAATAATCGTTTTTTTTTTGGGGTTTGGAATTAAAAGTGTTTAAATTTTAAATTTGTCAGATTTGCTTCCTAGATAGTTATATTCCTGGTTGCTTGATATAAAAACTCAATTTAATAAAAAAAAAATTCGTGAATTTTGAGAAATAATCGTTTTTTTTGTTGTGGTTTGGAATTTAAAGTTTTTAAATTTTAAATTTGTCAGATTTGCTTCCTAGATATTTACATTCCTGGTTGCCTGGTATAAAAGCTCAAATTAATAGAATAAAAAATTCGTGAATTTAGAAAAATAATCGTTTTTTTGTTGGGGTTTGGAATTAAAAGTTTTTAATTTTTAAATTTGTCAAATTTGCTTCTTAGATATTTACATTCCTGGTTGCCTGGTATAAAAACTCAATTTAATAGAATAAGAAATTCGTGAATTTAGAGAAATAATCGTTTTTTTGTTGGGGTTTGGAATTAAAAGTTTTTAAATTTTAAATTTGTCAGATTTGCTTCCTAGATAGTTATATTCCTGGTTGCTTGATATAAAAACTCAATTTAATAAAAAAAAAAATTCGTGAATTTTGAGAAATAATCGTTTTTTGTTGGGGTTTGGAATTAAAAGTTTTTAAATTTAAAATTTGTCAGATATGCTTCCTAGATATTTATCCTAGATCGTTTTTTGTTGGGGTATGGAATTAAAAGTTTTTAAATTTAAAATTTGTCAGATATGCTTCCTAGATATTTAAATTCCTGGTTGCCTGGTATAAAAACTCAATTTAATAGAATAAAAATTCGTGAAATTGGAGAAATAATCGTTTTTTTTTGTTGGGGTTTGGAATTAAAAGTTTTTAAATTTTAAATTTGTCAGATTTGCTTCCTAGATGTTTACATTTCTGGTTGCCTGGTATAAAAACTGAATTTAATAGAAAAATTCGTGAATTTTGAGAAATAATCGTTTTTTTGTTAGGATTTGGAATTAAAAGTTTTTAAATTTTTAATTTGTCAGATTTACTTCCTAGATGTTTACATCCCTGGTTGCCTGTTATAAAAACTCAATTTAATATATTAAAAAATTCGTGAATTTTGAGAAATAATCGTTTTTTTGGTGGGATTTGGAATTAAAATTTTTAATTTTAAATTTGTCAGTTTTGCTTCCTAGATATTTACATTCCTGGTTGCCTGGTATAAAAACTCAATTTAATAGAATAAAAAATTCGTGAATTTAGAGAAATAATCGTTTTTTTGTTGGGGTTTGGAATTAAAAGTTTTTAAATTTTAAATTTGTCAGATTTGCTTCCTAGATATTTACATTCCTGGTTGCCTGGTATAAAAACTCAATTTAATAGAATAAAAAATTCGTGAATTTTGAGAAATAATCGTTTTTTGTTGGGGTTTGGAATTAATAGTTTTTAAATTTTTATTTTATCAGATTTGCTTCTTAGATATTTACATTCCTGGTTGCCTGGTATAAAAACTCAATTTAATAGAATAAAAAATTCGTGAAATTTGAGAAATAATCGTTTTTTTTGTTGGGGTTTGGATTTAAAAGTTTTTAAATTTTAAATTTGTCAGATTTGCTTCCTAGATGTTTACATTCCTGGTTGCCTGGTATAAAAGCTCAATTTAATAGAATAAAAAATTCGTGAATTTAGAGAAATAATCGTTTTTTTGTTGGGGTTTGGAATTAAAAGTTTTTAAATTTTAAATGTGTCAGATTTGCTTCCTAGATATTCATATTCCTGGTTGCCTGGTATAAAAACTCAATTTAATAGAATAAAAAGTTCGTTAATTTTGAGAAATAATCGTTTTTTTTCTTGGGGTTTGGAATTAAAATTTTTTAAATTTTAAATTTGTCAGATTTGCTTCCTAGATATTTATCCTAGATCGTTTTTTGTTGGGGTTTGGAATTAAAAGTTTTTAAACTTAAAATTTGTCAGATTTGCTTCCTAGATATTTACATTCCTGGTTGCCTGGTATAAAAACTCAATTTAATAGAATAAAAAATTCGTGAATTTTGAGAAATAATCGTTTTTTGTTGGGGTTTGGAATTAATAGTTTTTAAATTTTTATTTTATCAGATTTGCTTCTTAGATATTTACATTCCTGGTTGCCTGGTATAAAAACTCAATTTAATAGAATAAGAAATTCGTGAATTTAGAGAAATAATCGTTTTTTTGTTCGGGTTTGGAATTAAAAGTTTTTAAATTTTAAATTTGTCAGATTTGCTTCCTAGATATTTACATTCCTGGTTGCCTGGTATAAAAACTCAATTTAATAGAATAAAAAATTCGTGAATTTAGAGAAATAATCGTTTTTTTGTTCGGGTTTGGAATTAATAGTTTTTAAATTTTTATTTTATCAGATTTGCTTCTTAGATATTTACATTCCTGGTTGCCTGGTATAAAAACTCAATTTAATAGAATAAAAAATTCGTGAATTTAGAGAAATAATCGTTTTTTTGTTGGGGTTTGGAATTAAAAGTTTTTAAATTTTAAATTTGTCAGATTTGCTTCCTAGATATTTACATTCCTGGTTGCCTGGTATAAAAACTCAATTTAATAGAATAAAAAATTCGTGAATTTTGAGAAATAATCGTTTTTTGTTGGGGTTTGGAATTAATAGTTTTTAAATTTTTATTTTATCAGATTTGCTTCTTAGATATTTACATTCCTGGTTGCCTGGTATAAAAACTCAATTTAATAGAATAAAAAATTCGTGAAATTTGAGAAATAATCGTTTTTTTTGTTGGGGTTTGGATTTAAAAGTTTTTAAATTTTAAATTTGTCAAATTTGCTTCCTAGATGTTTACATTCCTGGTTGCCTGGTATAAAAGCTCAATTTAATAGAATAAAATATTCGTGAATTTAGAGAAATAATCGTTTTTTTGTTGGGGTTTGGAATTAAAAGTTTTTAAATTTTAAATGTGTCAGATTTGCTTCCTAGATATTTACATTCCTGGTTGCCTGGTATAAAAACTCAATTTAATAGAATAAAAAATTCGTGAATTTTGAGAAATAATCGTTTTTTGTTGGGGTTTGGAATTAAAAGTTTTTAAATTTAAAATTTGTCAGATATGCTTCCTAGATATTTATCCTAGATCGTTTTTTGTTGGGGTTTGGAATTAAAAGTTTTTAAACTTAAAATTTGTCAGACTTGCTTCCTAGATATTTACATTCCTGGTTGCCTGGTATAAAAACTCAATTTAATAGAATAAAAAATTGGAGAATTTAGAGAAATAATCGCTTGTTTGTTAGCGTTTGGAATTAATAGTTTTTAAATTTTTATTTTATCAGATTTGCTTCTTAGATATTTACATTCCTGGTTGCCTGGTATAAAAACTCAATTTAATAGAATAAAAAATTCGTGAAATTTGAGAAATAATCGTTTTTTTTGTTGGGGTTTGGAATTAAAAGTTTTCAAATTTTAAATTTGTCAGATTTGCTTCCTAGATGTTTACATTTCTGGTTGCCTGGTATAAAAACTCAATTTAATAGAATAAAAAATTCGTGAATTTTGAGAAATAATCGTTTTTTTGTTGGGGTTTAGAATTAAAAGTTTTTTATATTTAAATTTGTCAGATTTACTTCGTAGATGTTTACATCCCTGGTTGCCTGTTATAAAAACTCAATTCAATATATTAAAAAATTCGTGAATTTTGAGAAATAATCGTTTTTTTGTTGGGGTTTAGAATTAAAAGTTTTTTATATTTAAATTTGTCAGATTTACTTCGTAGATGTTTACATCTCTGGTTGCCTGTTATAAAAACTCAATTTAATAGAATGAAAAATTCGTGAAATTTGAGAAATAATCGTTTTTTTGTTGGGGTTTGGAATTAAAAGTTTTTAAATTTTAAATTTGCCAAATTTGCTTCCTAGATATTTACATTCCTGGTTGCCTGGCATAAAAACTCAATTTAATAGAATAAAAAATTCTTGAATTTTGAAAATAATCGTTTTTTTGTTGGGGTTTGGAATTAAAAAATTTTAAATTTTAAATTTGTCAGATTTGCTTCCTAGATATTTACATTCCTAGTTGCCTGGTATAAAAGCTCAATTTAATAGAATCAAAAATTCGTGAATTTTGAGAAATAATCGTTTTTTGGGTGGGATTTGGAATTAAAAGTTTTTAATTTTAAATTTGTCAGATTTGCTTCCTAGATATTTACATTCCTAGTTGCCTGGTATAAAAACTCAATTTAATACAATAAAAAATTCGTGAATTTAGAGAAATAATCGTTTTTTTGTTGGGGTTTGGAATTAAAAGTTTTTAAATTTTAAATTTGTCAGATTTGCTTCCTAGATATTTACATTCCTGGTTGCCTGGCATAAAAACTCAATTTAATAGAATAAAAAATTCTTGAATTTTGAAAATAATCGTTTATTTGTTGGGGTTTGGAATTAAAAAATTTTAAATTTTAAATTTGTCAGATTTGCTTCCTAGATATTTACATTCCTAGTTGCTTGGTATAAAAGCTCAATTTAATAGAATCAAAAATTCGTGAATTTTGAGAAATAATCGTTTTTTGGGTGGGATTTGGAATTAAAAGTTTTTAATTTTAAATTTGTCAGATTTGCTTCCTAGATATTTACATTCCTGGTTGCCTGGTATAAAAACTCAATTTAATACAATAAAAAATTCGTGAATTTAGAGAAATAATCGTTTTTTTGTTGGGGTTTGGAATTAAAAGTTTTTAAATTTTAAATTTGTCAGATTTGCTTCCTAGATATTTACATTCCTGGTTGCCTGGTATAAAAGCTCAATTTAATAGAATAAAAAATTCATGAATTTAGAGAAATAATCCTTTTTTTGTTGGGGTTTGGAATTAAAAGTTTTTAAATTTTAAATTTGTCAGATTTGCTTCCTAGATATTTACATTCCTGGTTGCCTGGTATAAAAACTCAATTTAATAGAATAAAAAATTCGTGAATTTTGAGAAATGATCGTTTTTTGTTGGGGTTTGGAATTTAAAGTTTTTAAATTTAAAATTTGTCAGATATGCTTCCTAGATATTTATCCTAGATCGTTTTTTGTTGGGGTTTGGAATTAAAAGTTTTTAAACTTAAAATTTGTCAGATATGCTTCCTAGATATTTACATTCCTGGTTGCCTGGTATAAAAACTCAATTTAATAGAGTCAAAAATTGGTGAATTTAGAGAAATAATCGCTTTTTTGTTAGGGTTTGGAATTAATAGTTTTTAAATTTTTATTTTATCAGATTTGCTTCTTAGATATTTACATTCCTGGTTGCCTGGTATAAAAACTCAATTTAATAGAATAAAAAATTCGTGAAATTTGAGAAATAATCGTTTTTTTTGTTGGGGTTTGGAATTAAAAGTTTTTAAATTTTAAATTTGTCAGATTTGCTTCCTAGATGTTTACATTTCTGGTTGCCTGGTATAAAAACTCAATTTAATAGAATAAAAAATTCGTGAATTTTGAGAAATAATCGTTTTTTTGTTGGGATTTGGAATTAAAAGTTTTTAATTTTAAATTTGTCAGATTTGCTTCCTAGATATTTACATTCCTGGTTGCCTGGTATAAAAACTCAATTTAATAGAATAAAAAATTCGTGAATTTAGAGAAATAATCGTTTTTTTGTTGGGGTTTGGAATTAAAAGTGTTTAAATTTTAAATTTGTCAGATTTGCTTCCTAGATAGTTATATTCCTGGTTGCCTGGTATGAAAACTCAATTTAATAGAATAAAAAATTCGTGAATTTAGAGAAATAATCGGTTTTTTTGTTGGGGTTTGGAATTAAAAGTTTTTAAATTTTAAATTTGTCAGATTTGCTTCCTAGATGTTTACATTTCTGGTTGCCTGGTATAAAAACTCAATTTAATAGAATAAAAAATTCGTGAAATTTAAGAAATAATCGTTTTTTTTGTTGGGGTTTGGAATTAAAA
The DNA here is from genome assembly GCA_963082915.1 of Dolichopus griseipennis. Lineage (NCBI taxonomy): Eukaryota > Metazoa > Arthropoda > Insecta > Diptera > Dolichopodidae > Dolichopus > Dolichopus griseipennis. The sequence goes on from OY720445.1 coordinate 63,427,300, forward strand.
GTTTTTAAATTTTAAATTTGTTAGATTTGCTTCCTAGATGTTTACATTTCTGGTTGCCTGGTATAAAAACTCAATTTAATAGAATAAAAAATTCGTGAATTTTGAGAAATAATCGTTTTTTTGTTGGGATTTGGAATTAAAAGTTTTTAATTTTAAATTTGTCAGATTTGCTTCCTAGATATTTACATTCCTGGTTGCCTGGTATAAAAACTCAATTTAATAGAATAAAAAATTCGTGAATTTAGAGAAATAATCGTTTTTTTGTTGGAGTTTGGAATTGAAAGTGTTTAAATTTTAAATTTTTCAGATTTGCTTCCTAGATAGTTATATTCCTGGTTGCCTGGTATAAAAACTCAATTTAATAGAATAAAAAATTCGTGAATTTAGAGAAATAATCGGTTTTTTTGTTGGGGTTTGGAATTAAAAGTTTTAAATTTTAAATTTGTCAGATTTGCTTCCTAGATATTTACATTCCTGGTTGCCTGGTATAAAAGCTCAATTTAATAGAATAAAAAATTCGTGAATTTAGAGAAATAATCGCTTTTTTGTTAGGGTTTGGAATTAATAGTTTTTAAATTTTTATTTTATCAGATTTGCTTCTTAGATATTTACATTCCTGGTTGCCTGGTATAAAAACTCAATTTAATAGAATAAAAAATTCGTGAATTTTGAGAAATAATCGTTTTTTTGTTGGGGTTTGGAATTAAAAGTTTTAAATTTTAAATTTGTCAGATTTCCTTCCTAGATATTTACATTCCTGTTTGCTTGGTATAAAAACTCAATTTAATAAAAAAAAAAATTCGTGAATTTTGAGAAATAATCGTTTTTTTGTTGTGGTTTGGAATTTAAAGTTTTTAAATTTTTAATTAGTCAGATTTGCTTCCTAGATACTTACATTTCTGGTTGCCTGGTATAAAAACTCAATTTAATAGAATAAAAAATTCGTGAATTTTGGAAATTATCGTTTTTTTGTTGGCGCTTGGAATTTAAAGTTTTTAAATTTTTAATTTCTAAGATTTGCTTCTTAGAATGCACATATTGAAAGTGTATATTTATTTTTTTAACTGTACGTATACATTAGGAAAGTAAATATTTGTTACTAATTATTCTAGTTCCTTGAAACATTATTATTTTTCTACTATTTTAAAGATATTTTTATTGCTTAATAATATGAGATGTCTAGGATTTTAAAAAAATTCGCATAAATAAAAATATGTCGTTAAGAAAAAGGTTTCGATTGTTTATCCATTTACTTACAAGTAATTTAATGCAATCCAGAATGAATGGAATATGGAATATATATATAATTTTGATTTAATTTACAAACCTACCAAATTCCAGAAATAAACGTCTTCAATCAAATAAAAAAAATCGATCAATCAAATAAAATTATTATTATATTAAAAAAAGTCAGGAAAAATTATTTCCTAGGACATAATGGATAATCTTAGCTACATTAAAATTAAATGGATAATTTTTATTTTAAAAAATGGATAACTTTAAATTGAATAAAAATACCAATTTGATAATTTTAGAACAGTTAGCGAGGACATTTTTATTTATAGTATGAAATGTTTGGATAACATTTTTAGTTTTATGTGACATGTAACAGATTTTATACATTAAAAATGTCAAAATACCTGTTATATTTTATTTTAAATTAAAGTAAATAAAATATACGATAAAACACGCCTTGGTATTGAAATTAAATATGGTAAATTATAAAAATTGTAAATGGATAGTATTTAGTACAAAATATTTAAATGGATAGTTTTAAAAAAAATGTTTATGATAAATTAATGGAAATAAAATTTGCAAATGGATAGTTTGCAATACAGGGGACATTTAAATTTAGTATATAATTTATGGATAAAATTTTAAAGTGACATTTATCCGATTTAGTTATTCAAGACATACACACAAATAGCTAAGTATTTTTGTATTTTAAATTTTTCTTTTTAATTTTACTGTTGTTGTTGGTGGCTTTAAATGACATTTAAAATCAAATTATTAGAAAATGAGTTTTGAAGAACTTTTTTTTTTTAAATATGGGTGGAAAAAAAAAGGCATTAATAAAAAAAATAAAACACAAGATATTTTTAATTTTTAAATTTTCAGATTTATTTGCAATATAAAAAAAAAAAATTAATTAAATTTTTTTAAATATGTTACAATTCATAATTAATTGAGATATAATTGACATTTTAATTCAATACTATACCTTTCAAAGAATATTTCAGAATTATCAGGCTGCAAAATAAAAGAATTAATATTTATTTTTTTTAAAATCATTGGTAAAAAAAAGTTTATAAAATTTAGTTACATAGAAGAAAGGGGAGGGTGGGAAGGTGAAAAAATGTATTCTATATTTGGAAAAATTTAGAAATTTGAAATTATTATATTTAAAAATTTATAATATATAAAATATTTAATAAGTATTTAAATTGTAAATATATAATTAGTTAATTAGTTTATGTAGACAATTCCGTTTTACCACGTGTATTACTATTAGCAGCCTTTTTTATAATTAATTATATGAGGTCAAATTCTATTCAAATTCTATATGCAATTTTTAAATAATTTATGAAACGATTGGATGTATAATTAATATTTTTAAGTAATTAATAATCTAATTTGAATCTGACCGATAGCTCAATGGTAAAGTGGCGGCTTTTCAATCGAAAAGTCTTGTGTTCAACCCTTGTCGGATCATATCTAATTAAAAAAATATAGTGACTATTACAATAATCTAATAATAAGTCCAAAAGTCAAATCAGTAAAGGATCTTGCAATATTTACTATTGTCTGGTACTACAATTAAATAAATTGAATGGTTTACCCTCCAGTATTTGTACAACTTTGTTTAATTTAGTTACTCATCTTTAAATATAATGTCATATACTTTTAAATAAAAATTATTTAAATTTTAATTATTTATTTTATTTTCAGTATATTATATTCAGTATAATTGAATCATCAGGAGTTATCAAATATATCAATTACATGATTTTAAAAGTAGAAAGTGGAAGACTCTGGTGAACCTATCATATATTCAAAACATTATAATATAAGAAGAAAAATAAGAGTTCTATAAAAAAAAAAATACAAGTATCAGGTAAATAGCATCACTGTTCAATTTCACTAACTTTTTTAACAGATTTCAAACATTTTCAGATTAAATAAAATCGAAATATCGAACCGAAAATATAGTGACTATTACAATAATCTAATAATAAGTCCAAAAGTCAAATCAGTAAAGGATCTTGCAATATTTACTATTGTCTGGTACTACAATTAAATAAATTGAATGGTTTACCCTCCAGTATTTGTACAACTTTGTTTAATTTAGTTACTCATCTTTAAATATAATGTCATATACTTTTAAATAAAAATTATTTAAATTTTAATTATTTATTTTATTTTCAGTATATTATATTCAGTATAATTGAATCATCAGGAGTTATCAAATATATCAATTACATGATTTTAAAAGTAGAAAGTGGAAGAACTCTGGTGAACCTATCATATATTCAAAACATTATAATATAAGAAGAAAAATAAGAGTTCTATAAAAAAAAAAATACAAGTATCAGGTAAATAGCATCACTGTTCAATTTCACTAACTTTTTTAACAGATTTCAAACATTTTCAGATTAAATAAAATCGAAATATCGAACCGATTTGTTAAAAATTTTGAAAATTTAAAATATACATCTTCACATATTATAAGTATTTTATATATTATTACATAATAAAAAATATTTCTAGTATACATATATAATTTATAAATATGTATTATAATTATAAAAAAAATTAGCCTTTTTTAAGGCTCCTAAATTTATAAAGAAAGAGTACTTAAAAAATTCTATAATATTTTTTTAAAGGTTCAAATTGAAATATTGTTATATAAATTTTTTATCAAATATATAGGGTAGGTACACAGGAAAATGAAACCACCATTCTTTGGTGTATGAGGTTTATTAATTTTTAGGTAACGTATTTGTAAGTATTAATCAAAAATACAATTTTAATTTCTTTTTTAAGAATTTTTAAAGTACTACATGGTAATACTCATATTTAAATTTACTTTCATCTAAAAAAATTGATATTCTGAAAAAATACCAAGTCCTTGAACTTCTAACAACCTTACCTGCAAGTTTTTAAATACTAATAATTTTGTATTCAAATTTAATACATAACTTATGAAAGACTTTGAAAAATTGAATCTGAAATCTTTTATGACATTAACTACTTACAAAACAAGGAGATACACATATCATATACAAAACATAAAATTAAACATTAAATAAATACACAAAAACTTTAAAAAAAAATTTAAAAAAAAAAATTCAAAAAAAATTGTTCACATTTTAATTTTTAACATTTTTTTTTTTTAATTTATGAATATACATATAAATTTTCATATTTATGTATATGTATGTATATGTATGTAAAAATATTCCATTAACTCAAAAAACCCTACAACATTTTAAAGAACATAAAAAAAACCTTCAAAATCTGTCAATTTTACTTTTAAAAATCCGAAAATATACCAGGCACCCAGGAAATGAAATTCACAGAAAGCAAATTAAAAAATAAAAATTAAAGATATGCAATGACATAAAATTGCATATATTTAGGATGTAAATAAATTTGAAAAAATTAAAAAAAAAATTGCATACTTTTAGGAGAACTTCAAAGATTTTTGACGGTTCCTAGTGCCATCTAGCGGCGAAATTTTAATTTTTTAGTACAAAGTTTTTAATATTTAACTAGCAAGGCGACATCTTTTGATTAAAGAGTATTAAGGAAAATATCCGAGACACAAATAGTGAAATTTTAAAATTATCCGAAACTAAATTAAATAAAATTCAAAACTAAAAAATTAAAATTAAAAAAATATCCAAGACACAAAAAGTGAAACAAGAAAAATATCCAAGACACAAAAGAAACCAGAAAAATATCCGAGACACAAAAAATTGGTTTTTTTTTTTTAATAAATTTGCTTTCTGAAAATTTTCAGTTTCTGGTGGCCTGGTAATTTTAATGGAATTTTAATACAAATTTTTGCATTCAAATTGACGTTTTTTTTGGTTTTTTTTTCCGAAGGATTTTAAAATTTTTTAAGGTTTTTTTTTTTTGAATTTCAGAATTGAAAATTAAAAAAAAATATATAAATAAAATTTTTAAAGTAACGACAAAATTCATTTTATTTTTGAAAATTTTTTTATTAGGTAAATTGAAATATTTAGTGAATTTTTAAATAAAATATAGGTAGGTATGTATGTAATTAGGTAAATAATAATAAAAGCTACCAATTTTTTAATTCAATACTGTGGTTTTTTGACAAAATTAGTGAAATTTTAAAATATTGGAATTGAAGACATTCTCGTACAATTGTTTCGAAAAAAAATATATTTAAGAAATTTTTGGGGGAAAATTGCGAATCACAATGTAAAATACAAACAATGTAGTAATTTTGTTCTTGTGATTCTTTGAGTAAAATTAATGAGTTTTTAAACCAAAAAAATTACCAAATTCAGAAATGATAGTTATAATGAAAATTTTAAATTTATTTAATTTAGAATTAAGTATATTTTAATATAAAATGGTTTACTAGATATATAATTGCTAATATTTGAGTTTGAGTGAGTTTCATAATTTTTAATTAAATTTCACTCAAAAAAAAAAAATAAATAGATAATTGAAGCAAAAGAGTTTAATTTTTTTTTTGGAATACAAAAAATATTAAAATTTTAAAAACTTTTTAATTAAAAAAAATGTGCAACTCATTAGTATAAAATAACATTTGGAGTATTTTGAGCGAGGTAAATAATTATAAATACAGGTATATAAGTTCCAAAGAATTTTTAAATAGGTAGGATATGAATGAAATTTATATACAGAGTGTTTCCTAATTAGGTGCACCCCTGTATACTACTGCATCGTAAATTTTTGTGAATGGGAGCTAAGATAGGCCTCTTCTAGTTTCCAAGATATGGGGGCTTAAATGATATTTAAATAATTTTTTTTAAATTAACATAATTTTACCTTAACTCTGTTTTTAGACTACTCATGAAAATTTTATAAAATGTATTCGAAAGCTTAAGATGTCCTCTTTGAATCTTCTATCGTTTTCTATCTTTTAGACTTTCAAAACTTAACAGCGAGCTTTTAAATTTAAAACTCGTTGAAATTTTAACAATTATTTTTTAAAAAACCACATTTTTTTTATGTTTTTTTTAGTAACTCAAAAGTATGTATGCAGTGGTATATAACAGTGCACTTAATTAAGAAATACCCTGTATATTATATTAAAATTAACCAAACATATAATTTGAAGCAGTGATATAATTACTCTCTTTCAATTATTTTCCCTTGTATATTTTCAAATTTTAATTAAATTTATAAAAATAAAAAAAGCTTTCAAAATTTTTAAAAAGATTTATAGACAGATATATATATAAATATATATGTATGTATGTACCATTTTTATGGAAATGTTAAAATTTACTAAATATTTAAAATATAACTAAGTAATATAATTAAATTAGTATCTGAAATAAAAGAAAAATATTTTTAAATAAAACAAAATAATAGATTTTTCAATATATTTTATTAAATTTAATTATTTTATTTGAAAATTATTACATTTTTTTTAAAAACACATTTAAATACCTGTTCAAAACTACTAAATTGTTATTATCAAATGTTAAGGTAGGCTCATATTGATATGGCTATTTGGTTTGTAACTCATCGAATCTAGAGAACCCATCTCAATTGTATATAAATCGAATCAGCTTTGAAAATTAATTTTAAAACTAATGAACTGGAGCTATAAAATTCATTAAAAGTGTTGGATAATGATTTTAGACAGCTACTCTTTATGAGTTTTGAACAATTTGCGTATCTTCAAGTTAATTATTTGCCATTATGACATACAATATTCGGAAACTTCTTGTATATCTGGTACCAAATAGTATTTCATGCTATTTTACAAGATGCTGAAATTAAAAATTTGGCATGTCAAGTAATTGTGCGAGGACGTTGAAGTTATTTGGATAAAGGTATGGGGGTAATAGCAATATAAACTATTATTTTGTTTCATATAGTTTTTTTTTTTAATTTTTTAGCGTTTTTTTTTATTAATTTCGGTTATTTTATTTTTAATTATTTTACCTGTATTAATTATTCCCTGTACATATTATCTGGACCATTAATTCCGACTCTATTTTTACTCAAATCTTGAACCCAAAGCTAAAATTGAAAAAAAAAAAAATAACTTATGTAACAAGGGAGTTGTGTTTGCAGTTATTCTGATAAATTAGTCAAACTAATTATGGACCCCACTTTGATTATAATTTCTTGAAAATATTTTACTAACACAAAATAGAACCAAGGCCGCTTGGTAAAATATTTTCATATTCTAATTGTGCGGGAATAATATAATAGTTAGGTTCGCACTCAAGTATCTGAAAATAGATAAGAGCAACAGGGCAGCTTATTATTTAATTAATGAAAGTAAATGCTTTCCGTTGACCTTTTTAAACTATTTTTCAGTATATATTAGAATTTAATATAAAATATAAATAAATGTTTTGTGCTTTCATAAAGCAACGAATATTTTAGAATAGCTGGAATTCATTCTACTATAGTTATTTCAGATCTTGTAACACTGTGATCTTGTAACAAATTAATCTTGTGATCTTATAGTCTTATTTTTGTGTCTTGTGATCTGTGATCTATTAATCTTATAGTCTTTCAACAATCTATAATTGTATATTCAAATAATATGTATTATTATAATTTTAAATCTAAATCTTAGAGTGAGATTTACAAGATCATATTCTAAATATATAACACTAAGAACTATTAAATTGTCTTTTAAAATTTGTTCGTAGATTATTAATATATTCAAATAAATTAATCTTTAAATATTTTGGATAAGAATTAGGTTAGAATTAGAATTAATAAAGAAATTGAATAATATTTTAGAGTAAGAGGTTTCAGATATGATAATTAAAATCGGTATTTTAATTCTGGAATTTGAAAAAAAAACAATATATTAATGAATCAATAATTTGTGTTCATATATCAAAAGTAAATGATGGAATTATTTATTCTCATATAATATAATATGTAATTATAATTGGTAAGTAATTTTAGAATAAGATCATTCCATTATTTTCATATTTCTTATGTTCTCCCTTTTTTTTTTGTATATGTGGTAACGCATTTCTACAGTAATACTTATTAAAGTTCATACAGATACGTTTCCACCTCTAAGACTACCTCTTTTTCTAACCTCTGCTTTAAAGTTCAAACTACCAATTGGACCACTGTAAAATCAATCCTCAAATTGTCCCTGTAAACTTGTATATAAATATAATATATATAATAATTATAATATTATAACAATGAACATTTTTTTAATAATAACTTTTATTTTTCTTAACTTTTTTTCTCTGACTTTTTTGGTTCATACTTTTTATATTCTTTTTTTTTTTTAATCTTTACAAATATATTATAAACTTATAAATTATTAAAAAAATTTAATAAATTATACAATTATTTCTTTTTTTGTTTACTTTTTTTTTTATAACTTTCATATTTACATAAACTTATAAATACATATTTTATACGATTTTTTTTTTTAAATTTTTTTTTTACAAATTTTCAATTGTTTTTTTTCTTAGTATTAAATGATGAATAGAAAAAGATGAATAGAATTTGAAATTTAGAAAAAACATAAATTAATACAATTAAAAAACACAAAAAAAAACATTTAATTCTGATACACAGAACAACGTTTTAACGCTTAAAATTCAAAAGAATTCTTCTTTTAAAATAAAATTAATCCAAATTAAACTGACTTATTATTGAGTTAGCCTAAAATTATGCAATACTTTTAGTTCATACTCTTGCTATGTTAAATGTTAATTACAATTTTACAATCATTTAAAAAATTTACTCTCCCACTTTAAAATTACATGTCTATATAAAATATTTGAGTATTTATGTATAATATTATTAAAATTTTATTTAATTGTATTTGTAAATTTTTTAATTTGAGCTTAAGAAGAGAGCATTATGTTGGAATTTTATTTTTTGTATTAAATTGTGTTTTTTTTTTTTTTAGAAAAATTTCAAAAAATTATAACAGAATGAATGTTAATTTTTTATTTGTTTTTTTTTTTTTTTTTGATTTTCTTAACATTAATGAGAGTGTAATGATTACAAGTGTATATATAGATAGTAAGGCACTGAAAAAAAATAAAATGATTTTTCCTACATAACTAAACAAAATTACATATAAACTAACAAAAAAAAAAAAAATTAGAATCGAAATTCATCAAAAATGTAAATCAATCATCACAGTCTACTACTTTCAAATGGTGGTCTATCTAATGGACCCTGTTTATCATTATATCCACCATTTATATCAATTGTTATTGAATTAACATGTGAATATGGTTTTAAATTACCATTACTATTATTACCATTACCATATGATTGTGGTGAATAATGTGGTAATTCATCATTTTGAAATACTTTATTATCATGTCCACTTAAACCATTTAATGGTATTCCATTTCCACCATTTATTACCATAATATTTTGATCTTTTCTATTTAAATCAATTGCTAATCTACCATTATTTGTTGTTTGTTGTTCAATTTGTGCTGATGGTTTAGATTCTGTTGTTTTACCATCTAATAGGAACATTACCAAAAAGAATAAAATTGAACTAACACCATAAAATCCAGCATAAAATATCATAATAGCACCACGATAACCAATTAATTTAGCAACTGGATCAACTAATATTGGTAAATTACCACCAATATTATTCATAACAAATAAAAATACACCAATTGTTGTTGAACGGAATTTTAATGGTACAATTTCAACAACAATTGCAAATACAATACCAAACCACATTTCAGCAAAGAAATAACTCAAGGCTAATGTTATCATTGCCCATAATGGTCCAAAATATACTGAACCAAATGCTGGTACTGTTGCTATCAATTGACTCAGAGCTAAACATGCTGCTCTTGATCTAATACCCATTTTTGATACAATTTTATCTGATACAATACCACCAACAACAACACCAATACCACCAACACCAATTGTTACTGCAAACAGCCACCAACCCAAATCAGTATCCGGAAAATATATATTATAATATAAATCAGCATTATATGCAAATGTCATTCCACCACAATGACGTATTGATGCAGCAATCATTAATAATAACATTCTGGGTTGTATTAAAACTTTCAATAATGATATATCTGTACCATCAGCATTTTTACCATTTGAATTTTCATTTTCACCAATTGATTTACGTTCGGGTTCTTTTAATGTTGTACCAGTTAATATACCAAATAAAACAGCCAATACACCAGTACCATAATAACAAACACGCCAACCCAAATCACCAATATTTAATTTTGTTATATAACGTCCAACTGGAAATGCAATACCATAACCACCATATATACCCCAATTAAATATAGCCATAACTAAGGCACGTTTATTTTCTGGAAATATATCAGACATAATACCAGTTGCCAATGGATTACAACCAGATTCACTATAAAAAAAGAAAAGCAAATTTAATAATAGTCCGAAGAGTAGGAAAAATTCAAAAACTTACCCCGCTGCCATAATCATTCTTAATATAACTAATTGCCAATATGCTTTTACAGAACCTTGAAGTATAATTGCAACAGCAAATACTAATACACATACTGTTAATAATTTAACACGATGATATCTATCAGCTGCTATACCCATAAATACACCAGCAATTGTAAAAATTAATATAAATGCTGGACCAGCTAATAATTGATAATCAATACCAAGACCATTATAATTCCATTCACAATATGGTCCACCATCAATTTCTAATTCATAGCAACTAAAATATTGAAAAAAAAAATTGATTAGAATTTTAAATTAGAGATCGGATTTCATATTTAATTTACCTAGTTTCATTCATTTGTTTTGAACATAATGTTGGTAACATATGAGATTCATATTCTGTATGATTTTGTTGACATGCATGATCACCATAATCTAATTCAATTGCTGTTTGTTTTGATGTAACACCAATTAAATAATGTCCTAATTCACCTAATATATAACCAATTGTTAATACACCTAACACATAATAATTATAATATCGTCCAAAATTTTCTTTTATTCCTGTTAACATTGTGATGAGTTCAAATAATTTTTCCCCAGTTCTGAAATAAAAAAAAAAATAAAAAATTAGGATTAGTTTTAAATGTTTTAATTATTTTCTTTTATAAAGAATTTATTTATTTATAAGAGTTATCCTAAGTTTTCAACCTCTGATTTATTAGATATAATTTTGGAATTATTTATTTAAACATTCCCCTATCATATACAATGTTATAAGGCAGTGAAGCATGTCTTTCATCACTATGTATTAAATCGACAATATCCTGCCACGCCTGATAAAAGCATGATTTAATATGTCCTAGAACCTATAGAGTATTCATTTATAAGACTTGTATACTCAATTACCAAAAAGTGAATTGATTAAAACTAACAATATATTCGAAGACTTAAAATCTCTCTTGAGTACAAATAAAACGTTTTTCCAAATAATATTAAACTCCTATACCAAAAAGAGGTTAGACCAGAGCCAGTTTAAGAATATGAAATTTTGATAAGTTATTTGTCTCTTGTCTCAACTCTTATTTGTTGGAAGATATCTACAAGTATAGATATTAGATTAGTATAAAAGTTCCTAAAAAATCATAAGGTAATCTATTAAGTTTTAGTAGTTTTCAATAAACAAATTATACATGGGCTTTAATTTTAACATCACAGGGAAAATTTTAAGGCCATCCCAGCGTTAGAAATCTTAAACGAAAAGGACATGAAAAAAAATATTTAAGTAACTAGGTTTTGAAGATTTAATGTCTTCGAATCTTATTTTCTTGGAGCTTTTACGAGATAAGTTTATATGGTAAAGGTTAAGAGGTCAGGGGGTTAGGAGGTTTAATATGTTCTCCTCAAAAGTTTTTATAAAATTTTAAGTGACTCATTTATTGATAAGAGTCAATTAAATAAGTTTTTAATGTTAAGTTTTTAATATTTGAAGGTTGGGACTGTATTATGGACGGAATAAACTCTGGAATAATAGTCCCATAAGAAAATTAATTTATTATTTAGTTTAATTAATTAATTCAATAATAATTAGAATTGTATTCTTTAAAATTTAAGTAAGTATTGAGTAAAACAATGTTGAGTTAATCATTTAAGGATTGAGGAATAATCAAATTGTTTTTCTATATTAATTTTCTATATTATTAGACTATTACTTCAGTAGAACGTTTTCATAAGTTTCTTATGTTCAAAATTGCTTCATAAACACTTTCCGTTTTTTCGGGAATGTCAGAGACACGAAAAAAATAAAAGTATTAAGAACAGACGCAGTTAAAGCATAGCCTTGTTCCACCAATCATTTTTTAATTAAATATTAAAATATTAATTTTTTTGATAAGTGAATATTTTTATATAACCAAAGCCGGGTTATTACCAAAAGTTGTTTAAGTGTAACAAAAACTTATCAACAAAATGATTAGTTGATTAGTGATAAAGTAATTGATGCAAAAGGATGATCTGAATTAAGGCCCTGCGAAATAAGGCCCCGGGGTGTTATTTCCCATTTAATGAGAAATAATGCCCGGGGGTTTCATATATTTTTATTCTACATATTTAATGACAAATAATAATTGGGGGCTTTATTCCTCAAGAAGTAGAAGAATTGAAAGAGAAACAACATCCCGAGTCTTTATTTCTTACAGAAGTCGTAGTTCAACTCAAAAGAGAAATAAAACCCCGGGGCTCTATTACTCAATTACTATGAAAAAAAATACCCTAGGACGTTATTTCTCATTAAACGGGAAATAATACCCCGGGGGTTTTGTTTAACATGGTCTTAATTCAGGTCACCGTGGAAAAGGGCTGCAGGAGTTTTATGTATCGTATTACATTAAGCCAAAGTTAATCGTAAACTGAATCAGAATGTCATAATACAACTTATTATTAAAAAAACATTTTACAGGTTGTCTCATGTTTATTTTTATTATAAATAAAATATGTAATAATTAATAAATATTATGTTTTATATAAAACTGCATAATTTAATTAAGAAAAAAAAAATTGAAACCTTGTTGTTCCGTTCAGAGACAAGATAATTAATTACAATTATTTATTCTAACATTAACATAATAATACTATGTTATGTGTATATATATATATATGTTAAATAATTTATTATTATAAACTAATGATAAATAAATTAATATAAAATTATTAGCCAGATGTTGTCTATAGAGTTCTACAATTTTACAAATGTTTTTTTTTTTTATTTTATTCAAATTAATAATCAATAAGTATTTATGAATACTTAAGATATTTTACAAATTTACAATACACCTTCGTAACAACAATTCTTAATAATTGATTAATAAAAAAAAAATGCAGTGTGATTGTGATTGTTGTAAATTAAAGAATTTTAAATATTTTAATTACACTATAGAGCAGACCCGTGCAAACTGCGGCCCATGGGCCGTATGCGGCCCAAAAAAGATATTGTGCGGCCCATTTAATAATATATTTTTTCATACTATTTCATAATATTTTTTTTTAATTTTTTTCAAAATATAATTTTTTTTTAAACATAAAACCACAATTATGTGCGTTTCGTGGAGTAAAGTTTTTTATTTCTAACATATAACATAAATTGTATAGCCTTAGGTGTAAGTATAAAATCGCGGATCAACTTCAAAATCTCTTTGCATCTCAGATATTTTGTACTTGTTAAAAAATGTAAATGTGAAACTTAAAAATTACAATTTTTTTAATTAAACTGCAATTCATTATTCACAGAAAACACAAGATCAACATTAACTTTTGGTACATTTATATATATTTTTTTATCATTAGGAAAAAATATTTAAAACAGACAAAAAATTTGCAACTTAGCAATAGTAACCACAAAAAATGTTTGTAACCATACCAACCATATACACAATTAAGATTTTTGGATATTATTTTCTTGTGGAATTTCATGCTAATGAATAAAATAAAATTATTTTGTATTTAAATTTAAATATACATATTATATATATTTTTCTAAATTCATGTTATTAATCATAGCATTTCATGCGGCCCATTGCTATACCCAAGTTGTAAGAATGGCCCGAATGTCAAAAAAGTTTGCACCGGACTGCTATAGAGTATAGATTTTCAAATTGTATTTAAAAATGACCTTTACTACTCATGTTTTTTTTTTCAATTGTATTTGTTTTTAATATTGGTTGCAATGTTATGAAGGAATTGTTAAGGCCAGTTTGTTACATTCTTTAATAATATGACAATATATTTTATTATAATCGTATCGTAATTAATATTCAATATGCTAAAATGTTTAGTAGTTAAATCTCAGTTATGTGGGTAGAAACCTCAGTAATGAGAGGAAGTGAGATGACTGATGACTGGACTATATCTAAACCGTTTTTTAAAAAAACAGATCAAAAACTCTTAGACAATGTAGGAAAATATTCGAAAATTTAAATCCAAGATCAAATTAAACACATTGAATAATTTCAACACATCCTCAACGATCGTCTATGCCCTTCTCATAACATTTAAGCAGAAAAACGCCAAATATTCGAAAATTTAAACGTAAGATCAAATCAAACACATTGAATAACTTCAATTCATCCTCAACGATCGCCTATACCCTTCTCATAACATTTAAGCAAAAAATCGCCAAGTGTCTAATACCAATGATAGAGAATCACAATGGAAACTTTTAACTAATTGCTCAAATAAAAAATATATTTAAGAAATTAGATGGTTCTACAAAATACGAGTTAAATACAAGAATATTAAGAATTAGTAATTTATAATCAATTAGTTAAATAAAACTTTGTTAATCTGTATTTATAGGATTATTAATTATTTTGAAATTTCATACCTAAATTGGGCTTAATATTGCAAGAGGGGACCAAAGACCAAAGTGGGTTAACCTTTTAAAATAAACATTTCCTGTTTTTTGCGTAAATCGCATTAGAATTAGATATAAAATCGGGCGATATACTTTGCCGAAGCCTTGCGGTTGTTTTTTAAATTTTTTGTGGTATAGCCCATTTTGGTTCTGAGCACCTAAGTATTAAAGCTTCAAATAGTAAAGGTTATATTGAACACAAACTTATGTTAAGATATAAAAACAAATATTAATTATACAGTTTGTTTAATTAGTGTAAATCGCTGTCATATTATGGAATGCGGTTATTTAAATAGTTAATTTTATTTATTATATAAATGTCACTTTTTCTTCTAATTAATTAATTTTCTTTTTTTAAAGTTAAATTTTAATTAGATACTTGAATTACATTACATATATATGTATTTTAACTTTGTATTGTATTGTTCTTGTGATTTAATAATTTATAGATTGTTTTAATAGAACATGTTCATATATTGTATTTTTTATTAAAATTTACATAGATATTAATTTAAACTATTAGATTGACTATTTTTTATTTAAAATCTATAAGATACTTAGTTAATTTTTAAAAAGATATCTATAAAATGTAAATTATTCAATTATAGAAAAATAATTTCTATAAATTTTAAGTTTACTTAATTTAAAATTATTAATTTACTTGACTACTGCTAGAAAACGAAGTTGAATCTTTAATTGTTCAACTGTTAAATTAAACAAGTTCGATTAAATTTTATTTTTTCATATTTTTATAAAATTTTAGTAATAAATTATAAAATTTTACAATCTTTAATCTAAAGTGGGTTGTTTAATGCACTTTATTTATATTAGAATAATTCCAAAAACTTATAAATGAAATTCAGAAAAATTACCAAGTCTTCACAAGTTTTCCCAATTTAAAATACCGAATAAAATTAGGGTGTTAATTCATTTAATTATACTTTATATCATTTATTTATATCTTATATTTTCATAAATCCGAGTACTCTATTTATAGATAGCTATACAAATGTCTATTAATAGAGCTAGAAGATCCTGTGACTGACATACCTTCGTTATTTTATAAAAGCTATAAGTTTCTCAGCGCATGCTTCCAACACAGGTATGAAACAACAAGTTACTATGTACTTTGGGTCATTGTGAATTGGGCAAGTAAAAGTGATCAAAGGTGTATAAAATACAAAAGTAAATTTATCTAATAATTAAGCGTAATTTTCTTATAATTTTCTTTAGACATCATACATTACCAGACACTTAAAGTCCTTGCAACCACTTGCGAGACACCCATTAGGTTCAATAAATTCTAACTGTACTTACGCTAAAGTGTATAAAAGCTGAATTGTTTACATGTTACTTGGGTCATTATTAGAAGATATTTCCACAGTAGCTATCAGACACAGTTCATTTAAATCGATGAAATCAACACCTCTGATAAGAAGTAGCTAGAGTATTGTATACCAAATAGTAGCCTGCGCTGATTGGAGGCGCTAAAAAAACTTATGTGTGGCACTCACGAGCTCTTAGTCTATAAGATTTTTTAGCATTTCTACAATACATGTAGACTGGTTTCAAAGTAAGACCGCGTGACAAGGAAATACTTTAATAGTTTTTCAAAAAAAAATAACAACTTATAAATTACAAATGACGGGATATAGAAAAATCGTGCAAGTGAAATTCAACCTTAATTGAAAGTCAAAATATCTACGGAAATTAAATGTCAAATAAAATTTATTGACTAGAAAATTGATATCAATAAAAATTTTATTAAAATTTTACAATAAAAAAAAATATTCAATTTAATTTATCTATTTTACTATTATTATATATATACGAATCTATAATTATTATATTATTATTATTATTATTATAATCTGAATAATTAATCTCGTTATTTAACTTCAATTAACTCCAATAAAAAAAAACCAACTATGTCCATAATTCTATTTTTTTTGTAAGTTAAGTATTAAAATTGACTTTATGGTAAGATATAATTAGCATTTTTTGATAATCTGTAAATTTTATACTTTATATATATATATATATATATACATATATTTGAAAACAATAATTATTCACTTTATTAGATTTGATTTAAAAGTATATATAGAAATTGAATAAGTTTTTTGTCATTTTAACATTTTGGTTCGATATGATTTCTATATTAGATTAACATATACAGGGTGTCCGGGACTCAAGTACGCGCACTACTCTCAGTGATTGGGGGCATTAAAACAAACAAAAAATTGTACTGGAAGGGGGTGTTTATTGTGGACCCTTTTCGAGATATGAGGGATTAAAGATTTAAGGAGACTTTTCATAAAAAAATCAATAACTTTTGAACAGCTTCCTGTAGAGAGATAAAAAAAAATCCATTTTGTAGAGTAAGTTGTCAGCTTTAATTTTTGTGTAAGTGCGCGTACTTGAGTCCCGGACACCCTGTATATATATGTATATGTATAACTCTTTGTACTTTTTAAAATGCAAATTTTCTCAAGTCTTAAATAGCTATTGTCCCTCATTTTATCAATTAATTAGTTAAACATAAAAAAAAAGTAAAAAAGTTTCTAAAGCCAAAATTACATAAAACTTATTTAAATCTTGTTGAAAGTTAATTGTTGAACATGTCATATTTTATCATATAGACTTGACATTGAGGTGTGGATTAGTGTTTTATATAATAAGTACTTATGTATAGAATATATATGAGTATATTTTACATAACTATATGATTTAATAATCGATAATTTTTTTTTTTTTATATTTATGTGGAATTTTATTTAATCCCTCTATCCCCAAATAAAAAAAAAAAAATAAAAAAAACAAATAATCTTATTTGATTTTCCGAAATATTTATTTTCTAATAGATCCGGTATACATTATAGTTAGATTTTGTATTTAGCCGCAAGCAAATTATTCCATTATAAGATAATTTCCGAATTTATATTGAAATATTTTTTTTTTAAGAATTTTTTTTAAAATTTGTTTAAAAAAATTTTAATTACAGGGTGAATAAGGAAAACAAAATTAAAGACCTAATTTTGATGAAAATATTACAGTTTATTAATTTATGTCTATTGCTTCATAATTTTATTGTTGAGTACTTTTCAGCCCATATCCATAGTTTATTTGACTTTTGACACTTTAAAAGGATTAAAATTTTTTGGCCAAGACGGATTGCACCACAATTGCAACCACTAATGAAATAATCATTTTTTTTTTTGCATCTAATCCATATTTTAAAATAATGCAATAGAATTTTGATTAGTTAAAATAATTTACTTATCAAAAATAAGATTTCATGATTATTTGATAAATAATAGGTGAAACAGGGTCCAATTTTCAGTTCCAATATACTTATAAATGGGTTGGGTCTGAAATCTCGGTTTAGTAAATCTCGTTTTCACAAAATCTCGTTTTAGAAAATCTCATTTTTAGAAAATCTCGTTTTTAGAAAATCTTGTTTTTAGAAAATCTCTTTTTTTATATTCTGGAAAAAGCTGAAAATTCTGGTTTTGTATCCAATTTAAAAATCCTTAAAAACCAGATTTTTCAATTAAAAAAAAGAGATTTTGTAAAACGAAATTTTCTAAAAACGAGATTTAAAAAAAAAGATATACTAAACCGCGATTATGGAACGCTCCCCTTATAAATCTAATGACATTATTAATTATCATTTTTTATATACCTTTTCTTTAATAAATATGTATCTTAAAATAGGTAATTTGATTGCCTACCGCCTGAAAGGCAACGTATCATATGCCTTTCAATATTTTATTAGCCTGTAATGTTATTTGTTTGAAGTTCATGGAAGTTTCCTTAATTATGATTTCACTGTAATTCATTTCTTTGTATATAATTTGGTCAAAATAGTTTACAAAATATTTTTAAATAAGTACAGTGAGATATGGCACACTTTACATGAGTTTTTTTTTTAACTTAAGAAAATATACATAAAATTTTTAATTTTATAATATTCGCCAATATTTTAAAAGTTACAATTCTAAAGAATTCAAGTTCGAAAAATTGTTTTAAAATACATTTTTTAGAGCTGTCCAAATTAGGTTTACAATTTTTTCAAAAAGTGTCAAATCTATCCCATTCTAACCTATGTTAGATTCTGAATCTTAAAGCATTTTAGAGTTGGATTCGAAACAAAAGTATTCTAGAATCTTTATACTTATATTATTTTATGTATTTATAAGCACCACCTGTAGTCAATTCAAAAACACTCATATGAAATACAGCCCCAACCTCACAAAAACCTAACAAGGAACAACCCAGTCAATATAATATGTGTTTTTAATTAATTAAAGAAAACTTTATCATGTTATTCAAAACATGTTCTAACTCTTTAATATTAAATGTTAATTTTTCATCTGTTAACTTCCCCCAACAAATTTCTTCCGATTATCTGATTTTGGTAAAAATGACAGCTGTGACCATGAATTTATTAAATATAAATTAATAATTCCTAAGACATTATATATATCATGAAATTAAATGACAATATTATGTTTTATATTAAAATAAAAAATATTTATATGTCAAGGTTTTTTTTTCATTTCAATTTAAATTTTTAACACTCTGTTAGTAGTGTGTCTGACACTACAATTTAAATTTTAAATGGAATCTGATACAAATACATTTTAAATATTAAAATATATATATACAAATCATTCATAAATAATTTAAATTTGACAGATTATAGATTAAATATTAGGAATTTTGCAAATTTAAATTTTTTTGTATTTGAAATTGTTTTTTTAAATGTTATGGGAAATAAAATAATAAATTAAGAAATTAATGTAAACAGTAAAACTCTATGAATTAACATTGTAAAAAAGTAATAGGCGGAATTATTAAAAAGTTAACAGTCTTAAATTAACAGAATGTATTAATAAAATAACATTGTAATGCTATAGGAATATTTTTTATATTTTAATTATATTTAATTTTAATTAATATTCTTACTATAAACTGAACAATTATGTATTTTATAAGCTATTGAATTAAAATATACCATAAATTATAACACTTGGATTAACATATAACAGTTTTTTTTATTTGTGTCTGTTAACTGTTAGCCAAAGAAGATTTCTACAAAGGTGCATGTTTCTACTGAACGAGAGCTGGACATATAATGTTCTTATAATAAGAATTTAAAATAAATGAACAGGACACAAAATTACTACTGGGTCCTATAATAATATTTAGTTAGAACGTTTTGGATTAAATTTTCAATTCTTAAAATTTTACAAGTCGTTTTAATTTTTTAAAATCTACAAACGACTTTTTTAAACATTACAAACGTTTGTTCAAAATTCAATTTAATTGTATTTTGTATGTGATCAAATAATGTAGGTATATATATATATTTATATATATAAGTGTGATTTGAGTAGGTTGCGTTTATTACAAAATAATGACTTTGTAAATTTATAAGCAAATTTTACATATATAAGTAGATATATATTTATATATATTTATCTACACAAATATATATACTTATATATATATATATATACAAAAATAAACAATAATTAAAATGTAAACATTAAATTGGCGTGATGAATTTTGATTATTAGTATACTTTTAATATTAATAATAATTATAATAAGAAAAATAAAATATGAAAGTCAAGGTTAAAAATGACTATTAAAGAATACTTTTTTATAAAGTATTGCACTGGGTTGTAATAATAACTGTTATAATACATAATGTTAATTAAATAATATTCGTAATTATTACATAAATGTAAAAAAAAAAATATTAATCATAGTATCGTAGGTTTTATTTTTAAAATATTAAATAAATGTTATTTGAATATATCTTAAGTTGAATATAAGAAGTATAATAGTTATAATATTAATACATATATATATAAGGGAGTACCCTGATTTTAAATCTAACCTTTAAAATGCCTTCAAATTCAAAATCTTGTATATATGCATACATAAACATATTCTAAGCAAAAGAAACAAACATGTTAATTATAAAAATAAAAATGTTAATTATATAAATTAAATTATTAATAACTATTAATGAATTAAAATTATTTCAAATGTATTGACAAGATCATTTTAAATTAATTGTACTTAAAATTGACATTATAAGTTAAAATGATTAGTAATTTAAAATAAGATATCAAAAACATATTTCTTATTGGGTATACATTTAAATGAATATTAAATGTCACATTACTAATATATGTTAAAATAAATACTAATTAATTAATATAAATAAAATTGCAGAATAATAAGATTGTTTTTTTAATAATAAATATCATGACTTTGTATAATATACATAGTATGAGTATTGACAATTTAATTTAAAATAATAATTAATGTTATTTATTATTAGGTATAATATCTGTATATATATGTATATAATACTTACATACTTATTATTGATATGTAATTATACTTATTAATCATTTCTATTAAAGAATGTTTCTTAATTAAAGAACTGGTTTATTTTATATAACTATATATTTTCCTTCAAATTTTTCAAAATTCTTTTAAATTAGTTAGTATTTATTCACAATAGTAATATTATTCATTATATTTCATGGTTAGATCAGCTGATACAATAATATGGAAGTATTTATAAATTTTAATATTTTATTTTAAAATAAAATAATGATTAGTACTTATTTATTATTGTTTGTTAAATGATAAGTAGGTACTTGTTTTTTTTTTTTCAATTACAAGAGATTTTATTTTTAAATTATTAAAAAAAAAATCGTGATAGTCTGGTATTTAAAAAAAAAAAAATCATTTACAGACATGAAGAAATATAAAATAAAAATTAAGCGCACATGTTTCAAAAAATTGAAATTATTGAATAAGTAGTGATGCAAAATATTAATTTTAATTATGCAATACTAATATATACGGGATACTCTAAAAGTTGTTCTGTTATTAAGCTGTTGTTTTCTTTTACTGAATTATTTTAATTTATAATGTGATATGAAACAAAGATATTTAAAATATAGAAACGTTTTGTGCCCTTTCCTACCATCTAATTTCCATTTTGATAGCTGTCAAAGATAAACTAGTTTTGTAGTATGAACAAATTTTTTTTAAAAAATACTTAATTTTTATTAACAATTGTAATGTGACTAGGGTAGTTATTAAATAAAACTTTGTGCAGTTGTGCAGATTTTTAGAAGATGTAGCCACAATTTTTAAAATTTCTAAACACTAAGAATTACGCAAAATGCTTTTAAAAATTTTCATATACTTGTAACTACTTAAGCGTTTGAAATTCAGTCGTGTTAAAATTTCCATGCAAGTACTTCAAAAAAAGATAAATCAATTCCCTTGCGGAAATATAATTTAAAACCCCTTCAATCATTTTTAAATTATTTTTTTTTTTTCCTGAGACACTTTGTAATTATATTTCTACAAAATATTTAAGATATTTCTTTAAAATAGTTATTTCTCAACATTAAAAATTATAAATTAGTATTTAATACTATTATTTTATTTATATATATGAGATACTAACGGAAGAATTTCTTTGTATCTTTTTTTTGATTGATTAAATTTATTTGAAAAACAAAATAAATTTTATATTTATTTCCTCGTATTTCATGTATTATTTTGTATTATATTAATAATATGTTTGAATGCTTTTTAATTTTAATTGATTAAAAAATAATGCATGTACAAATTAATTACAATAAATTAATATTGATATAACACTTGGGTTTTAATTGTTTTAAATTGAGTATAGAAGATCTTAAAAGATAAAAATTTTATTAATTTTGAAATATGTAGTTACTTATGTAAGAACAATTAATAGTTTTATTTTTAAGTACGTAAATATGTTGCTTATCACAATAAAAATTAATTAATAGTTATAAATATGAAAATTTAGACAATTTGTTTAAATAAAATATAGTTTTCACCTAAGTATATGGTAGTATTTGTTTTAAATTTAATTAAAATGTTAAAAGTAGTTATATTAATAATGACTAATTATATTAATATATTACCTGAATAATCTTTGATTAGACATTATTCAAGAATTTGATTTGACAAGTTATTTCTCTAAATCTGTTCAAAAATTAATTTAACAACAGTTTCAACAGCTTCCCCCTCATTAATTGAATATTTCCAATTAGATGCAAAATGTCAAAAAATGTCAATACTATGATTTACATAATTATATAATATGACGTTGCAAGAATAAGTATATCATTCAAATTTTTGAACTAAACATTAAAAGAACCCATCAATAATCAAATCTTAATTGTTATTTTGTATTAATTATTGAAAAATTTAAATTTCCGAGAAGGAAATAACATATCCATTAAAAAAATTTTAAAGATGAACAAGGGGAAATGAAAGATTTTTTCTATTCAAAGATATTTTTTATAAAATTCATTATTAGTATAACTTAAAGTCAATATTAGATCATAAAAAATCTTAAGATGATAGGAAATAATATATCAAATAATTTAAATTTTTACCATAAGATACTTATATAATGATTGAAGTCTATAGCTTTGAAAAACAATCATGAGTGATCAATAGAATAATGATGAGTGATTTATCACACAAATAATAATTTTTTAAATTTTTGTAAATCAACTTTGTTCTTGTTCTTCAAATTTTTTTTTTTTGTAAAATGAAGTATCTTTAAAATTAATTTAGAAAATTCTTAAGATACAAATGTTAAACTTACTTACAAATGTATACATTGAAGTTTAAATAATAAAATCTAAGTTTGAAAAAAATATCTATAATTTTTTTGTGAATCACATCGAAGGTCATATGTAAATATTTAAAAAATTTAAGAACATAATGCGTATGATGAACTATTTTAAAACCTGATTTGATTATTAAATAGAAATCTATACAATACTTACTTACATGTGTACTATAAATTTTTAAGATTAAATTCTTTTTTATTAGATTTTTTTTTTTTTTTTATAAAAACTTGTTGCCGCTTCATTAAAAAAAAATTTAAAACAATTGTAAACTTAACATTTTATTATTTATTAAAATCATCACATTTAACAATTGATTGTATTTGGTTAACATTGAAACAAACATCTTAATAGATTTGTACCATAAAAGATTTGAATTTATTACTGAAACGTTTCAGTTATTTATTTAAAACTAAGTGTATTATGTATATATACATATATATATATATATATATA